>OY728150.1:0-600000 GCA_963277665.1 Viscum album
ACCTATTAACTATCCCTACAATAAAAATAATAAACCCTATACATTAAAACAAAAACCCTAACGCATAAATCATAAACAGAAACACGAAAACCATACAAAAACAAATCCTAAAACCTAGATCCAAAACCCTATACCTAAAACCCTAATCTCTAAACTCTAATGCCTAAAAGCTAAAACCCAAAAAAAAAATATTCCCCATACCCTATTCTCAAAACACTTAACCCTAAACCTTAAAACATAAACCCCAACCTAAAATCACCAACAGAAACCCGAAAACCGAACAAACAAATACTAAATCCTCGACCCAAAACACTATATCCGAAACCCTAATACCCGAACTCTAAAATCTAAAAGCTGAAACCTGAACCCAAAAACCAATAACCTATACCCTAATCTCAAAATAATAAACCCTATACCTTAAAAACTAAACCCTAACCCTGAAATCATAAACCTAAACCCGAAAACCATACCAAAAAATCCTAAAACCTAAACCCAAAACCCCAATCCGAAAACCTAATCTCTAAACCCTAAAATCTAAAAGATGAAACACAAACCAAAAAACATATTCCCCATACCCTATTCTCAAAATAATTAAACCTAAACTTCAAAACATAAACCCTACAACTGAAATCATAAACTGAAACCCCAAAATCGAACAAAAAAAATCCTAAATCATGGACCCAAAATACTAATCTGAAACCCTAATACCTAAAATCTAAAACCTAAAAGCAGAAAACTAAAACTAAAAACCAATTCCCTATACCCTACTCTCAAAATAATAAACCCTAAACCATAAAACCTAAACCCAAACCCTGGAATCATAATCCTAAACCCGAAAACCATACCAAAAGAATCCTAAAACCTAGACCCAAAACCCTATATTCGAAACCCCAATCTCTAAATGCTAAAACTTAAAAACTGAACCCAAAACCCTAAAAAATATTCCACAAACCTATTCTAAAAATAATTAACCCTAAACCTTAAAACCTAAACCCCTCCCCTGAAATCATAAACTGAAACCCCAATACTGAACAAAAAAATTATAAATTATGGACCCAAAAAAATATATCTCAAACCCTAATACGTGAACTCTAAAACTTAAAATCTAACCGCTTAACCTTAAAACCTATCACCTATACCATACTCTCAAAATAATAAACCCTAAAACTTAAAACCTAAACCCTAAAGCTGAAATCATAAACCTAAACCCGAAAGCCAAACCAAAAAAAATCCTAAAACCTAGACCCAAAACCCTATATTCGAATCCCCAATCTCTAAACCCCAAAACTTAAAAGGTGAACCCCAAACCCCAAAAAAATATTACCCATACCCTATTCTCAAAATATTTAACCCTAAACCTTAAAACATAAACCCCTCCCCTGAAATCATAAACTGAAACCCCAATACTGAACAAAAGAATTATAAATTCTGGACCCAAAACACTATATCTGAAACCCTAATAGGTGAAGTCTAAAACCTAAAAGTTCACCCCTGAACCTAAAAATCTAATAAATATACCATACTCTCAAAATAATAAACCCTAAACCATATAACCTAAACCCTAAACCAGTAATCATAAACCTAAACCCGAAAACCATACCAAAAAAAATCTTAAAACCTAGACCCAAAACCATATATCTGAAACCCTAATCTCTAAACTTTAAATCCTAAAAGCTGAACCCCAAACCCAAAACCATATTACCCATACCATAATCTCAAACTTCCTACCCTAAACCTTAAAACATAAACCCTCCCCCTGAAACCATAAAACAAAACCCCAAAACCAAACAAAAAAATCCTAAACCCTAGACCCAAATCAGTACATCTGAAACCCTAATACCTGAACTCTAAAACCTAAAAGCTGACCCCTGAACCTAAAAACATATTCCCTATACCTTAATATAAAAATAATAAACCCTAAACCTTAAAACCTAAACCCTAACCCTGAAATCATAAACCTAAACCCGAAAACCATAACAAAAAAATCCTAAAACCCAAACCCAAATACCTATATCTGAAACCCTAATCTCTAAACCCTAAAACCTAAAAGTTATACCCCGAACCCAAAAACATATTCCCCATACCCTATTATAAAAATACTTAACCGTAAACATTAAAACATAAAACCTACCCCTGAAATCGTAAATTGAAACCCCAAAACCGAACAAAACAATTTTAAATCCTGGACCAAAAACACTATATTCGAAACTCTAATACCTGAACTCTAAAACCAAAAAGATGACCCCTGAACCTAAAAATATATTCCCTATACTCTAATATAAAAATAATAAACCCTAAACCATAAAACCTAAACCCTAACCCTGAAATCATAAACCTAAACCTGAAAACCATACCAAAAAAATCCTAAAACCTAGACCCAAAGACCTATATCTGAAACCCCGATCTCTAAACCCTAATACCTAAAAGATGAACCCTGAACCCAAAAACATATTCCCCATACCCTATTCTAAAAATAATTAACCTTAAACCATAAAACATAAACCCTACCCCTGAAATCATAAACAGAAACCCCCAAACCGAACTAAAAAGTCCTAAATCCTAGACCAAAAACACTATATTCGAAACCCTAATACCACAACTCTAAAACCAAAAAGCTGACTCCTGAACCTAAAAACCTATTAACTATCCCTACAATAAAAATAATAAACCCTATACATTAAAACAAAAACCCTAACGCATAAATCATAAACAGAAACACGAAAACCATACAAAAACAAATCCTAAAACCTAGATCCAAAACCCTATACCTAAAACCCTAATCTCTAAACTCTAATGCCTAAAAGCTAAAACCCAAAAAAAAAATATTCCCCATACCCTATTCTCAAAACACTTAACCCTAAACCTTAAAACATAAACCCCAACCTAAAATCACCAACAGAAACCCGAAAACCGAACAAACAAATACTAAATCCTCGACCCAAAACACTATATCCGAAACCCTAATACCCGAACTCTAAAATCTAAAAGCTGAAACCTGAACCCAAAAACCAATAACCTATACCCTAATCTCAAAATAATAAACCCTATACCTTAAAAACTAAACCCTAACCCTGAAATCATAAACCTAAACCCGAAAACCATACCAAAAAATCCTAAAACCTAAACCCAAAACCCCAATCCGAAAACCTAATCTCTAAACCCTAAAATCTAAAAGATGAAACACAAACCAAAAAACATATTCCCCATACCCTATTCTCAAAATAATTAAACCTAAACTTCAAAACATAAACCCTACAACTGAAATCATAAACTGAAACCCCAAAATCGAACAAAAAAAATCCTAAATCATGGACCCAAAATACTAATCTGAAACCCTAATACCTAAAATCTAAAACCTAAAAGCAGAAAACTAAAACTAAAAACCAATTCCCTATACCCTACTCTCAAAATAATAAACCCTAAACCATAAAACCTAAACCCAAACCCTGGAATCATAATCCTAAACCCGAAAACCATACCAAAAGAATCCTAAAACCTAGACCCAAAACCCTATATTCGAAACCCCAATCTCTAAATGCTAAAACTTAAAAACTGAACCCAAAACCCTAAAAAATATTCCACAAACCTATTCTAAAAATAATTAACCCTAAACCTTAAAACCTAAACCCCTCCCCTGAAATCATAAACTGAAACCCCAATACTGAACAAAAAAATTATAAATTATGGACCCAAAAAAATATATCTCAAACCCTAATACGTGAACTCTAAAACTTAAAATCTAACCGCTTAACCTTAAAACCTATCACCTATACCATACTCTCAAAATAATAAACCCTAAAACTTAAAACCTAAACCCTAAAGCTGAAATCATAAACCTAAACCCGAAAGCCAAACCAAAAAAAATCCTAAAACCTAGACCCAAAACCCTATATTCGAATCCCCAATCTCTAAACCCCAAAACTTAAAAGGTGAACCCCAAACCCCAAAAAAATATTACCCATACCCTATTCTCAAAATATTTAACCCTAAACCTTAAAACATAAACCCCTCCCCTGAAATCATAAACTGAAACCCCAATACTGAACAAAAGAATTATAAATTCTGGACCCAAAACACTATATCTGAAACCCTAATAGGTGAAGTCTAAAACCTAAAAGTTCACCCCTGAACCTAAAAATCTAATAAATATACCATACTCTCAAAATAATAAACCCTAAACCATATAACCTAAACCCTAAACCAGTAATCATAAACCTAAACCCGAAAACCATACCAAAAAAAATCTTAAAACCTAGACCCAAAACCATATATCTGAAACCCTAATCTCTAAACTTTAAATCCTAAAAGCTGAACCCCTAACCCAAAACCATATTACCCATACCATAATCTCAAACTTCCTACCCTAAACCTTAAAACATAAACCCTCCCCCTGAAACCATAAAACAAAACCCCAAAACCAAACAAAAAAATCCTAAACCCTAGACCCAAATCAGTACATCTGAAACCCTAATACCTGAACTCTAAAACCTAAAAGCTGACCCCTGAACCTAAAAACATATTCCCTATACCTTAATATAAAAATAATAAACCCTAAACCTTA
Organism: Viscum album; assembly: GCA_963277665.1. Taxonomy (NCBI): domain Eukaryota; kingdom Viridiplantae; phylum Streptophyta; class Magnoliopsida; order Santalales; family Viscaceae; genus Viscum; species Viscum album. Next base: position 4,562 of record OY728150.1, read on the forward strand.
AAACCTAAACCCTAACCCTGAAATCATAAACCTAAACCCGAAAACCATAACAAAAAAATCCTAAAACCCAAACCCAAATACCTATATCTGAAACCCTAATCTCTAAACCCTAAAACCTAAAAGTTATACCCCGAACCCAAAAACATATTCCCCATACCCTATTATAAAAATACTTAACCGTAAACATTAAAACATAAAACCTACCCCTGAAATCGTAAATTGAAACCCCAAAACCGAACAAAACAATTTTAAATCCTGGACCAAAAACACTATATTCGAAACTCTAATACCTGAACTCTAAAACCTAAAAGATGACCCCTGAACCTAAAAATATATTCCCTATACTCTAATATAAAAATAATAAACCCTAAACCATAAAACCTAAACCCTAACCCTGAAATCATAAACCTAAACCTGAAAACCATACCAAAAAAATCCTAAAACCTAGACCCAAAGACCTATATCTGAAACCCCGATCTCTAAACCCTAATACCTAAAAGATGAACCCTGAACCCAAAAACATATTCCCCATACCCTATTCTAAAAATAATTAACCTTAAACCATAAAACATAAACCCTACCCCTGAAATCATAAACAGAAACCCCCAAACCGAACTAAAAAGTCCTAAATCCTAGACCAAAAACACTATATTCGAAACCCTAATACCACAACTCTAAAACCAAAAAGCTGACTCCTGAACCTAAAAACCTATTAACTATCCCTACAATAAAAATAATAAACCCTATACATTAAAACAAAAACCCTAACGCATAAATCATAAACAGAAACACGAAAACCATACAAAAACAAATCCTAAAACCTAGATCCAAAACCCTATACCTAAAACCCTAATCTCTAAACTCTAATGCCTAAAAGCTAAAACCCAAAAAAAAAATATTCCCCATACCCTATTCTCAAAACACTTAACCCTAAACCTTAAAACATAAACCCCAACCTAAAATCACCAACAGAAACCCGAAAACCGAACAAACAAATACTAAATCCTCGACCCAAAACACTATATCCGAAACCCTAATACCCGAACTCTAAAATCTAAAAGCTGAAACCTGAACCCAAAAACCAATAACCTATACCCTAATCTCAAAATAATAAACCCTATACCTTAAAAACTAAACCCTAACCCTGAAATCATAAACCTAAACCCGAAAACCATACCAAAAAATCCTAAAACCTAAACCCAAAACCCCAATCCGAAAACCTAATCTCTAAACCCTAAAATCTAAAAGATGAAACACAAACCAAAAAACATATTCCCCATACCCTATTCTCAAAATAATTAAACCTAAACTTCAAAACATAAACCCTACAACTGAAATCATAAACTGAAACCCCAAAATCGAACAAAAAAAATCCTAAATCATGGACCCAAAATACTAATCTGAAACCCTAATACCTAAAATCTAAAACCTAAAAGCAGAAAACTAAAACTAAAAACCAATTCCCTATACCCTACTCTCAAAATAATAAACCCTAAACCATAAAACCTAAACCCAAACCCTGGAATCATAATCCTAAACCCGAAAACCATACCAAAAGAATCCTAAAACCTAGACCCAAAACCCTATATTCGAAACCCCAATCTCTAAATGCTAAAACTTAAAAACTGAACCCAAAACCCTAAAAAATATTCCACAAACCTATTCTAAAAATAATTAACCCTAAACCTTAAAACCTAAACCCCTCCCCTGAAATCATAAACTGAAACCCCAATACTGAACAAAAAAATTATAAATTATGGACCCAAAAAAATATATCTCAAACCCTAATACGTGAACTCTAAAACTTAAAATCTAACCGCTTAACCTTAAAACCTATCACCTATACCATACTCTCAAAATAATAAACCCTAAAACTTAAAACCTAAACCCTAAAGCTGAAATCATAAACCTAAACCCGAAAGCCAAACCAAAAAAAATCCTAAAACCTAGACCCAAAACCCTATATTCGAATCCCCAATCTCTAAACCCCAAAACTTAAAAGGTGAACCCCAAACCCCAAAAAAATATTACCCATACCCTATTCTCAAAATATTTAACCCTAAACCTTAAAACATAAACCCCTCCCCTGAAATCATAAACTGAAACCCCAATACTGAACAAAAGAATTATAAATTCTGGACCCAAAACACTATATCTGAAACCCTAATAGGTGAAGTCTAAAACCTAAAAGTTCACCCCTGAACCTAAAAATCTAATAAATATACCATACTCTCAAAATAATAAACCCTAAACCATATAACCTAAACCCTAAACCAGTAATCATAAACCTAAACCCGAAAACCATACCAAAAAAAATCTTAAAACCTAGACCCAAAACCATATATCTGAAACCCTAATCTCTAAACTTTAAATCCTAAAAGCTGAACCCCTAACCCAAAACCATATTACCCATACCATAATCTCAAACTTCCTACCCTAAACCTTAAAACATAAACCCTCCCCCTGAAACCATAAAACAAAACCCCAAAACCAAACAAAAAAATCCTAAACCCTAGACCCAAATCAGTACATCTGAAACCCTAATACCTGAACTCTAAAACCTAAAAGCTGACCCCTGAACCTAAAAACATATTCCCTATACCTTAATATAAAAATAATAAACCCTAAACCTTAAAACCTAAACCCTAACCCTGAAATCATAAACCTAAACCCGAAAACCATAACAAAAAAATCCTAAAACCCAAACCCAAATACCTATATCTGAAACCCTAATCTCTAAACCCTAAAACCTAAAAGTTATACCCCGAACCCAAAAACATATTCCCCATACCCTATTATAAAAATACTTAACCGTAAACATTAAAACATAAAACCTACCCCTGAAATCGTAAATTGAAACCCCAAAACCGAACAAAACAATTTTAAATCCTGGACCAAAAACACTATATTCGAAACTCTAATACCTGAACTCTAAAACCTAAAAGATGACCCCTGAACCTAAAAATATATTCCCTATACTCTAATATAAAAATAATAAACCCTAAACCATAAAACCTAAACCCTAACCCTGAAATCATAAACCTAAACCTGAAAACCATACCAAAAAAATCCTAAAACCTAGACCCAAAGACCTATATCTGAAACCCCGATCTCTAAACCCTAATACCTAAAAGATGAACCCTGAACCCAAAAACATATTCCCCATACCCTATTCTAAAAATAATTAACCTTAAACCATAAAACATAAACCCTACCCCTGAAATCATAAACAGAAACCCCCAAACCGAACTAAAAAGTCCTAAATCCTAGACCAAAAACACTATATTCGAAACCCTAATACCACAACTCTAAAACCAAAAAGCTGACTCCTGAACCTAAAAACCTATTAACTATCCCTACAATAAAAATAATAAACCCTATACATTAAAACAAAAACCCTAACGCATAAATCATAAACAGAAACACGAAAACCATACAAAAACAAATCCTAAAACCTAGATCCAAAACCCTATACCTAAAACCCTAATCTCTAAACTCTAATGCCTAAAAGCTAAAACCCAAAAAAAAAATATTCCCCATACCCTATTCTCAAAACACTTAACCCTAAACCTTAAAACATAAACCCCAACCTAAAATCACCAACAGAAACCCGAAAACCGAACAAACAAATACTAAATCCTCGACCCAAAACACTATATCCGAAACCCTAATACCCGAACTCTAAAATCTAAAAGCTGAAACCTGAACCCAAAAACCAATAACCTATACCCTAATCTCAAAATAATAAACCCTATACCTTAAAAACTAAACCCTAACCCTGAAATCATAAACCTAAACCCGAAAACCATACCAAAAAATCCTAAAACCTAAACCCAAAACCCCAATCCGAAAACCTAATCTCTAAACCCTAAAATCTAAAAGATGAAACACAAACCAAAAAACATATTCCCCATACCCTATTCTCAAAATAATTAAACCTAAACTTCAAAACATAAACCCTACAACTGAAATCATAAACTGAAACCCCAAAATCGAACAAAAAAAATCCTAAATCATGGACCCAAAATACTAATCTGAAACCCTAATACCTAAAATCTAAAACCTAAAAGCAGAAAACTAAAACTAAAAACCAATTCCCTATACCCTACTCTCAAAATAATAAACCCTAAACCATAAAACCTAAACCCAAACCCTGGAATCATAATCCTAAACCCGAAAACCATACCAAAAGAATCCTAAAACCTAGACCCAAAACCCTATATTCGAAACCCCAATCTCTAAATGCTAAAACTTAAAAACTGAACCCAAAACCCTAAAAAATATTCCACAAACCTATTCTAAAAATAATTAACCCTAAACCTTAAAACCTAAACCCCTCCCCTGAAATCATAAACTGAAACCCCAATACTGAACAAAAAAATTATAAATTATGGACCCAAAAAAATATATCTCAAACCCTAATACGTGAACTCTAAAACTTAAAATCTAACCGCTTAACCTTAAAACCTATCACCTATACCATACTCTCAAAATAATAAACCCTAAAACTTAAAACCTAAACCCTAAAGCTGAAATCATAAACCTAAACCCGAAAGCCAAACCAAAAAAAATCCTAAAACCTAGACCCAAAACCCTATATTCGAATCCCCAATCTCTAAACCCCAAAACTTAAAAGGTGAACCCCAAACCCCAAAAAAATATTACCCATACCCTATTCTCAAAATATTTAACCCTAAACCTTAAAACATAAACCCCTCCCCTGAAATCATAAACTGAAACCCCAATACTGAACAAAAGAATTATAAATTCTGGACCCAAAACACTATATCTGAAACCCTAATAGGTGAAGTCTAAAACCTAAAAGTTCACCCCTGAACCTAAAAATCTAATAAATATACCATACTCTCAAAATAATAAACCCTAAACCATATAACCTAAACCCTAAACCAGTAATCATAAACCTAAACCCGAAAACCATACCAAAAAAAATCTTAAAACCTAGACCCAAAACCATATATCTGAAACCCTAATCTCTAAACTTTAAATCCTAAAAGCTGAACCCCTAACCCAAAACCATATTACCCATACCATAATCTCAAACTTCCTACCCTAAACCTTAAAACATAAACCCTCCCCCTGAAACCATAAAACAAAACCCCAAAACCAAACAAAAAAATCCTAAACCCTAGACCCAAATCAGTACATCTGAAACCCTAATACCTGAACTCTAAAACCTAAAAGCTGACCCCTGAACCTAAAAACATATTCCCTATACCTTAATATAAAAATAATAAACCCTAAACCTTAAAACCTAAACCCTAACCCTGAAATCATAAACCTAAACCCGAAAACCATAACAAAAAAATCCTAAAACCCAAACCCAAATACCTATATCTGAAACCCTAATCTCTAAACCCTAAAACCTAAAAGTTATACCCCGAACCCAAAAACATATTCCCCATACCCTATTATAAAAATACTTAACCGTAAACATTAAAACATAAAACCTACCCCTGAAATCGTAAATTGAAACCCCAAAACCGAACAAAACAATTTTAAATCCTGGACCAAAAACACTATATTCGAAACTCTAATACCTGAACTCTAAAACCTAAAAGATGACCCCTGAACCTAAAAATATATTCCCTATACTCTAATATAAAAATAATAAACCCTAAACCATAAAACCTAAACCCTAACCCTGAAATCATAAACCTAAACCTGAAAACCATACCAAAAAAATCCTAAAACCTAGACCCAAAGACCTATATCTGAAACCCCGATCTCTAAACCCTAATACCTAAAAGATGAACCCTGAACCCAAAAACATATTCCCCATACCCTATTCTAAAAATAATTAACCTTAAACCATAAAACATAAACCCTACCCCTGAAATCATAAACAGAAACCCCCAAACCGAACTAAAAAGTCCTAAATCCTAGACCAAAAACACTATATTCGAAACCCTAATACCACAACTCTAAAACCAAAAAGCTGACTCCTGAACCTAAAAACCTATTAACTATCCCTACAATAAAAATAATAAACCCTATACATTAAAACAAAAACCCTAACGCATAAATCATAAACAGAAACACGAAAACCATACAAAAACAAATCCTAAAACCTAGATCCAAAACCCTATACCTAAAACCCTAATCTCTAAACTCTAATGCCTAAAAGCTAAAACCCAAAAAAAAAATATTCCCCATACCCTATTCTCAAAACACTTAACCCTAAACCTTAAAACATAAACCCCAACCTAAAATCACCAACAGAAACCCGAAAACCGAACAAACAAATACTAAATCCTCGACCCAAAACACTATATCCGAAACCCTAATACCCGAACTCTAAAATCTAAAAGCTGAAACCTGAACCCAAAAACCAATAACCTATACCCTAATCTCAAAATAATAAACCCTATACCTTAAAAACTAAACCCTAACCCTGAAATCATAAACCTAAACCCGAAAACCATACCAAAAAATCCTAAAACCTAAACCCAAAACCCCAATCCGAAAACCTAATCTCTAAACCCTAAAATCTAAAAGATGAAACACAAACCAAAAAACATATTCCCCATACCCTATTCTCAAAATAATTAAACCTAAACTTCAAAACATAAACCCTACAACTGAAATCATAAACTGAAACCCCAAAATCGAACAAAAAAAATCCTAAATCATGGACCCAAAATACTAATCTGAAACCCTAATACCTAAAATCTAAAACCTAAAAGCAGAAAACTAAAACTAAAAACCAATTCCCTATACCCTACTCTCAAAATAATAAACCCTAAACCATAAAACCTAAACCCAAACCCTGGAATCATAATCCTAAACCCGAAAACCATACCAAAAGAATCCTAAAACCTAGACCCAAAACCCTATATTCGAAACCCCAATCTCTAAATGCTAAAACTTAAAAACTGAACCCAAAACCCTAAAAAATATTCCACAAACCTATTCTAAAAATAATTAACCCTAAACCTTAAAACCTAAACCCCTCCCCTGAAATCATAAACTGAAACCCCAATACTGAACAAAAAAATTATAAATTATGGACCCAAAAAAATATATCTCAAACCCTAATACGTGAACTCTAAAACTTAAAATCTAACCGCTTAACCTTAAAACCTATCACCTATACCATACTCTCAAAATAATAAACCCTAAAACTTAAAACCTAAACCCTAAAGCTGAAATCATAAACCTAAACCCGAAAGCCAAACCAAAAAAAATCCTAAAACCTAGACCCAAAACCCTATATTCGAATCCCCAATCTCTAAACCCCAAAACTTAAAAGGTGAACCCCAAACCCCAAAAAAATATTACCCATACCCTATTCTCAAAATATTTAACCCTAAACCTTAAAACATAAACCCCTCCCCTGAAATCATAAACTGAAACCCCAATACTGAACAAAAGAATTATAAATTCTGGACCCAAAACACTATATCTGAAACCCTAATAGGTGAAGTCTAAAACCTAAAAGTTCACCCCTGAACCTAAAAATCTAATAAATATACCATACTCTCAAAATAATAAACCCTAAACCATATAACCTAAACCCTAAACCAGTAATCATAAACCTAAACCCGAAAACCATACCAAAAAAAATCTTAAAACCTAGACCCAAAACCATATATCTGAAACCCTAATCTCTAAACTTTAAATCCTAAAAGCTGAACCCCTAACCCAAAACCATATTACCCATACCATAATCTCAAACTTCCTACCCTAAACCTTAAAACATAAACCCTCCCCCTGAAACCATAAAACAAAACCCCAAAACCAAACAAAAAAATACTAAACCCTAGACCCAAATCAGTACATCTGAAACCCTAATACCTGAACTCTAAAACCTAAAAGCTGACCCCTGAACCTAAAAACATATTCCCTATACCTTAATATAAAAATAATAAACCCTAAACCTTAAAACCTAAACCCTAACCCTGAAATCATAAACCTAAACCCGAAAACCATAACAAAAAAATCCTAAAACCCAAACCCAAATACCTATATCTGAAACCCTAATCTCTAAACCCTAAAACCTAAAAGTTATACCCCGAACCCAAAAACATATTCCCCATACCCTATTATAAAAATACTTAACCGTAAACATTAAAACATAAAACCTACCCCTGAAATCGTAAATTGAAACCCCAAAACCGAACAAAACAATTTTAAATCCTGGACCAAAAACACTATATTCGAAACTCTAATACCTGAACTCTAAAACCTAAAAGATGACCCCTGAACCTAAAAATATATTCCCTATACTCTAATATAAAAATAATAAACCCTAAACCATAAAACCTAAACCCTAACCCTGAAATCATAAACCTAAACCTGAAAACCATACCAAAAAAATCCTAAAACCTAGACCCAAAGACCTATATCTGAAACCCCGATCTCTAAACCCTAATACCTAAAAGATGAACCCTGAACCCAAAAACATATTCCCCATACCCTATTCTAAAAATAATTAACCTTAAACCATAAAACATAAACCCCTACCCCTGAAATCATAAACAGAAACCCCCAAACCGAACTAAAAAGTCCTAAATCCTAGACCAAAAACACTATATTCGAAACCCTAATACCACAACTCTAAAACCTAAAAGCTGACTCCTGAACCTAAAAACCTATTAACTATCCCTACAATAAAAATAATAAACCCTATACATTAAAACAAAAACCCTAACGCATAAATCATAAACAGAAACACGAAAACCATACAAAAACAAATCCTAAAACCTAGATCCAAAACCCTATACCTAAAACCCTAATCTCTAAACTCTAATGCCTAAAAGCTAAAACCCAAAAAAAAAAATTCCCCATACCCTATTCTCAAAACACTTAACCCTAAACCTTAAAACATAAACCCCAACCTAAAATCACCAACAGAAACCCGAAAACCGAACAAACAAATACTAAATCCTCGACCCAAAACACTATATCCGAAACCCTAATACCCGAACTCTAAAATCTAAAAGCTGAAACCTGAACCCAAAAACCAATAACCTATACCCTAATCTCAAAATAATAAACCCTATACCTTAAAAACTAAACCCTAACCCTGAAATCATAAACCTAAACCCGAAAACCATACCAAAAAATCCTAAAACCTAAACCCAAAACCCCAATCCGAAAACCTAATCTCTAAACCCTAAAATCTAAAAGATGAAACACAAACCAAAAAACATATTCCCCATACCCTATTCTCAAAATAATTAAACCTAAACTTCAAAACATAAACCCTACAACTGAAATCATAAACTGAAACCCCAAAATCGAACAAAAAAAATCCTAAATCATGGACCCAAAATACTAATCTGAAACCCTAATACCTAAAATCTAAAACCTAAAAGCAGAAAACTAAAACTAAAAACCAATTCCCTATACCCTACTCTCAAAATAATAAACCCTAAACCATAAAACCTAAACCCAAACCCTGGAATCATAATCCTAAACCCGAAAACCATACCAAAAGAATCCTAAAACCTAGACCCAAAACCCTATATTCGAAACCCCAATCTCTAAATGCTAAAACTTAAAAACTGAACCCAAAACCCTAAAAAATATTCCACAAACCTATTCTAAAAATAATTAACCCTAAACCTTAAAACCTAAACCCCTCCCCTGAAATCATAAACTGAAACCCCAATACTGAACAAAAAAATTATAAATTATGGACCCAAAAAAATATATCTCAAACCCTAATACGTGAACTCTAAAACTTAAAATCTAACCGCTTAACCTTAAAACCTATCACCTATACCATACTCTCAAAATAATAAACCCTAAAACTTAAAACCTAAACCCTAAAGCTGAAATCATAAACCTAAACCCGAAAGCCAAACCAAAAAAAATCCTAAAACCTAGACCCAAAACCCTATATTCGAATCCCCAATCTCTAAACCCCAAAACTTAAAAGGTGAACCCCAAACCCCAAAAAAATATTACCCATACCCTATTCTCAAAATATTTAACCCTAAACCTTAAAACATAAACCCCTCCCCTGAAATCATAAACTGAAACCCCAATACTGAACAAAAGAATTATAAATTCTGGACCCAAAACACTATATCTGAAACCCTAATAGGTGAAGTCTAAAACCTAAAAGTTCACCCCTGAACCTAAAAATCTAATAAATATACCATAATCTCAAAATAATAAACCCTAAACCATATAACCTAAACCCTAAACCAGTAATCATAAACCTAAACCCGAAAACCATACCAAAAAAAATCTTAAAACCTAGACCCAAAACCATATATCTGAAACCCTAATCTCTAAACTTTAAATCCTAAAAGCTGAACCCCTAACCCAAAACCATATTACCCATACCATAATCTCAAACTTCCTACCCTAAACCTTAAAACATAAACCCTCCCCCTGAAACCATAAAACAAAACCCCAAAACCAAACAAAAAAATCCTAAACCCTAGACCCAAATCAGTACATCTGAAACCCTAATACCTGAACTCTAAAACCTAAAAGCTGACCCCTGAACCTAAAAACATATTCCCTATACCTTAATATAAAAATAATAAACCCTAAACCTTAAAACCTAAACCCTAACCCTGAAATCATAAACCTAAACCCGAAAACCATAACAAAAAAATCCTAAAACCCAAACCCAAATACCTATATCTGAAACCCTAATCTCTAAACCCTAAAACCTAAAAGTTATACCCCGAACCCAAAAACATATTCCCCATACCCTATTATAAAAATACTTAACCGTAAACATTAAAACATAAAACCTACCCCTGAAATCGTAAATTGAAACCCCAAAACCGAACAAAACAATTTTAAATCCTGGACCAAAAACACTATATTCGAAACTCTAATACCTGAACTCTAAAACCTAAAAGATGACCCCTGAACCTAAAAATATATTCCCTATACTCTAATATAAAAATAATAAACCCTAAACCATAAAACCTAAACCCTAACCCTGAAATCATAAACCTAAACCTGAAAACCATACCAAAAAAATCCTAAAACCTAGACCCAAAGACCTATATCTGAAACCCCGATCTCTAAACCCTAATACCTAAAAGATGAACCCTGAACCCAAAAACATATTCCCCATACCCTATTCTAAAAATAATTAACCTTAAACCATAAAACATAAACCCTACCCCTGAAATCATAAACAGAAACCCCCAAACCGAACTAAAAAGTCCTAAATCCTAGACCAAAAACACTATATTCGAAACCCTAATACCACAACTCTAAAACCTAAAAGCTGACTCCTGAACCTAAAAACCTATTAACTATCCCTACAATAAAAATAATAAACCCTATACATTAAAACAAAAACCCTAACGCATAAATCATAAACAGAAACACGAAAACCATACAAAAACAAATCCTAAAACCTAGATCCAAAACCCTATACCTAAAACCCTAATCTCTAAACTCTAATGCCTAAAAGCTAAAACCCAAAAAAAAAATATTCCCCATACCCTATTCTCAAAACACTTAACCCTAAACCTTAAAACATAAACCCCAACCTAAAATCACCAACAGAAACCCGAAAACCGAACAAACAAATACTAAATCCTCGACCCAAAACACTATATCCGAAACCCTAATACCCGAACTCTAAAATCTAAAAGCTGAAACCTGAACCCAAAAACCAATAACCTATACCCTAATCTCAAAATAATAAACCCTATACCTTAAAAACTAAACCCTAACCCTGAAATCATAAACCTAAACCCGAAAACCATACCAAAAAATCCTAAAACCTAAACCCAAAACCCCAATCCGAAAACCTAATCTCTAAACCCTAAAATCTAAAAGATGAAACACAAACCAAAAAACATATTCCCCATACCCTATTCTCAAAATAATTAAACCTAAACTTCAAAACATAAACCCTACAACTGAAATCATAAACTGAAACCCCAAAATCGAACAAAAAAAATCCTAAATCATGGACCCAAAATACTAATCTGAAACCCTAATACCTAAAATCTAAAACCTAAAAGCAGAAAACTAAAACTAAAAACCAATTCCCTATACCCTACTCTCAAAATAATAAACCCTAAACCATAAAACCTAAACCCAAACCCTGGAATCATAATCCTAAACCCGAAAACCATACCAAAAGAATCCTAAAACCTAGACCCAAAACCCTATATTCGAAACCCCAATCTCTAAATGCTAAAACTTAAAAACTGAACCCAAAACCCTAAAAAATATTCCACAAACCTATTCTAAAAATAATTAACCCTAAACCTTAAAACCTAAACCCCTCCCCTGAAATCATAAACTGAAACCCCAATACTGAACAAAAAAATTATAAATTATGGACCCAAAAAAATATATCTCAAACCCTAATACGTGAACTCTAAAACTTAAAATCTAACCGCTTAACCTTAAAACCTATCACCTATACCATACTCTCAAAATAATAAACCCTAAAACTTAAAACCTAAACCCTAAAGCTGAAATCATAAACCTAAACCCGAAAGCCAAACCAAAAAAAATCCTAAAACCTAGACCCAAAACCCTATATTCGAATCCCCAATCTCTAAACCCCAAAACTTAAAAGGTGAACCCCAAACCCCAAAAAAATATTACCCATACCCTATTCTCAAAATATTTAACCCTAAACCTTAAAACATAAACCCCTCCCCTGAAATCATAAACTGAAACCCCAATACTGAACAAAAGAATTATAAATTCTGGACCCAAAACACTATATCTGAAACCCTAATAGGTGAAGTCTAAAACCTAAAAGTTCACCCCTGAACCTAAAAATCTAATAAATATACCATAATCTCAAAATAATAAACCCTAAACCATATAACCTAAACCCTAAACCAGTAATCATAAACCTAAACCCGAAAACCATACCAAAAAAAATCTTAAAACCTAGACCCAAAACCATATATCTGAAACCCTAATCTCTAAACTTTAAATCCTAAAAGCTGAACCCCTAACCCAAAACCATATTACCCATACCATAATCTCAAACTTCCTACCCTAAACCTTAAAACATAAACCCTCCCCCTGAAACCATAAAACAAAACCCCAAAACCAAACAAAAAAATCCTAAACCCTAGACCCAAATCAGTACATCTGAAACCCTAATACCTGAACTCTAAAACCTAAAAGCTGACCCCTGAACCTAAAAACATATTCCCTATACCTTAATATAAAAATAATAAACCCTAAACCTTAAAACCTAAACCCTAACCCTGAAATCATAAACCTAAACCCGAAAACCATAACAAAAAAATCCTAAAACCCAAACCCAAATACCTATATCTGAAACCCTAATCTCTAAACCCTAAAACCTAAAAGTTATACCCCGAACCCAAAAACATATTCCCCATACCCTATTATAAAAATACTTAACCGTAAACATTAAAACATAAAACCTACCCCTGAAATCGTAAATTGAAACCCCAAAACCGAACAAAACAATTTTAAATCCTGGACCAAAAACACTATATTCGAAACTCTAATACCTGAACTCTAAAACCTAAAAGATGACCCCTGAACCTAAAAATATATTCCCTATACTCTAATATAAAAATAATAAACCCTAAACCATAAAACCTAAACCCTAACCCTGAAATCATAAACCTAAACCTGAAAACCATACCAAAAAAATCCTAAAACCTAGACCCAAAGACCTATATCTGAAACCCCGATCTCTAAACCCTAATACCTAAAAGATGAACCCTGAACCCAAAAACATATTCCCCATACCCTATTCTAAAAATAATTAACCTTAAACCATAAAACATAAACCCTACCCCTGAAATCATAAACAGAAACCCCCAAACCGAACTAAAAAGTCCTAAATCCTAGACCAAAAACACTATATTCGAAACCCTAATACCACAACTCTAAAACCTAAAAGCTGACTCCTGAACCTAAAAACCTATTAACTATCCCTACAATAAAAATAATAAACCCTATACATTAAAACAAAAACCCTAACGCATAAATCATAAACAGAAACACGAAAACCATACAAAAACAAATCCTAAAACCTAGATCCAAAACCCTATACCTAAAACCCTAATCTCTAAACTCTAATGCCTAAAAGCTAAAACCCAAAAAAAAAATATTCCCCATACCCTATTCTCAAAACACTTAACCCTAAACCTTAAAACATAAACCCCAACCTAAAATCACCAACAGAAACCCGAAAACCGAACAAACAAATACTAAATCCTCGACCCAAAACACTATATCCGAAACCCTAATACCCGAACTCTAAAATCTAAAAGCTGAAACCTGAACCCAAAAACCAATAACCTATACCCTAATCTCAAAATAATAAACCCTATACCTTAAAAACTAAACCCTAACCCTGAAATCATAAACCTAAACCCGAAAACCATACCAAAAAATCCTAAAACCTAAACCCAAAACCCCAATCCGAAAACCTAATCTCTAAACCCTAAAATCTAAAAGATGAAACACAAACCAAAAAACATATTCCCCATACCCTATTCTCAAAATAATTAAACCTAAACTTCAAAACATAAACCCTACAACTGAAATCATAAACTGAAACCCCAAAATCGAACAAAAAAAATCCTAAATCATGGACCCAAAATACTAATCTGAAACCCTAATACCTAAAATCTAAAACCTAAAAGCAGAAAACTAAAACTAAAAACCAATTCCCTATACCCTACTCTCAAAATAATAAACCCTAAACCATAAAACCTAAACCCAAACCCTGGAATCATAATCCTAAACCCGAAAACCATACCAAAAGAATCCTAAAACCTAGACCCAAAACCCTATATTCGAAACCCCAATCTCTAAATGCTAAAACTTAAAAACTGAACCCAAAACCCTAAAAAATATTCCACAAACCTATTCTAAAAATAATTAACCCTAAACCTTAAAACCTAAACCCCTCCCCTGAAATCATAAACTGAAACCCCAATACTGAACAAAAAAATTATAAATTATGGACCCAAAAAAATATATCTCAAACCCTAATACGTGAACTCTAAAACTTAAAATCTAACCGCTTAACCTTAAAACCTATCACCTATACCATACTCTCAAAATAATAAACCCTAAAACTTAAAACCTAAACCCTAAAGCTGAAATCATAAACCTAAACCCGAAAGCCAAACCAAAAAAAATCCTAAAACCTAGACCCAAAACCCTATATTCGAATCCCCAATCTCTAAACCCCAAAACTTAAAAGGTGAACCCCAAACCCCAAAAAAATATTACCCATACCCTATTCTCAAAATATTTAACCCTAAACCTTAAAACATAAACCCCTCCCCTGAAATCATAAACTGAAACCCCAATACTGAACAAAAGAATTATAAATTCTGGACCCAAAACACTATATCTGAAACCCTAATAGGTGAAGTCTAAAACCTAAAAGTTCACCCCTGAACCTAAAAATCTAATAAATATACCATAATCTCAAAATAATAAACCCTAAACCATATAACCTAAACCCTAAACCAGTAATCATAAACCTAAACCCGAAAACCATACCAAAAAAAATCTTAAAACCTAGACCCAAAACCATATATCTGAAACCCTAATCTCTAAACTTTAAATCCTAAAAGCTGAACCCCTAACCCAAAACCATATTACCCATACCATAATCTCAAACTTCCTACCCTAAACCTTAAAACATAAACCCTCCCCCTGAAACCATAAAACAAAACCCCAAAACCAAACAAAAAAATCCTAAACCCTAGACCCAAATCAGTACATCTGAAACCCTAATACCTGAACTCTAAAACCTAAAAGCTGACCCCTGAACCTAAAAACATATTCCCTATACCTTAATATAAAAATAATAAACCCTAAACCTTAAAACCTAAACCCTAACCCTGAAATCATAAACCTAAACCCGAAAACCATAACAAAAAAATCCTAAAACCCAAACCCAAATACCTATATCTGAAACCCTAATCTCTAAACCCTAAAACCTAAAAGTTATACCCCGAACCCAAAAACATATTCCCCATACCCTATTATAAAAATACTTAACCGTAAACATTAAAACATAAAACCTACCCCTGAAATCGTAAATTGAAACCCCAAAACCGAACAAAACAATTTTAAATCCTGGACCAAAAACACTATATTCGAAACTCTAATACCTGAACTCTAAAACCTAAAAGATGACCCCTGAACCTAAAAATATATTCCCTATACTCTAATATAAAAATAATAAACCCTAAACCATAAAACCTAAACCCTAACCCTGAAATCATAAACCTAAACCTGAAAACCATACCAAAAAAATCCTAAAACCTAGACCCAAAGACCTATATCTGAAACCCCGATCTCTAAACCCTAATACCTAAAAGATGAACCCTGAACCCAAAAACATATTCCCCATACCCTATTCTAAAAATAATTAACCTTAAACCATAAAACATAAACCCTACCCCTGAAATCATAAACAGAAACCCCCAAACCGAACTAAAAAGTCCTAAATCCTAGACCAAAAACACTATATTCGAAACCCTAATACCACAACTCTAAAACCTAAAAGCTGACTCCTGAACCTAAAAACCTATTAACTATCCCTACAATAAAAATAATAAACCCTATACATTAAAACAAAAACCCTAACGCATAAATCATAAACAGAAACACGAAAACCATACAAAAACAAATCCTAAAACCTAGATCCAAAACCCTATACCTAAAACCCTAATCTCTAAACTCTAATGCCTAAAAGCTAAAACCCAAAAAAAAAATATTCCCCATACCCTATTCTCAAAACACTTAACCCTAAACCTTAAAACATAAACCCCAACCTAAAATCACCAACAGAAACCCGAAAACCGAACAAACAAATACTAAATCCTCGACCCAAAACACTATATCCGAAACCCTAATACCCGAACTCTAAAATCTAAAAGCTGAAACCTGAACCCAAAAACCAATAACCTATACCCTAATCTCAAAATAATAAACCCTATACCTTAAAAACTAAACCCTAACCCTGAAATCATAAACCTAAACCCGAAAACCATACCAAAAAATCCTAAAACCTAAACCCAAAACCCCAATCCGAAAACCTAATCTCTAAACCCTAAAATCTAAAAGATGAAACACAAACCAAAAAACATATTCCCCATACCCTATTCTCAAAATAATTAAACCTAAACTTCAAAACATAAACCCTACAACTGAAATCATAAACTGAAACCCCAAAATCGAACAAAAAAAATCCTAAATCATGGACCCAAAATACTAATCTGAAACCCTAATACCTAAAATCTAAAACCTAAAAGCAGAAAACTAAAACTAAAAACCAATTCCCTATACCCTACTCTCAAAATAATAAACCCTAAACCATAAAACCTAAACCCAAACCCTGGAATCATAATCCTAAACCCGAAAACCATACCAAAAGAATCCTAAAACCTAGACCCAAAACCCTATATTCGAAACCCCAATCTCTAAATGCTAAAACTTAAAAACTGAACCCAAAACCCTAAAAAATATTCCACAAACCTATTCTAAAAATAATTAACCCTAAACCTTAAAACCTAAACCCCTCCCCTGAAATCATAAACTGAAACCCCAATACTGAACAAAAAAATTATAAATTATGGACCCAAAAAAATATATCTCAAACCCTAATACGTGAACTCTAAAACTTAAAATCTAACCGCTTAACCTTAAAACCTATCACCTATACCATACTCTCAAAATAATAAACCCTAAAACTTAAAACCTAAACCCTAAAGCTGAAATCATAAACCTAAACCCGAAAGCCAAACCAAAAAAAATCCTAAAACCTAGACCCAAAACCCTATATTCGAATCCCCAATCTCTAAACCCCAAAACTTAAAAGGTGAACCCCAAACCCCAAAAAAATATTACCCATACCCTATTCTCAAAATATTTAACCCTAAACCTTAAAACATAAACCCCTCCCCTGAAATCATAAACTGAAACCCCAATACTGAACAAAAGAATTATAAATTCTGGACCCAAAACACTATATCTGAAACCCTAATAGGTGAAGTCTAAAACCTAAAAGTTCACCCCTGAACCTAAAAATCTAATAAATATACCATAATCTCAAAATAATAAACCCTAAACCATATAACCTAAACCCTAAACCAGTAATCATAAACCTAAACCCGAAAACCATACCAAAAAAAATCTTAAAACCTAGACCCAAAACCATATATCTGAAACCCTAATCTCTAAACTTTAAATCCTAAAAGCTGAACCCCTAACCCAAAACCATATTACCCATACCATAATCTCAAACTTCCTACCCTAAACCTTAAAACATAAACCCTCCCCCTGAAACCATAAAACAAAACCCCAAAACCAAACAAAAAAATCCTAAACCCTAGACCCAAATCAGTACATCTGAAACCCTAATACCTGAACTCTAAAACCTAAAAGCTGACCCCTGAACCTAAAAACATATTCCCTATACCTTAATATAAAAATAATAAACCCTAAACCTTAAAACCTAAACCCTAACCCTGAAATCATAAACCTAAACCCGAAAACCATAACAAAAAAATCCTAAAACCCAAACCCAAATACCTATATCTGAAACCCTAATCTCTAAACCCTAAAACCTAAAAGTTATACCCCGAACCCAAAAACATATTCCCCATACCCTATTATAAAAATACTTAACCGTAAACATTAAAACATAAAACCTACCCCTGAAATCGTAAATTGAAACCCCAAAACCGAACAAAACAATTTTAAATCCTGGACCAAAAACACTATATTCGAAACTCTAATACCTGAACTCTAAAACCTAAAAGATGACCCCTGAACCTAAAAATATATTCCCTATACTCTAATATAAAAATAATAAACCCTAAACCATAAAACCTAAACCCTAACCCTGAAATCATAAACCTAAACCTGAAAACCATACCAAAAAAATCCTAAAACCTAGACCCAAAGACCTATATCTGAAACCCCGATCTCTAAACCCTAATACCTAAAAGATGAACCCTGAACCCAAAAACATATTCCCCATACCCTATTCTAAAAATAATTAACCTTAAACCATAAAACATAAACCCTACCCCTGAAATCATAAACAGAAACCCCCAAACCGAACTAAAAAGTCCTAAATCCTAGACCAAAAACACTATATTCGAAACCCTAATACCACAACTCTAAAACCTAAAAGCTGACTCCTGAACCTAAAAACCTATTAACTATCCCTACAATAAAAATAATAAACCCTATACATTAAAACAAAAACCCTAACGCATAAATCATAAACAGAAACACGAAAACCATACAAAAACAAATCCTAAAACCTAGATCCAAAACCCTATACCTAAAACCCTAATCTCTAAACTCTAATGCCTAAAAGCTAAAACCCAAAAAAAAAATATTCCCCATACCCTATTCTCAAAACACTTAACCCTAAACCTTAAAACATAAACCCCAACCTAAAATCACCAACAGAAACCCGAAAACCGAACAAACAAATACTAAATCCTCGACCCAAAACACTATATCCGAAACCCTAATACCCGAACTCTAAAATCTAAAAGCTGAAACCTGAACCCAAAAACCAATAACCTATACCCTAATCTCAAAATAATAAACCCTATACCTTAAAAACTAAACCCTAACCCTGAAATCATAAACCTAAACCCGAAAACCATACCAAAAAATCCTAAAACCTAAACCCAAAACCCCAATCCGAAAACCTAATCTCTAAACCCTAAAATCTAAAAGATGAAACACAAACCAAAAAACATATTCCCCATACCCTATTCTCAAAATAATTAAACCTAAACTTCAAAACATAAACCCTACAACTGAAATCATAAACTGAAACCCCAAAATCGAACAAAAAAAATCCTAAATCATGGACCCAAAATACTAATCTGAAACCCTAATACCTAAAATCTAAAACCTAAAAGCAGAAAACTAAAACTAAAAACCAATTCCCTATACCCTACTCTCAAAATAATAAACCCTAAACCATAAAACCTAAACCCAAACCCTGGAATCATAATCCTAAACCCGAAAACCATACCAAAAGAATCCTAAAACCTAGACCCAAAACCCTATATTCGAAACCCCAATCTCTAAATGCTAAAACTTAAAAACTGAACCCAAAACCCTAAAAAATATTCCACAAACCTATTCTAAAAATAATTAACCCTAAACCTTAAAACCTAAACCCCTCCCCTGAAATCATAAACTGAAACCCCAATACTGAACAAAAAAATTATAAATTATGGACCCAAAAAAATATATCTCAAACCCTAATACGTGAACTCTAAAACTTAAAATCTAACCGCTTAACCTTAAAACCTATCACCTATACCATACTCTCAAAATAATAAACCCTAAAACTTAAAACCTAAACCCTAAAGCTGAAATCATAAACCTAAACCCGAAAGCCAAACCAAAAAAAATCCTAAAACCTAGACCCAAAACCCTATATTCGAATCCCCAATCTCTAAACCCCAAAACTTAAAAGGTGAACCCCAAACCCCAAAAAAATATTACCCATACCCTATTCTCAAAATATTTAACCCTAAACCTTAAAACATAAACCCCTCCCCTGAAATCATAAACTGAAACCCCAATACTGAACAAAAGAATTATAAATTCTGGACCCAAAACACTATATCTGAAACCCTAATAGGTGAAGTCTAAAACCTAAAAGTTCACCCCTGAACCTAAAAATCTAATAAATATACCATAATCTCAAAATAATAAACCCTAAACCATATAACCTAAACCCTAAACCAGTAATCATAAACCTAAACCCGAAAACCATACCAAAAAAAATCTTAAAACCTAGACCCAAAACCATATATCTGAAACCCTAATCTCTAAACTTTAAATCCTAAAAGCTGAACCCCTAACCCAAAACCATATTACCCATACCATAATCTCAAACTTCCTACCCTAAACCTTAAAACATAAACCCTCCCCCTGAAACCATAAAACAAAACCCCAAAACCAAACAAAAAAATCCTAAACCCTAGACCCAAATCAGTACATCTGAAACCCTAATACCTGAACTCTAAAACCTAAAAGCTGACCCCTGAACCTAAAAACATATTCCCTATACCTTAATATAAAAATAATAAACCCTAAACCTTAAAACCTAAACCCTAACCCTGAAATCATAAACCTAAACCCGAAAACCATAACAAAAAAATCCTAAAACCCAAACCCAAATACCTATATCTGAAACCCTAATCTCTAAACCCTAAAACCTAAAAGTTATACCCCGAACCCAAAAACATATTCCCCATACCCTATTATAAAAATACTTAACCGTAAACATTAAAACATAAAACCTACCCCTGAAATCGTAAATTGAAACCCCAAAACCGAACAAAACAATTTTAAATCCTGGACCAAAAACACTATATTCGAAACTCTAATACCTGAACTCTAAAACCTAAAAGATGACCCCTGAACCTAAAAATATATTCCCTATACTCTAATATAAAAATAATAAACCCTAAACCATAAAACCTAAACCCTAACCCTGAAATCATAAACCTAAACCTGAAAACCATACCAAAAAAATCCTAAAACCTAGACCCAAAGACCTATATCTGAAACCCCGATCTCTAAACCCTAATACCTAAAAGATGAACCCTGAACCCAAAAACATATTCCCCATACCCTATTCTAAAAATAATTAACCTTAAACCATAAAACATAAACCCTACCCCTGAAATCATAAACAGAAACCCCCAAACCGAACTAAAAAGTCCTAAATCCTAGACCAAAAACACTATATTCGAAACCCTAATACCACAACTCTAAAACCTAAAAGCTGACTCCTGAACCTAAAAACCTATTAACTATCCCTACAATAAAAATAATAAACCCTATACATTAAAACAAAAACCCTAACGCAGAAATCATAAACAGAAACACGAAAACCATACAAAAACAAATCCTAAAACCTAGATCCAAAACCCTATACCTAAAACCCTAATCTCTAAACTCTAATGCCTAAAAGCTAAAACCCAAAAAAAAAATATTCCCCATACCCTATTCTCAAAACACTTAACCCTAAACCTTAAAACATAAACCCCAACCTAAAATCACCAACAGAAACCCGAAAACCGAACAAACAAATACTAAATCCTCGACCCAAAACACTATATCCGAAACCCTAATACCCGAACTCTAAAATCTAAAAGCTGAAACCTGAACCCAAAAACCAATAACCTATACCCTAATCTCAAAATAATAAACCCTATACCTTAAAAACTAAACCCTAACCCTGAAATCATAAACCTAAACCCGAAAACCATACCAAAAAATCCTAAAACCTAAACCCAAAACCCCAATCCGAAAACCTAATCTCTAAACCCTAAAATCTAAAAGATGAAACACAAACCAAAAAACATATTCCCCATACCCTATTCTCAAAATAATTAAACCTAAACTTCAAAACATAAACCCTACAACTGAAATCATAAACTGAAACCCCAAAATCGAACAAAAAAAATCCTAAATCATGGACCCAAAATACTAATCTGAAACCCTAATACCTAAAATCTAAAACCTAAAAGCAGAAAACTAAAACTAAAAACCAATTCCCTATACCCTACTCTCAAAATAATAAACCCTAAACCATAAAACCTAAACCCAAACCCTGGAATCATAATCCTAAACCCGAAAACCATACCAAAAGAATCCTAAAACCTAGACCCAAAACCCTATATTCGAAACCCCAATCTCTAAATGCTAAAACTTAAAAACTGAACCCAAAACCCTAAAAAATATTCCACAAACCTATTCTAAAAATAATTAACCCTAAACCTTAAAACCTAAACCCCTCCCCTAAAATCATAAACTGAAACCCCAATACTGAACAAAAAAATTATAAATTATGGACCCAAAAAAATATATCTCAAACCCTAATACGTGAACTCTAAAACTTAAAATCTAACCGCTTAACCTTAAAACCTATCACCTATACCATACTCTCAAAATAATAAACCCTAAAACTTAAAACCTAAACCCTAAAGCTGAAATCATAAACCTAAACCCGAAAGCCAAACCAAAAAAAATCCTAAAACCTAGACCCAAAACCCTATATTCGAATCCCCAATCTCTAAACCCCAAAACTTAAAAGGTGAACCCCAAACCCCAAAAAAATATTACCCATACCCTATTCTCAAAATATTTAACCCTAAACCTTAAAACATAAACCCCTCCCCTGAAATCATAAACTGAAACCCCAATACTGAACAAAAGAATTATAAATTCTGGACCCAAAACACTATATCTGAAACCCTAATAGGTGAAGTCTAAAACCTAAAAGTTCACCCCTGAACCTAAAAATCTAATAAATATACCATACTCTCAAAATAATAAACCCTAAACCATATAACCTAAACCCTAAACCAGTAATCATAAACCTAAACCCGAAAACCATACCAAAAAAAATCTTAAAACCTAGACCCAAAACCATATATCTGAAACCCTAATCTCTAAACTTTAAATCCTAAAAGCTGAACCCCTAACCCAAAACCATATTACCCATACCATAATCTCAAACTTCCTACCCTAAACCTTAAAACATAAACCCTTCCCCTGAAACCATAAAACAAAACCCCAAAACCAAACAAAAAAATCCTAAACCCTAGACCCAAATCAGTACATCTGAAACCCTAATACCTGAACTCTAAAACCTAAAAGCTGACCCCTGAACCTAAAAACATATTCCCTATACCTTAATATAAAAATAATAAACCCTAAACCTTAAAACCTAAACCCTAACCCTGAAATCATAAACCTAAACCCGAAAACCATAACAAAAAAATCCTAAAACCCAAACCCAAATACCTATATCTGAAACCCTAATCTCTAAACCCTAAAACCTAAAAGTTATACCCCGAACCCAAAAACATATTCCCCATACCCTATTATAAAAATACTTAACCGTAAACATTAAAACATAAAACCTACCCCTGAAATCGTAAATTGAAACCCCAAAACCGAACAAAACAATTTTAAATCCTGGACCAAAAACACTATATTCGAAACTCTAATACCTGAACTCTAAAACCTAAAAGATGACCCCTGAACCTAAAAATATATTCCCTATACTCTAATATAAAAATAATAAACCCTAAACCATAAAACCTAAACCCTAACCCTGAAATCATAAACCTAAACCTGAAAACCATACCAAAAAAATCCTAAAACCTAGACCCAAAGACCTATATCTGAAACCCCGATCTCTAAACCCTAATACCTAAAAGATGAACCCTGAACCCAAAAACATATTCCCCATACCCTATTCTAAAAATAATTAACCTTAAACCATAAAACATAAACCCTACCCCTGAAATCATAAACAGAAACCCCCAAACCGAACTAAAAAGTCCTAAATCCTAGACCAAAAACACTATATTCGAAACCCTAATACCACAACTCTAAAACCTAAAAGCTGACTCCTGAACATAAAAACCTATTAACTATCCCTACAATAAAAATAATAAACCCTATACATTAAAACAAAAACCCTAACGCATAAATCATAAACAGAAACACGAAAACCATACAAAAACAAATCCTAAAACCTAGATCCAAAACCCTATACCTAAAACCCTAATCTCTAAACTCTAATGCCTAAAAGCTAAAACCCAAAAAAAAAATATTCCCCATACCCTATTCTCAAAACACTTAACCCTAAACCTTAAAACATAAACCCCAACCTAAAATCACCAACAGAAACCCGAAAACCGAACAAACAAATACTAAATCCTCGACCCAAAACACTATATCCGAAACCCTAATACCCGAACTCTAAAATCTAAAAGCTGAAACCTGAACCCAAAAACCAATAACCTATACCCTAATCTCAAAATAATAAACCCTATACCTTAAAAACTAAACCCTAACCCTGAAATCATAAACCTAAACCCGAAAACCATACCAAAAAATCCTAAAACCTAAACCCAAAACCCCAATCCGAAAACCTAATCTCTAAACCCTAAAATCTAAAAGATGAAACACAAACCAAAAAACATATTCCCCATACCCTATTCTCAAAATAATTAAACCTAAACTTCAAAACATAAACCCTACAACTGAAATCATAAACTGAAACCCCAAAATCGAACAAAAAAAATCCTAAATCATGGACCCAAAATACTAATCTGAAACCCTAATACCTAAAATCTAAAACCTAAAAGCAGAAAACTAAAACTAAAAACCAATTCCCTATACCCTACTCTCAAAATAATAAACCCTAAACCATAAAACCTAAACCCAAACCCTGGAATCATAATCCTAAACCCGAAAACCATACCAAAAAAATCCTAAAACCTAGACCCAAAACCCTATATTCGAAACCCCAATCTCTAAATGCTAAAACTTAAAAACTGAACCCAAAACCCTAAAAAATATTCCACAAACCTATTCTCAAAATAATTAACCCTAAACCTTAAAACCTAAACCCCTCCCCTGAAATCATAAACTGAAACCCCAATACTGAACAAAAAAATTATAAATTATGGACCCAAAAAAATATATCTGAAACCCAAATACGTGAACTCTAAAACTTAAAATCTAACTGCTTAACCTTAAAACCTATTACCTATACCATACTCTCAAAATAATAAACCCTAAAACTTAAAACCTAAACCCTAAACCTGAAATCATAAACCTAAACCCGAAAGCCAAACCAAAAAAAATCATAAAACCTACACCAAAAACCCTATATCTGAATCCCCAATCTCTAAACCCCAAAACATAAATTCTGATCCCCAAACCCAAAAAAATATTACCCATACCCTATTCTGAAAATACTTACCCTAAACCCCAAAACATAAACCCCTCCCCTGAAATCATAAACTGAAATCCCAATACTGAACAATAAAATTATAAATTCTGGACCCAAAACCCTATATCTGAAACCCTAATACGTGAACTCTAAAACTTAAAAGTTCACCCCTGAACCTAAAAACCTATTCTATAAATCCTAATATAAAAATAATAATCACTAAACCTTAAAACCAAAACCGAAACCCTGAAATCATAAACATAAACCCAAAAACCATACCAAAAAAATCCTAAAACCAAGACCCAAACACCTATATCTGAAACCCTAATCTCTAAACCACAAAACCTAAAAGATGAACCCCAAACCCAAAAACTTATTACCCATACCCTATTCTCAAAATAATTCACCCTAAACCTTAAAACATAAACCCTACCTCTTAAATTGTGAACTGAAACCCCAAAACCGAAAAACAAAATCATAAATCCTGGACCAAAAACACTATATTCGAAACCCTAATACATGAACTCTGAAATCTCAAAGCTGAATCCTAAACCTAAAACCCGATTAACTATACCCTATTATCAAAATAAAAAAGCACAAACCTTAAAACAAAAACCCTAATCCTAAAATCATAAACCTAAACCCGAAAACCATAGCAAAAAAATCCTAAAACAAAGACCCAAAACCCTATATCTAAAACCCTAATCTCAAAACCCTAAAACCTAAAATCCAAAACCCAAACACAAAAACATATTACCCATACCCTATTATCAAAAAACTTAACCCTAAACCTTAAAACATAAATCCCACACTTAAATCACAAACTGAAACCCGAAAACCGAACACAAAAATACTAAATCCTCGACCCAAAACACTATATTTGAAACACTAATACCTAAACTCTAAAATTTAAAAGCTCAACCATGAAAAAAAACCCTATTAAATATACGCTAATATCAAAATAATAAACCCTATACCTCAAAAACTAAACCCTAATCCTGAAATCATAAACCTAAACGCGAAAACCATACCAAACAAATCCTAAAACCTAAACCCAAAACCCAATACCTGAAACCCGAATCTCTAAACCCTAAAACCTTAAAGCATAACCTCGAACGAAAAAACATCTTACTCATACCATATTCTCAAAATAATCAACCCTAAACCTTAAAAAATAAACCCTACCCCTGAAATCATAAACCGAAACCCCAAAACCGAACGAAATAAATCCTAAATCCTTGACCCAAAACACTATATTTGGAACTCTAATATCTGAACTCTAAAACCTAAAAGCTGACCCCTAAACCTAAAAACCTATTACCTATACCCTAATCTCAAAATAATAAACCCTAAACCTTAAAACCATAACCCTAACCCTGAAATCATAAACTTACACCCGAAAACCATACCAAAAAAAATCCTAAAACCTAAACCAAAAACCCTTTATCTGAAACACTAATCTCAAAATCCGAAAACCTAAAAGCTAAAAACCCAACCCAAAAAAAAATTCCCCATAAACTATTTTAAAAATACTTAACCCTAAACCTTAAAACATAAACCCTACCACTGAAATCATAAACGAAAACCCAAAAACCGAACAAAAAAATCTAAATCCCGGATCCAAAACGCTATATCT
Organism: Viscum album; assembly: GCA_963277665.1. Taxonomy (NCBI): domain Eukaryota; kingdom Viridiplantae; phylum Streptophyta; class Magnoliopsida; order Santalales; family Viscaceae; genus Viscum; species Viscum album. The sequence continues at coordinate 31,930 of OY728150.1, forward strand.
GAAACCCTGATACCTGAACTCTAAAACCTAAAAGCTGACCCCAGAACCTAAAAACATATTACCTATAACCTAATATCAAAATAATAAACCCTAAACCTTAAAACCTAAACCCTAACCTTGAAATCATAAACCTAAACCCGAAAACCATACCAAAAACATATTAAAACCCAGATCCAAAACCCTATATCGGAAACCCTAATCTCTAATACCTAAAACCTAAAAGATGAATCCATTACCCAAAAACATATTCCCCATACCCTATTATAAAAATAATTACCCTAAATCTTAAAAAATAAACCCCCCCCTGAAATCATAAATTGAAACCCCAAAACCGAACAATAAAATCCTAAATCCAGGACCCAAAACACTATATCTGAAACCCTAATACCTAAACTATAAAACCTAAAACGGACCCCTGAACCTAAAAACCCATTCCATATACCCCACTCTCAAAATAATAAACCCTAAACCTTAAAACCTAAACCATAACTCTGAAATCATAAACCTAATCCCGAAAACCATACCAAAAGAAATCCTAAAACCTAGACCCAAAAACTTATATCTCAAACTCTAATATCTAAAACCTTAATCCTAAAAGCTCAACCATTAACCCAAAAACATCTTCCATGTACCATATTCTCAAAATAATTAACCTTAAATCTTAAAACATAAACCCTACCCCTCAAATCTGCAAACTAATCCAGAAAAAATGAACAAAAAACCATAAAAGCTAGTCCAAAAACCCTACAACTGAAACCCTAATCCCTAAACTCTAAAACATAAAATAGAAAACCTATACCCAAAAACATATAACCCATACTCTATTCTCAAAATACTTAACCATAAACCTTTAAACCTAAACCATATCCCTTAAATCTACAAACTAAACTTGAAAAGCTAAACAAAAAAAATCCTAAAACACAATCCCAAAACCATATACCCGAAAGCCTAATCTAAAAACTCTAAAACCTAAAATCTAAAACCTAAACCGAAAAACATATAACTAATTCCCTAATCACAAAATACATAACCTAAAACTTTAAAACCTAAACCCTATCCCTTAAATCTACAAACTAAAACCGAAAATCTAAACAAAAACTCCTAAAACCTAGTCCCAAATCCCTATACCTGAAAACCTAATCCCAAAACTCTAAAATATAAAAGTTTAACCCTAAATGAAAAAACATATACCCCACACCCAAATATCAAAATACTTAACACTAAACATTTAAACATAAAACCTATACCTTAAATATACAAACTAAACCTAAAACGCTAAACAAAAAATCTTAAAACCTAATCCCAAAACCCTATACCTGAAACCCTAATCTCTAAACCCTAAAACTTAAAAGTAGAATGCTGAACCCAAAAAAATATTCCCAATACCCTATTATCAAAATAATTTACCCTAAACCTTAAAACATAAACCCTACCCCTGAAACCATAAACCGAAACCCAAAAACTGAACAAAAAAATCCTAAATCCTATACCCAAATCACTATATCTGAAACCCTAATACCTGAACTCTAAAACCTAAAAGCTGACACCTAAAAATAAAAATATATTCCCTATACTCTAATATAAAAATAATAAACCCTAAACCATAAAACCTAAACCCTAACCCTAAAATCAGAAACCTAAACCTGAAAACCATACCCAAAATATCCTAAAACCTAGACCCAAAGACCTATATCTGAAACCCTAATCTCTAAACCCTAAGACCTAAAAGCTGGACTTCGAACCCAAAAACATATTCCCCATACCCTATTATCAGAATACTTAACCCTAAACCTTAAAACATAAACCCTAACCCAGAAATCCTAAACTGAAACCCCAAAACCGAACAAACAAATCCTAAATCCTGGACTAAAAACAATATATTCGAAACCCTAATACCTGAACTCTAAAACCTAAAAGCTGACCCCTAAACCTAAAAACCTATTCCATATACCCTAATATAAAAATAATAAACCCTAAACCATAAAACCTAAACCCTAACCCTGAAATCATAAACCTAAACCCAAAAACCATACAAAACAATCCTAAAACCTATACCCAAAACCCTATATCTAAAACCTTAATCCCTAAAATATAAAACCTAAAAGCTTAAACATAAACCCAAAAACATATACCCCATACCTTAATATCAAAATAATTAACCATAAAACCTAAACCCTATCCCATAAATCTACAAACTAAACCTGAAAATCTAAACAAGAAAAATCCTAAAACCAAGTCCCAAAACACTATACCTGAAAACCTAATCCCTAAAATTTAAATCCTAAAAGCTAAAACCTCTAACCAGAAACATATAACCCATACCCTTATCTCAAAATACTTAATATTAGACCTTTATAACTAAACTCTATCCCTAAAATCTATAAACTAAACTCGAAAATCTAAATAAAAAATCCTAAAAGGTAATCCTAAAACCCAATACCCGAAAGCCTGATCCCTGAACTCGAAAAACTAAAAGCTAAAAACTAAATCCAAAAGCATATACCTCATACCATAATCACAAACTACTTATGAAACACCTCAAAACCTAAACCATATCCCTTAAATCTACAAAATAAACCCAAAAAGAAAAACAAATAAAATCTTAAAACCAAGTCCCAAATCCCTATACCCGAAACCACAATCCCTAAACTCTAAAATATAAAAGCTGAACCCTAAACCAAAAAAATATATAACCCATAACCTAATCTCAAAATAATTAACCCTAAACCTTAAAAACTAAACCCTGTCCATTAAATCTACAAACTAAACCCGAAAAACAAAACAAAAATCCTAAATTCTAGTCCCAAAACCCTATACCTCAAACCCTAATCCCTAAACTCTAAAACTTAACATCTGAACCCTAAATCCAAAAACATATAACCCATACCCTAATATAAAAATAATAAAACCTAAACCTTAAAATATAAACCCTATCATTTAAATCTACAAACTAAACTCAAAAATAAAAACAAAAAATCATAAAACCGAGTCCCAAAACCCTATACCCAAAACCCTAATCCCTAAACTATAAAACCTAAAAGCTGAAACCTAAACCCCAAAAAATAAACCCAAACCATAATATCAAAATAATTAACCATAAACCTTAAAACCTAAACCCTGCCCCTTGAAACTACAAATTAAACATGAAAAGATAAACAAAAAACTCTAAAAACAGGTCCCCAAACCCTATACCTGAAACCCTAATTCCTAAACACTAAAACCTAAAAACTGACACATAAACCCAAAAACACATACCCCATACCCTAATCTCAAAATAATTAACCCTAAAACTTAAAACCAAAACCCTATCCCTTAAATCTATAAACTAAACATGGAAACATAAACAAAAAATCCTAAAATCTAGTCCTAAAACCCTATACCTGAAACCAAAATCCCTATACTCTAAAACCTAAAAGATGAAAACTAAACCCAAAAATTTATAACACTTAACCTAATATCAAAATAATTAACCCTAAACCATAAAAACTAAACCCTATCCCATAAATATACAAACTAAACCCAAAAATCCAAACAACAAAAATCCTAAAACCTAGTCGCAAAACCCTATACCCAAAACCCTAATCCCTAAACTTTAAAACATAAAAACTGAACCCTAAACCCCAAAATATATATCCCAAACCCCAATTTCAAAATACTTAACTCAATAACTTAAAACCTAAACCCTATCCCTTAAATCTACAAACAAAACACGAAAAGCTAAACAAAACAAACCTAAACCCTAGTCCCAAAACCCTATACCCGAAACCCTAATCTCTAAACTCTAAAACCTAAAATCAGAACCCTAAACCCCAAAACATACACCCTATAAACTAATATAAAAATTATTAACCATAAACCTTAAAACATAAACCATGTCCCTTAAATCTACACACTAAACCCGAAAAGCTAAACAAAAAATCTTAAAACCCAGTCCCAACACCCTATACCTGAAACCCTAATCCCAAAACTCAAAAACCTAAAATCTATACCCTGAACACAAACACATATACCCCATACCATAATATAAAAATAATTAACCCTAAATATTAAAACCTAAACCTTATCCCACAAATCTACAAACTAAACCTGAAAAGCTAAACAAAACAAATCATAAAACCTAGTCAGAAAACCCTATACCCGAAACCCTAACCCCCAAAATCTAAACCCTAAAATATCAACCCTATACCCAAAAAAATATAACCCATACCCTAATCTCATGATACTTAAAACTAAACCTTAAAACCTAAACCCCGTCCCTTAAATCTACAAACTAAACCCAGAAAGCTAAACAAAAAATCCTAAAACCTAGTCCCCAAACCCTATACTCGAAACCCTAATTCATAAACTCTAAAACCTAAAAGCTGAGACCTAAACCAAAAATCATATACCTCATACCAAAATATCAAAATACTCTACCCTAAACATAGAAACCCAAACCATATCCCTTAAATCTAAAACTAAACCCGAAAAGCTAAACAAAAAAAAAATCATAAAACCTAGTCCCAAATCCCTATACCCGAAACCATAATCCCTAAACTCAAAAATATAAAAGATGAACCCTAAACCCAAAAACATACAACCCAAAACCTAATATAAAAATACTTAACCCTAAAACTTAAAAATTAAACCCTATCTCTTAAATCTACAAACTAAACCTGAAAAACTAAACAAAAAATCCTAAATCATAGTCCCAAACCCCTATACCTGAAACCCTAATCCTTAAACTCTAAAACCTAAAATCTGAACCATAAAACCAAAAACATATAACCCATACCCTAATATCAAAATAATCAATCCTAAAACTTAAAACCTAAAACCTAACCCAAAAATCTACAAACTAAACCAGAAAAACTAAACAAAAAATCATAAAACCGAGTCCCAAAACCCTAATACCTAACTATATAACCTAAAATATGAATCCTAAACCCAAAAAATATACCCCAAACCCTAATATCAAAATAAATAACCATAAAACTTAAAACCTAAACCCCGTCCCTCGAAACTACAAACTAAACATGAAACGATAAAAAAAATCCTAAAACCTACTCCCAAAACCCTATACCTAAAACCCTAATCCCAAAACTCTAAAACATAAAAGTTGAAACATAAAGCCCAAAACATATACCACATACCCTAATATAAAAATACTTAACCCTAAACCTTAAAACCTAAACCCTATCCCTTAAATCTACAAACTAAACCCGAAAAACTAAACAAAAAATCCTAAAACCTAGTCCCAAAACCCTATACCCAAAACCAAAATCCACAAACTCTAAAACCTAAAATCTAAAACATAAACCAAAAAACTTATAAAACATACCCTAATATAAAAATAATTAACCCTAAACCATAAAAACTAAACCACATCCCTTAAATATACAAACCAAACCCGAAAATCTAAACAAAAAAAATCCTAAAACCGAGTCCCAAAACACTATACCCGAAACCCTAATCCCTAAAATCTAAAACCTAAAAGCTTAACCATAACCCCAAAAAAACCCCATACACTAATATCAAAATACTTAACTCTAAAATCTAAAATATGAACCCTAAACCAAAAACATAAAACCTATACCATAATATCAAAATAATTAACCCAAAACTTAAAAGGTGAACCCCAAACCCCAAAAAAATATTACCCATACCCTATTCTCAAAATATTTAACCCTAAACCTTAAAACATAAACCCCTCCCCTGAAATCATAAACTGAAACCCCAATACTGAACAAAAGAATTATAAATTCTGGACCCAAAACACTATATCTGAAACCCTAATAGGTGAAGTCTAAAACCTAAAAGTTCACCCCTGAACCTAAAAATCTAATAAATATACCATACTCTCAAAATAATAAACCCTAAACCATATAACCTAAACCCTAAACCAGTAATCATAAACCTAAACCCGAAAACCATACCAAAAAAAATCTTAAAACCTAGACCCAAAACCATATATCTGAAACCCTAATCTCTAAACTTTAAATCCTAAAAGCTGAACCCCTAACCCAAAACCATATTACCCATACCATAATCTCAAACTTCCTACCCTAAACCTTAAAACATAAACCCTCCCCCTGAAACCATAAAACAAAACCCCAAAACCAAACAAAAAAATCCTAAACCCTAGACCCAAATCAGTACATCTGAAACCCTAATACCTGAACTCTAAAACCTAAAAGCTGACCCCTGAACCTAAAAACATATTCCCTATACCTTAATATAAAAATAATAAACCCTAAACCTTAAAACCTAAACCCTAACCCTGAAATCATAAACCTAAACCCGAAAACCATAACAAAAAAATCCTAAAACCCAAACCCAAATACCTATATCTGAAACCCTAATCTCTAAACCCTAAAACCTAAAAGTTATACCCCGAACCCAAAAACATATTCCCCATACCCTATTATAAAAATACTTAACCGTAAACATTAAAACATAAAACCTACCCCTGAAATCGTAAATTGAAACCCCAAAACCGAACAAAACAATTTTAAATCCTGGACCAAAAACACTATATTCGAAACTCTAATACCTGAACTCTAAAACCTAAAAGATGACCCCTGAACCTAAAAATATATTCCCTATACTCTAATATAAAAATAATAAACCCTAAACCATAAAACCTAAACCCTAACCCTGAAATCATAAACCTAAACCTGAAAACCATACCAAAAAAATCCTAAAACCTAGACCCAAAGACCTATATCTGAAACCCCGATCTCTAAACCCTAATACCTAAAAGATGAACCCTGAACCCAAAAACATATTCCCCATACCCTATTCTAAAAATAATTAACCTTAAACCATAAAACATAAACCCTACCCCTGAAATCATAAACAGAAACCCCCAAACCGAACTAAAAAGTCCTAAATCCTAGACCAAAAACACTATATTCGAAACCCTAATACCACAACTCTAAAACCTAAAAGCTGACTCCTGAACATAAAAACCTATTAACTATCCCTACAATAAAAATAATAAACCCTATACATTAAAACAAAAACCCTAACGCATAAATCATAAACAGAAACACGAAAACCATACAAAAACAAATCCTAAAACCTAGATCCAAAACCCTATACCTAAAACCCTAATCTCTAAACTCTAATGCCTAAAAGCTAAAACCCAAAAAAAAAATATTCCCCATACCCTATTCTCAAAACACTTAACCCTAAACCTTAAAACATAAACCCCAACCTAAAATCACCAACAGAAACCCGAAAACCGAACAAACAAATACTAAATCCTCGACCCAAAACACTATATCCGAAACCCTAATACCCGAACTCTAAAATCTAAAAGCTGAAACCTGAACCCAAAAACCAATAACCTATACCCTAATCTCAAAATAATAAACCCTATACCTTAAAAACTAAACCCTAACCCTGAAATCATAAACCTAAACCCGAAAACCATACCAAAAAATCCTAAAACCTAAACCCAAAACCCCAATCCGAAAACCTAATCTCTAAACCCTAAAATCTAAAAGATGAAACACAAACCAAAAAACATATTCCCCATACCCTATTCTCAAAATAATTAAACCTAAACTTCAAAACATAAACCCTACAACTGAAATCATAAACTGAAACCCCAAAATCGAACAAAAAAAATCCTAAATCATGGACCCAAAATACTAATCTGAAACCCTAATACCTAAAATCTAAAACCTAAAAGCAGAAAACTAAAACTAAAAACCAATTCCCTATACCCTACTCTCAAAATAATAAACCCTAAACCATAAAACCTAAACCCAAACCCTGGAATCATAATCCTAAACCCGAAAACCATACCAAAAAAATCCTAAAACCTAGACCCAAAACCCTATATTCGAAACCCCAATCTCTAAATGCTAAAACTTAAAAACTGAACCCAAAACCCTAAAAAATATTCCACAAACCTATTCTCAAAATAATTAACCCTAAACCTTAAAACCTAAACCCCTCCCCTGAAATCATAAACTGAAACCCCAATACTGAACAAAAAAATTATAAATTATGGACCCAAAAAAATATATCTGAAACCCAAATACGTGAACTCTAAAACTTAAAATCTAACTGCTTAACCTTAAAACCTATTACCTATACCATACTCTCAAAATAATAAACCCTAAAACTTAAAACCTAAACCCTAAACCTGAAATCATAAACCTAAACCCGAAAGCCAAACCAAAAAAAATCATAAAACCTACACCAAAAACCCTATATCTGAATCCCCAATCTCTAAACCCCAAAACATAAATTCTGATCCCCAAACCCAAAAAAATATTACCCATACCCTATTCTGAAAATACTTACCCTAAACCCCAAAACATAAACCCCTCCCCTGAAATCATAAACTGAAATCCCAATACTGAACAATAAAATTATAAATTCTGGACCCAAAACCCTATATCTGAAACCCTAATACGTGAACTCTAAAACTTAAAAGTTCACCCCTGAACCTAAAAACCTATTCTATAAATCCTAATATAAAAATAATAATCACTAAACCTTAAAACCAAAACCGAAACCCTGAAATCATAAACATAAACCCAAAAACCATACCAAAAAAATCCTAAAACCAAGACCCAAACACCTATATCTGAAACCCTAATCTCTAAACCACAAAACCTAAAAGATGAACCCCAAACCCAAAAACTTATTACCCATACCCTATTCTCAAAATAATTCACCCTAAACCTTAAAACATAAACCCTACCTCTTAAATTGTGAACTGAAACCCCAAAACCGAAAAACAAAATCATAAATCCTGGACCAAAAACACTATATTCGAAACCCTAATACATGAACTCTGAAATCTCAAAGCTGAATCCTAAACCTAAAACCCGATTAACTATACCCTATTATCAAAATAAAAAAGCACAAACCTTAAAACAAAAACCCTAATCCTAAAATCATAAACCTAAACCCGAAAACCATAGCAAAAAAATCCTAAAACAAAGACCCAAAACCCTATATCTAAAACCCTAATCTCAAAACCCTAAAACCTAAAATCCAAAACCCAAACACAAAAACATATTACCCATACCCTATTATCAAAAAACTTAACCCTAAACCTTAAAACATAAATCCCACACTTAAATCACAAACTGAAACCCGAAAACCGAACACAAAAATACTAAATCCTCGACCCAAAACACTATATTTGAAACACTAATACCTAAACTCTAAAATTTAAAAGCTCAACCATGAAAAAAAACCCTATTAAATATACGCTAATATCAAAATAATAAACCCTATACCTCAAAAACTAAACCCTAATCCTGAAATCATAAACCTAAACGCGAAAACCATACCAAACAAATCCTAAAACCTAAACCCAAAACCCAATACCTGAAACCCGAATCTCTAAACCCTAAAACCTTAAAGCATAACCTCGAACGAAAAAACATCTTACTCATACCATATTCTCAAAATAATCAACCCTAAACCTTAAAAAATAAACCCTACCCCTGAAATCATAAACCGAAACCCCAAAACCGAACGAAATAAATCCTAAATCCTTGACCCAAAACACTATATTTGGAACTCTAATATCTGAACTCTAAAACCTAAAAGCTGACCCCTAAACCTAAAAACCTATTACCTATACCCTAATCTCAAAATAATAAACCCTAAACCTTAAAACCATAACCCTAACCCTGAAATCATAAACTTACACCCGAAAACCATACCAAAAAAAATCCTAAAACCTAAACCAAAAACCCTTTATCTGAAACACTAATCTCAAAATCCGAAAACCTAAAAGCTAAAAACCCAACCCAAAAAAAAATTCCCCATAAACTATTTTAAAAATACTTAACCCTAAACCTTAAAACATAAACCCTACCACTGAAATCATAAACGAAAACCCAAAAACCGAACAAAAAAATCTAAATCCCGGATCCAAAACGCTATATCTGAAACCCTGATACCTGAACTCTAAAACCTAAAAGCTGACCCCAGAACCTAAAAACATATTACCTATAACCTAATATCAAAATAATAAACCCTAAACCTTAAAACCTAAACCCTAACCTTGAAATCATAAACCTAAACCCGAAAACCATACCAAAAACATATTAAAACCCAGATCCAAAACCCTATATCGGAAACCCTAATCTCTAATACCTAAAACCTAAAAGATGAATCCATTACCCAAAAACATATTCCCCATACCCTATTATAAAAATAATTACCCTAAATCTTAAAAAATAACCCCCCCCCTGAAATCATAAATTGAAACCCCAAAACCGAACAATAAAATCCTAAATCCAGGACCCAAAACACTATATCTGAAACCCTAATACCTAAACTATAAAACCTAAAACGGACCCCTGAACCTAAAAACCCATTCCATATACCCCACTCTCAAAATAATAAACCCTAAACCTTAAAACCTAAACCATAACTCTGAAATCATAAACCTAATCCCGAAAACCATACCAAAAGAAATCCTAAAACCTAGACCCAAAAACTTATATCTCAAACTCTAATATCTAAAACCTTAATCCTAAAAGCTCAACCATTAACCCAAAAACATCTTCCATGTACCATATTCTCAAAATAATTAACCTTAAATCTTAAAACATAAACCCTACCCCTCAAATCTGCAAACTAATCCAGAAAAAATGAACAAAAAACCATAAAAGCTAGTCCAAAAACCCTACAACTGAAACCCTAATCCCTAAACTCTAAAACCTAAAATAGAAAACCTATACCCAAAAACATATAACCCATACTCTATTCTCAAAATACTTAACCATAAACCTTTAAACCTAAACCATATCCCTTAAATCTACAAACTAAACTTGAAAAGCTAAACAAAAAAAATCCTAAAACACAATCCCAAAACCATATACCCGAAAGCCTAATCTAAAAACTCTAAAACCTAAAATCTAAAACCTAAACCGAAAAACATATAACTAATTCCCTAATCACAAAATACATAACCTAAAACTTTAAAACCTAAACCCTATCCCTTAAATCTACAAACTAAAACCGAAAATCTAAACAAAAACTCCTAAAACCTAGTCCCAAATCCCTATACCTGAAAACCTAATCCCAAAACTCTAAAATATAAAAGTTTAACCCTAAATGAAAAAACATATACCCCACACCCAAATATCAAAATACTTAACACTAAACATTTAAACATAAAACCTATACCTTAAATATACAAACTAAACCTAAAACGCTAAACAAAAAATCTTAAAACCTAATCCCAAAACCCTATACCTGAAACCCTAATCTCTAAACCCTAAAACTTAAAAGTAGAATGCTGAACCCAAAAAAATATTCCCAATACCCTATTATCAAAATAATTTACCCTAAACCTTAAAACATAAACCCTACCCCTGAAACCATAAACCGAAACCCAAAAACTGAACAAAAAAATCCTAAATCCTATACCCAAATCACTATATCTGAAACCCTAATACCTGAACTCTAAAACCTAAAAGCTGACACCTAAAAATAAAAATATATTCCCTATACTCTAATATAAAAATAATAAACCCTAAACCATAAAACCTAAACCCTAACCCTAAAATCAGAAACCTAAACCTGAAAACCATACCCAAAATATCCTAAAACCTAGACCCAAAGACCTATATCTGAAACCCTAATCTCTAAACCCTAAGACCTAAAAGCTGGACTTCGAACCCAAAAACATATTCCCCATACCCTATTATCAGAATACTTAACCCTAAACCTTAAAACATAAACCCTAACCCAGAAATCCTAAACTGAAACCCCAAAACCGAACAAACAAATCCTAAATCCTGGACTAAAAACAATATATTCGAAACCCTAATACCTGAACTCTAAAACCTAAAAGCTGACCCCTAAACCTAAAAACCTATTCCATATACCCTAATATAAAAATAATAAACCCTAAACCATAAAACCTAAACCCTAACCCTGAAATCATAAACCTAAACCCAAAAACCATACAAAACAATCCTAAAACCTATACCCAAAACCCTATATCTAAAACCTTAATCCCTAAAATATAAAACCTAAAAGCTTAAACATAAACCCAAAAACATATACCCCATACCTTAATATCAAAATAATTAACCATAAAACCTAAACCCTATCCCATAAATCTACAAACTAAACCTGAAAATCTAAACAAGAAAAATCCTAAAACCAAGTCCCAAAACACTATACCTGAAAACCTAATCCCTAAAATTTAAATCCTAAAAGCTAAAACCTCTAACCAGAAACATATAACCCATACCCTTATCTCAAAATACTTAATATTAGACCTTTATAACTAAACTCTATCCCTAAAATCTATAAACTAAACTCGAAAATCTAAATAAAAAATCCTAAAAGGTAATCCTAAAACCCAATACCCGAAAGCCTGATCCCTGAACTCGAAAAACTAAAAGCTAAAAACTAAATCCAAAAGCATATACCTCATACCATAATCACAAACTACTTATGAAACACCTCAAAACCTAAACCATATCCCTTAAATCTACAAAATAAACCCAAAAAGAAAAACAAATAAAATCTTAAAACCAAGTCCCAAATCCCTATACCCGAAACCACAATCCCTAAACTCTAAAATATAAAAGCTGAACCCTAAACCAAAAAAATATATAACCCATAACCTAATCTCAAAATAATTAACCCTAAACCTTAAAAACTAAACCCTGTCCATTAAATCTACAAACTAAACCCGAAAAACAAAACAAAAATCCTAAATTCTAGTCCCAAAACCCTATACCTCAAACCCTAATCCCTAAACTCTAAAACTTAACATCTGAACCCTAAATCCAAAAACATATAACCCATACCCTAATATAAAAATAATAAAACCTAAACCTTAAAATATAAACCCTATCATTTAAATCTACAAACTAAACTCAAAAATAAAAACAAAAAATCATAAAACCGAGTCCCAAAACCCTATACCCAAAACCCTAATCCCTAAACTATAAAACCTAAAAGCTGAAACCTAAACCCCAAAAAATAAACCCAAACCATAATATCAAAATAATTAACCATAAACCTTAAAACCTAAACCCTGCCCCTTGAAACTACAAATTAAACATGAAAAGATAAACAAAAAACTCTAAAAACAGGTCCCCAAACCCTATACCTGAAACCCTAATTCCTAAACACTAAAACCTAAAAACTGACACATAAACCCAAAAACACATACCCCATACCCTAATCTCAAAATAATTAACCCTAAAACTTAAAACCAAAACCCTATCCCTTAAATCTATAAACTAAACATGGAAACATAAACAAAAAATCCTAAAATCTAGTCCTAAAACCCTATACCTGAAACCAAAATCCCTATACTCTAAAACCTAAAAGATGAAAACTAAACCCAAAAATTTATAACACTTAACCTAATATCAAAATAATTAACCCTAAACCATAAAAACTAAACCCTATCCCATAAATATACAAACTAAACCCAAAAATCCAAACAACAAAAATCCTAAAACCTAGTCGCAAAACCCTATACCCAAAACCCTAATCCCTAAACTTTAAAACATAAAAACTGAACCCTAAACCCCAAAATATATATCCCAAACCCCAATTTCAAAATACTTAACTCAATAACTTAAAACCTAAACCCTATCCCTTAAATCTACAAACAAAACACGAAAAGCTAAACAAAACAAACCTAAACCCTAGTCCCAAAACCCTATACCCGAAACCCTAATCTCTAAACTCTAAAACCTAAAATCAGAACCCTAAACCCCAAAACATACACCCTATAAACTAATATAAAAATTATTAACCATAAACCTTAAAACATAAACCATGTCCCTTAAATCTACACACTAAACCCGAAAAGCTAAACAAAAAATCTTAAAACCCAGTCCCAACACCCTATACCTGAAACCCTAATCCCAAAACTCAAAAACCTAAAATCTATACCCTGAACACAAACACATATACCCCATACCATAATATAAAAATAATTAACCCTAAATATTAAAACCTAAACCTTATCCCACAAATCTACAAACTAAACCTGAAAAGCTAAACAAAACAAATCATAAAACCTAGTCAGAAAACCCTATACCCGAAACCCTAACCCCCAAAATCTAAACCCTAAAATATCAACCCTATACCCAAAAAAATATAACCCATACCCTAATCTCATGATACTTAAAACTAAACCTTAAAACCTAAACCCCGTCCCTTAAATCTACAAACTAAACCCAGAAAGCTAAACAAAAAATCCTAAAACCTAGTCCCCAAACCCTATACTCGAAACCCTAATTCATAAACTCTAAAACCTAAAAGCTGAGACCTAAACCAAAAATCATATACCTCATACCAAAATATCAAAATACTCTACCCTAAACATAGAAACCCAAACCATATCCCTTAAATCTAAAACTAAACCCGAAAAGCTAAACAAAAAAAAAATCATAAAACCTAGTCCCAAATCCCTATACCCGAAACCATAATCCCTAAACTCAAAAATATAAAAGATGAACCCTAAACCCAAAAACATACAACCCAAAACCTAATATAAAAATACTTAACCCTAAAACTTAAAAATTAAACCCTATCTCTTAAATCTACAAACTAAACCTGAAAAACTAAACAAAAAATCCTAAATCATAGTCCCAAACCCCTATACCTGAAACCCTAATCCTTAAACTCTAAAACCTAAAATCTGAACCATAAAACCAAAAACATATAACCCATACCCTAATATCAAAATAATCAATCCTAAAACTTAAAACCTAAAACCTAACCCAAAAATCTACAAACTAAACCAGAAAAACTAAACAAAAAATCATAAAACCGAGTCCCAAAACCCTAATACCTAACTATATAACCTAAAATATGAATCCTAAACCCAAAAAATATACCCCAAACCCTAATATCAAAATAAATAACCATAAAACTTAAAACCTAAACCCCGTCCCTCGAAACTACAAACTAAACATGAAACGATAAAAAAAATCCTAAAACCTACTCCCAAAACCCTATACCTAAAACCCTAATCCCAAAACTCTAAAACATAAAAGTTGAAACATAAAGCCCAAAACATATACCACATACCCTAATATAAAAATACTTAACCCTAAACCTTAAAACCTAAACCCTATCCCTTAAATCTACAAACTAAACCCGAAAAACTAAACAAAAAATCCTAAAACCTAGTCCCAAAACCCTATACCCAAAACCAAAATCCACAAACTCTAAAACCTAAAATCTAAAACATAAACCAAAAAACTTATAAAACATACCCTAATATAAAAATAATTAACCCTAAACCATAAAAACTAAACCACATCCCTTAAATATACAAACCAAACCCGAAAATCTAAACAAAAAAAATCCTAAAACCGAGTCCCAAAACACTATACCCGAAACCCTAATCCCTAAAATCTAAAACCTAAAAGCTTAACCATAACCCCAAAAAAACCCCATACACTAATATCAAAATACTTAACTCTAAAATCTAAAATATGAACCCTAAACCAAAAACATAAAACCTATACCATAATATCAAAATAATTAACCATAAACCATAAAACCTAATACACATCCCTTAAATAAATAATCTAAACCCGAAAATCTAAACAGAAAATCATAAAACCAAGTCCCAAAACCCTATACCTGAAACCCTAATCCCAAAACTCTAAAACCTAAAATTTGTACCATAAACCCAAAAACATATACCCCATACCCTAATATCAAAATAATTAACCCTAAACACTAAAACCTAAACCCTATCCCTTAAATCTACAAACTAAACCCGAAAAGCTACACAAAAAAAATCATAAAACCTAGTCTCAAAACCCTATACCTGAAACCCTAATCCCAAAACTATAAAACCTAAAAGATAAAACCTAAACCCAAAAACATATACCTCATAGCTTAATATCAAAATACTTAACACTAAACCATAAAACCAAAACCCTATCCCTTAAATCTACAAACAAAACCCGGAAAACTAAACAAAAAATCTTAAAACCTAGTCCCCAAACCCCATACCTAATACCCTGATCCATAAACTCTAAAACCTAAAAGCTGAAACCAAAACCAAAAAAAACATACCCCATACCCTAATATCAAAATACTCAACCCTAAACCTAGAAACCTAAACCCTATCATTTAAATTTACAAACTAAACACAAAAAGCTAAACAAGGAATCATAAAACCTAGTCCCAAAACCATATACCTGAAACCCTAATATCTAAAATCTAAAACCTAAAAGTTGAAACCTAAACACAAAAAAGCATAACCTATACCCTAATATCAAAATACTTAACCCTAAACCTTAAAACCTAAACCCTATTGCTTAATTCTACAAACTAAACATGAAAAGCTAAAAAAAACAATCCTAAAACCCATTCTCAAAACCCTATACCTGAAACCCTAATACCTAAACTCTAAAAGCTAAAAGCTAAAATCTAAAAACAAAAACATACAAACCATGAAAAAATATCAACATAATTAACCCTAAACCTTAAAACCTAAACCTTATCACTTAAATCTAAAAACTAAACCTAAAAGCTAAATAAAAAATCATAAAATCTAGTCCCAAAACCCTATAACTGAAAACCTAATCCCATAAATATAAAACATAAATGCTAAACCCTAAACCCAAAAACATATACCTCAAAAAAAAATCTCAAAATACATTACCCTAAACTTTAAAACCTAAACCCTATCCCTTA
This sequence comes from Viscum album, assembly GCA_963277665.1. Taxonomy (NCBI): domain Eukaryota; kingdom Viridiplantae; phylum Streptophyta; class Magnoliopsida; order Santalales; family Viscaceae; genus Viscum; species Viscum album. The sequence continues at coordinate 48,592 of OY728150.1, forward strand.
AATCTACAAACTAAACTCGAAAATCTAAACAAAAAATCCAAAAAACTAGTCCGAAAACCCTATACCCGAAATCAGAACCCTAAACTCTAAAACAAAAAAGTTGAACCCTAAACCCAAAAATATAAACCCTATACCCAAATATCAAAATAATTAACCCCAAACATTAAAATTTAAAAGCTATCCCTTAAATCTACAAAATAAAACTGAAAAGTTAAATAAAAAATCTTAAAACCTAGTCCCAAAACCCTATACCTGAAACACTAATTTCTAATCTCTAAAACCTAAAAGATAAACCCTAACCACAAAAAATATATACCCCATACCCTAATATCAAAATAATTAACCCTAAAACTTAAAACCTAAACCCTATAACTTAAATCTAAAACTAAACCAGAAAATCCAACAAAAAATCCAAAAACCTAGTCCCAAAAACCCTATACCTAAAATCCTAATCCCTAAACTCTAAAACCTAAATGTTGGACCCTAAACCCATAAACATATAACCTATACCATAATCTCAAAATACTTAACCTTAAACCTTAAAACCAAAACCACATATCTTAAATCTGCAAACTAAACCCGAAAATCTAAACAAAAAATCATAAAACCTTGTCCAAAAACCCTATACCCGAAACCCTAATCCCTAAACTCTAAAACATAAAATATGTACCATAAACCCAAAAAAATATACCCCATACCCTAATGAAAAAATACTTAACTATAAATCTTAAAACCTAAACCTTATCCCTTAAATCTATAAACTAAACCCGAAAAGTTAAACAAAACAAATCCAAAAACCTAGTCACAAAACCCAATACCTGAAACCCTAATACCTAAACTCTAAATCCTAAAATCTGAACCCTAAACTCAAAAAAGTATATATTATACACTAATATCCAAATAATTAACCATAAACCTTAAAATATAAACCCAATACCTTAAATATACAAACTAAAAGTGAAAAACTAAAAAACAAATCCTAAAACCTAGTCCCAAAACCTTATACTTGAAACGTAAATCCAGAAACTCTAATACTTAAAATATAAAACATAAAACCAAAAACATACAACCCATACCCTAATCTCAAAATAATTAATCCTAAACCCAAAAACCTAAACCCTATCCCTTAAATCTACATGCCAAAACCGAAAATCTAAAAACAAAATACTAAAACCTAGTCCCAAAACCCTATGCCCGAAACCCCAACCCTAAACTCTAAAACCTAATATCTAAACCCTAAACCCAAAAACCTATTCCCAATAACTTAATCTCAAAATACTAAACCTTAAAACTTAAAACCTAAACCCTACATTAAAATCATAAACTTAAACCCTGAATACTAAACAAAAATATCTTAAAACCTAGCCCCAAAACCCTATATCCAAAACCCTAATGCCTAAACTCTAAAACCTAAAGGTTGAACCCTAAACCCAAAAACCTATCCCTAGATCCTAATATAAAAATTCTAAATCCTAAACCTTAAAACTTAAACACTAAATCAAAATCATAAACTTAAATCCTAAATCCTAAACAAAAACAAATCCTAAAACCATGCCCCAAAACCCTATATTAGAAACCCTAATATATAAAATCTAAAACTTAAAATTTGAATCCTAAACCCAAAAACTGATTCCCTATACCTTGATATTAAAATAATAATGTAAGAACCTGTGTTTTTCTAGACTGTCATTTTGAGAAGAGATTTGAATTTTTATTGTTGGATGCTCTTGAGGGGTAAAATGGTCTTTTTCCATACCCATATGACCTCAGATATTTTTTCTCACCGCTTTGTTAGTCCCAAAATAGGGTGTTTACCCTAGGACATGAGTTTGGTGGAAATCTGAGATGTTTGAATTTTAGTAGAATATTTAATATTTAATATTATTAAATTAAATATTAAATTACTGACCCAAGTTCATTCGATGATAAATTTTAAATGAAGTGTTGGGTTGAGATTCATTCTTCTCCATTGATTCTAGAATGGGGAGTTTAGCCTAGGCGAGGCATAAACTCGAGTCAGGCGTCGGGGCCGACTTGGGCCTCTTTTTCTTCTTTTCCTTTCCTTTTATTTTCTTTCTTTTCTCTTCCTTCCTCCTCCTACTTGCACACGTATCCTACACCTCCTACTTGTCTGTGTCCTTTGGTGAGAAATGGATTTTGAGAAAGATAGAGATATTGGAGGCAAGAGGGGTACCGATTCGAAGCTCTCGACATGCAGAGTCAGCGTGCATCATCTGTGGACCGTAAAATCAACCGAAGCTTCGGCAGTTTCTGCCCGAAGGTAGGACCATTTATTTTTTTGATATATATCCCCTTTAAACATGTTGTTTTAAGTTTTTAAATCCTGATATTTCTTACTTTTGTCCCTGTGGGGCTCGATCTGTTGTTTCGGGGGCGAAAACAAGTGTTTTGGGCGTTTTGAGTGATTTCTCGTCAGGAAACCCAGGATACACGACGTGTGTTCCAAGGGAACATGCCATGTGTTCTTCCTATTCGGGAAAGACAAAGTTTTCTTAAGTACATACCATTTACGTTGAGTACACTCCATGTAGTGGTTGGCTGTGTGACTGACCATGTGAGAAGAAACACGAAATAATGGTTTTTAATGAGTACACACCGTGTACTGGGAGTACACGCCATGTAGTAGCACATGGGCATGTGTCTGGGTGAAAATGCACATGGGGTGATGTTTTTTGAATAGTACATGCCATGTAGAGTAACGTACACACTGTGTCCTACTATACACGCAGACCCCATGTGTTCTGGCCATGTACTTCTCCACCTTAGTAGTTTTGGGGTATCTTGTGCCCTGAAAGTCAGAATTGGGGGTTTCTATATAAATGGAGAGGTTATTCCTCTAGTTATCGAGTTCATTTGTCACTTAAGAGTGAGACTTGGCATAGATGATAGGTCGGGTGTTCATACCAACCATGTTGAGACTTTTGAGCTGAGATGAGCTATGAGCTATCTCCTATGACCTATTCTTTTGAGGATGATCCCCTATTGGGATGTGACCTTATGGCCTATGAGACCATGAGACCAGATGTTTCTAAGGATCCCCTGAGGGTTGCCTTTTCTTGTGTGCTAACCTAGAGAGTCCCTTGTATAACCTCTCTCTTGTTTTCCTTTGAGAGGATCTATGTTTTAGGATTCCTATATTGTTCTTAGTTCGAGGATCCCATGTATGATTCCCACCTTACTATTCACTAAGGATCCCGTGTCGTATTCCTTCGCTCGTGTTTACCTAGAGGATCCTGAGTAGGATTCCTCCTCAGTGTTTGACTTGAGGGACCCATCGGGTGCCCGTGGTTTGACCAACCCTGATTTGTACGTTGGGTTTGGGTAGAGATGGTGTTCGAGTGTCACCTAGAACCCATGCCAAACTTTTAATCCCATGGGGATGTGGGTGTAGTGTTGGGTTGGGCATTCGGGCCACCCTCACTCATTTGTTTATATTTGTCTTGTTTATGCTAATGCAGTAGTGGTTACCAGAGGTGCTTCCTGGTTGGTGGTTGTTGAGCCTGACACGAGGTGTCGTTCTTATTTGTTGGGATTCCCAAACATGCTCTCCTAAGATCCACCTTCTCAGCCATGTTATTTCTGATATTTACTATACCCATAAGTATTACCTGGGAATTGGCTATTGATCCTTACTTGATGAAATTGATTATTTAAATGTTTGGACCACGTGAGTTGATTATGATAAAACATGTGATAGTTTAATTCACATGTTTTGTTTTTTAAATGGAATGTGAAATGTTTTAAAAGAGGTAATTGGAAATGGGTGAGACACAATCTCGATTAAAAGACAAGTTCAGGATCATATGACTAATTAAATCTTTTTTACCTTGGGTGAACCATTGTCTCGATTAAAAGGCAATGGATGGACTCAAGAGGTTAAATACTTAAAGGCCGTGAGCGAGCCACATTTTTGGTGGTTGGGCTCACTGATTCTTCTTTATAAAGGCCAAGAGAACCTTGGATCCATTAAGGGACACCTAGGAAGGGCTCAAGAGGTTAATTATGTAAAGTCCATGATTGATCCATGATAAGGTGGTCAGGCTCATTGAGGCTTGTTTTGAAAATGCCGAGTGAACCTCAGATCCATTGAGGGATTCCTAGGATGACCTCTATTGGAAAATGTTACAAATGTTTACATGCTAAAATGATGATACACTGAGCTTGGCCCTGATACATGCTGAAATTCTTATACATAGTGCTTGGCCCTGATACATGCTGAAATTCTGATACACCGAGCTTAGCCCTAATATATGCTCAAATGCTGATACACCTGGTTTGGCCCTGATACATGCTGAAATGATGATACACTAGGCTTGGCCCTGATACATACTGAAATTCTGATATACCGAGCTTGACTTTGATTGAATGATATGTCTGTAGGTGAGGTTTTCTGAGTCTCAGTTGGATTCATGGGCTTATACTTCGTATTTTCCGACCAGTGACCTTTTACAGGATTGATCGTCAGTATACAGTATCCTAGTTTGTGATTAGAGGCAAGTATGAGTGAACCTAGGTGAAGGATCAGTTTCCTCCTATGGTGACGTAGCTTGATCAGTGATATAATTCCAACATTGGCTGAAGAAAGTACATTTTGATGGGATTACGGACCCATAGATCAACTTAACGATACACAACTTGAGTGGAATGACATCCAGCTCAATGCCCTTGCACAGGATGTCCAGGCGATCGGGCTTATGGACCCAAGGATTGATTGTTGATGTGGTTTCATGTTATTTGATTCACATACTAATGAATATTCATATTTATGTATACGTGTATAGGTATGATACTATACATGTATACGTATATAGATATAGAAATCCATGGTGGCACTTTCCCAGTTGACAGGGATTAGGGACCCTGAGTTCGACTGTGGTTGTACATTTGGTTTACTTCATTTTTTGTGTGTTCCAATTAGGCTGAGCATGTTGTTGTTACATGCACTTTTAGAAGCACAGTTATAGGTTTCTTGTTGGGGTGACCTACTGAGATTATTTCTCACCTCTGCACGTGCACCTCGGTGTACGTATAGACCTTATGTCTTCTTTTCAGGTTGAGCACAAGTTTCATGGTGGATAGGGATGCGACCCAGTGTTGTGTGATCGAGCAGATATGCTCGAGTGGTTCTACTGATCGGGATGGTGCAGTTCGACAGTGTCTGGAGTTCAGGTACGTGGGTTGGCTCGGAGTTAGTAGTAGAGCCCTGTAATTTTACTTTTATTTTCTTTTGTACTTTTATCTGTATGGTTGGCCCAGTGGGTGAGCATTGTTGTATTGTATTGCATAATTTTTCGGGATTTTACAACATTTTACTATTACATCTTGTTCTATTTCAGTTGGTTATTGCTTCCGCACTCTGTTTACTTTTTTCTCTATATTATACTTAGTTATTTCCATCATTTTCTTACTTTAGTATGAAATAATAGTCTCCCCACTATCACACCCTAATACCTTGCTTCTAGTTGGAAGCCTCTGGCATATGAGGAGGCACGCTTGAGGCCTTGTGGTGAACCGACTCGAAGCATCGGTTTAGTGGATTCCGGGTCAGGACATTACAAAGTGGTATCAGAAGGGTTTTCTTTTCCTGGTATTTACTATTTGGGATATGGTAGATAGGAGTATTAGGAATGTGTCGGAACCTGCGATGGATATCAGATTGGTGCATCTAGAACACTTGTTTCAGTAAGAAGTCCTGGTTACCCGAATTTGGGATTTCTATTCTGATTTTGCGATGTTATAGCTCTATATGATTTTTTCCTTGACCGACACACATGTTGTATGGGTGTTTTTATTTACTATGGATCTATGGATCTTGGACATCGATAAGAGGATATAGATGAATTTTGACTCTTGGATGGAAAAGGAAAGAGGCGTCTCATTCATCATACTAGGCATATAGGATTCACAACATATATGACTGCTAGTGTGTATGTTTACTTATGATTGAGACTTTTGGGTCTTCTTACACATACCTTTTACTCTGATTGAAGGTTATATGGATCTATGTTGAGGCACTTTTGTTGAGAGTTTGATGACTCAGTTCTCATGCACAAGTGGTGAAGTGACCCTAGTATATCAATATGGCATGTGATGCATTTCTGTTTAACCCCTTGTTGGGTGATGTTTTTGGGGTATGTGGTTATCTAGTCAGATCACTGAGTACGATGTTGATAGATACCAAGGCTTTTCATATGAACTATACCTCCTTGGGGTATTTTAATATACGGATAACCGATGAGTGTCAGTTCAGTTTCTATTCTGCTTTTTTTGTGACCTCCAAGGAGCAGTTCCTTCTGAGGATGCTCGGAGAGGATTAGGTCCCTCGTATGTGGTGTTTTTCAGCTTTGACCCTCATTGGTTTTTGTGATCTTTACCTTCTTTTGAGAGGTTTTGGATCTTTGGAGATAGGTGGTTAGACCTTGTGACCCAGTTGTGAGGCTTTTTCCGTAGGACTGAGTGGGAGAACTAGAGACCCTTGGTTTTGAATCGAACCTTTGTAGGTTTAAGTCTATTTTGTTTTAGGGAAACCTGTGTGAGGGATGGTTGAACAATGCTTGAATCCTGGTCAGGTTTTGGCAGGATATTAGCATGGCTCGGAGGGAGCTGGACACACCTTTGTTGAAATCTTAGTGTACTCCTGTAAGAGATGATCATGCGCTATCTTGATTCGTCTTGAGTATGCTGAGAGAGCTTCGGCCCTACACCGAGCTCCTTTTTCTTTCTTAATGTTCTTCCCTGTTGAGGAGAGAATCTGTTGTGGTTACACTCTAGGAGTGGTGTAAAGAAAGAAATATGGTGGGGAGAGAACCTTTGGCTGTTTGAGGGTGATTTTTCTCATTTTTAATTAAACTTTTGTGTTTGTTATGAGATTTTGATCTCAGATTTTTATTTTAAGACGGCGATAAGGGTATTCCTATGGTGGGGAGTACTAGATTAGTTGCAGATTAATATATTCTATGTAGAAGGTGGTTATTAATGCTATAAGGCTGGTTGTTGTAAATTCCAGATAGATTGGTTGTGTAGATGCTCGGGTTGGGAGCATGGTTGTTGGTCCTTTCACTGGGATTCTCAGGGACGAGAAGGTTTATGGTGGGGAGTTTGTAAGAACCTTTGTTTTTTCATATTGTCGTTTTCAGCAGAAATTTGAATTTTTTCTATTGGATTCTAATCAGGGGTAAAATGGTCTTTTTACCCTATCAGATGACCTCAGATAATTTTTTTGACCACTCCGTTTGTCCCGGAATAGGGTGTTTACCCTAGGATAAGAGTTTGGTGGAAATCTGAGCTGTTCGAATTTTAGCAGGATATTTAATATTATTAAATTAAATATTAAATTATTCACACAGGTTCCTTTGGTGGAAACTTTTATACAGAGTTTTGGATTGAAATTTCATCTTCTCCATTGAGTCTGAAATGGGGAGTTTAGCCTAGGTGAGGCATAAACTCGTGTCGGGCGCCAGGTCCGGCCCGGGCCCCCTTTTCTTCTTTTCCTTTTCTTTTCCTTTTCTTTCTTTTCTATTCCTTCCTCATCATCTTTGCACACATATCCTATGCCTCCTCCTTGTCCATGTACTTTTGGGAGAAATTTATTTTGATAAATATAGAGATATGTGAGACAAGAGGGGTACCGATTCGAAGCTCTCGACGCGCAGAGTCGGCGTGCGGCATCCGTGGACCGTAAAATCAACCAAAACTTTGGCGGTTTCCACCCAAAGGTAGGGCCATTTATGTTTTCACCATATATACCCTTTAAACATGTTGTTTTAAATTTTTAAATCCTTATATTTCTTACTTGTGGTCCCATGGGGCTCGATCTGTTGTTTCGGGTGCAAAAACGGGCGTTTCAGGCATTTTGAGGGATTTCCCGTTGAGAAACCCAGGATACACGATGTGTGTTCTAGGGGAAAATGTCATGTGTTCTTCCCATTTGTGGAAGACAAAGTTTTATTAAGTACACACCGTGTAATTTGAGTACACGTCGTGTGGGAAGAAACACATAATAATTTTTTTAAGGAGTACATGCCATGTACTAGGAATACATGCCATGTAGTGGCACATGAGCATGTGTCTGGGTGAAAATTTACATAGGATGATGTTTTTTGAATATTACATTCCATGTACTACTATACAGGCAGACCCCATGTGTTCTATCCATATACTTCTCCACCTTAGTAGTTTTGCAGTATCTTGTGCCCTGAAAGTCAGAATTGGGCGTGTAAGTAATCCATTCTGATCGTTTTTCTGCGTAGATTACAATGGTGAAATCCTATTGAAATTTATAGGTCATATAAATGGTTTTTTGGGGGTTTATATCTAAATATATAGGTTCTTCCTTTGGTTATCGAGTTCAGTTGTCACCTGAGAGTGAGACTTGGCATGGATGATAGGTCGGGTGTTCGGACCAACCTAGTTGAGACTTTTGAGTTGAGATGAGCTATGAGCTATCTCCTTTGACCTATGCTTTTGAGGATGATACCCTTGTGGGATGTGACCTTATGGACTATGAGGTTGTGAGACCGGATGTTTCAAAGGATCCCCTAAGGGATGCCTTTGCTTGTGTGATAACCTAGGATCTCACTCTTGTTTTCCTTTGAGAGGATCCATGTTGTAGGATTCATCTATTGTTCTTCATTTGAGGATATCATGTAGGATTCCTCCCTTAATCTTTACTAATAATCCCATGTAGGATTCCTTCACGCGTGTTTACCTAGAGGATCCCGAGTAAGATGCCTTCTCAGTGTTTGACTTCAGGGTCCCAACAGGTGACCATGGTTTGACCAACCCTGAGTTGTACGTCGGTTTTGGGAATATATAGTGTTCGGGTGTCAACTAGAACCCATGTTAAACTTGTAATCCCATGGGGTTGTGTTTTTAGTGTTGGGTTGGGCATTCAGGCCACCCTCATTTGTGTGTTTATATCTGACTTGGTTTTGCTTATGCAATAGTGGTTACCATAGGTGCTTCCTGGTTGGTGGCTATTGAACCTGACGTGAGGCATCTTTCTTGTTTTTTGGGATGCCCGAACATGCTCTCCTAGGATCCGACTTATGAGCCATGTTATTTTTGATATTTACTATACCAAGAGGTATTAACTGGGAATTGCCTGTTGAGCCTTACTTGATCCAATTGGTTATGTAAATTTTTGGCCCATGTGAGTTGATTATGATAAACCATGTGATGGTTTAATTCATATGTGTTGTTTTTGAAATGGAATGTGAAATGTTTTAAAAGAGTTAATTGGTAATGGTAGATCCATAGTCTCAGTTAAAAGACAAGTTCGAGATCATGTGACTAATTACATCTTGTTTACCTTGGGTGAACCATTGTCTCGTTTAAAAGGAAATGGATGGACTCAAGAGGTTAATTACTTAAAGGCCGTGAGCGAGCCACAGTTTTGGTGGTCGGGCTCACTGAGTCTCCTTTATAAATTCCAAGTGAACCTTGGATCCATTGAGGGACACCTAGGATGATCTCAAGAGGTTAATTATGTAAAGGCCATGAGCGAGCCATGATAGGGTGGTCGAGCTCATTGAAGCTTGTTTTGAAAATGTCGAGTGAACCTTGAATCCATTTAGGGATTTCTAGGACGGGATATATTGGAAAATGTTACAAATGTTTACATGCTGAGATGCTGATACACCGAGCTTGGCCCTGATACATGTTGAAATGCTTATACAATGGGCTTGGACCTGATACATGTTGAAATGCTGATACACCAGGCTTGGCCCTAATACATGCTGAAATTTTGATACATCGAGCTTGGCCCTCATACATGCTGAAATGCTGATACATCGGGCTTGGCCCGGATACACGTTGAAATGTTGGGCTCGACCTAGATTGAATGATATTCCTTTGGGTGAGGTTTTTTGAGTCTCAGTTGGATTCATGGGATTATGCTCCATGTTTATCAACCAGTGACCTTTTACAAGATTGACTGTCGATATACGGTATCCTAGTTTGTGATTGGAGGCGAGTACGAGTGAACCCAGGTGTAGGATCAATTTACCCCTGTGGTGACGTATCTTGCTCAGAGATATAATTCTAGCATTGGCCGAAGTAGGTATATGTCGATGGGATTATGGACCCATAGATTGACTTAACGATACACGTCTTGAGTGGCACGACGCCCATCTCAATTCCCTTGCATAGGATGTCCAGCCAATCAGGCTTATGGACTCAAGGATAGACTGATGATGTGGTTTCATGTTATTTGATTCACATACTCATGAATATTCATATTTATGTATACGTGTATAGGTATGGGACTATAAAAGTATACGTATATATATATGGACATCCATGGTGGCACTTGCCCAATTGACCGGGATTACAGACCCTGAGTTCGATTGTGGTTGCACGTTTGGTTTACTTCATTTGTTGTGTGTTCCAGTTAGTCTGAGCATGTTGTTGTTGCATACACTTTTAGAAGAACAATTATAAGTTTCTTTTCAGTGTACCCTACTAAGATTATTTTTCACCCCTACACGCGCACCTCAATGTATGTTTAGACCTTATGTCTGGTTTTCAGGTTGAGCACGAGTTGCATGGTGGATAGGGGTACGACCCAGTGTTTCATGATCTAGAAAAGCTGCTCGAGTGGTTCTATTGATCAGGCTAGTGTAGTTCGACAGGGTCTGGATATCAGGTACGTGGGTTGGCTCAGAGTTAGTAGTAGAGCCTTGTATATTTACTTTGAGTTTCTTCTGTACCTGTATCTGTATGGTCTCCCGAGTGTGTGACCAGTGTTGTATTGTATTGCATAGTTTTTCAGGATTTTGTAGAATTTTACTATTACAACTCGTTCTATTTAACTTGTTTATTGTTTCCTCACTCTGTTTACTTTCTATTTTGTACGATACTTAGTTATTTCCATTGTTTTCTTACTTTGGTATGAGGGAATAGTCTCCCCACTATCACACCCTAGGCCTTCGTTGCTAGTCGGCAGACTCTGGCGTATGGGGAGGAGCGCTTGAGGCCTTTTGGAAAACTGGATCAGAGCACCAGTTTAGTGGACTCAACATCGGTACATTTCAACTAAACCCTAAACCTAAAAACCTAAACAATACATTAAAATCATAAACCTAAACCCTGAATCATAAACAAAAAAATCGTAAAACCTAGCCCTGAAACCCTATATCTGAAACACTAATGCCTAAAATCTAAAACCTAAAACCCAAAATCCAATCCCAAAAACATATTACCTATACCCTAATCTCAAAATCCTAAAACCTAAACCTTAAATCCTAAACCCTACATTAAAATCATAAACCTAAACCCTGAATCCTAAACAAAAAAATCCTAAAACTTTTACCCAAAACCCTATATTGGAAACCCCAATCCCTAAACTCAAAAACCTAAAATCCAAACCCTAAACCCAAAAACCTATTCCCTATACCCTAACATAAAAATTATAAACCCTAAAACTTAAAAACTAAACCCTACATTACAATCATAAACCTAAATCCTAAATCCTAAACGAAACAAATCCTAAAACCTAGCCCCAAAACCCTATATCTGAAACCCCCATCCCTAAACTCTAAAACCTAAAATATGAAACCTAAACCAAAAAACCTATTAACTATACCCAAATTTCAAAATCCAAATCCACAAACCTTAAAACCTGAACCATATATTAAAATCACAAACCTAAAACTTGAATCCTAAACAAAAAATTCTAAAACCTAGCCCCAAAACCCCATATCTGAAACACTAATCCCTAAACTCTAAATCCTAAAAACTGAAACCAAAACCAAAAAACCTATTACCTATACCCTAATATCAAAATCCTAAACCCTAAACAATAAAACCTAAACCCTACATTAAAATATTAAACCAAAACCCTAAATCCTAAACAAAAACAAAATTCTAAAACGTAGCCCCAACACCCAATATCTGAAACCATAATCCCTAAACTCTAAAACCTAAAAGCTGAAAAATAAACCCAAAAAAAATTCCATACACCCTAATACAAAAATCCTAAACCATAAACCTTAAAACCTAAACCCTACATTAAAATCATAAATCTAAACCCTGAATCCTAATAAAAAAATCATAAACCCAACCCCAAAATCCTATATCTAAAACCCTAATCCCTAAACTCTAAAACCCAAAATCTAAACCCCAAACACAAAAACTTATTCCCAATACCCAAATACCAAAATCCTAAACTCTAAAACTTGAAACATAAATCCTACATTAAAATTATAAACCTAAACACTGAACCCTAACAAAAAAAATCCTAAAACTTATCCCCAAAACCCTATATCAGAAACCCTAATCCCTAAACTCTAAAAACTAAAAGCTAAACCCTAAACCCAAAAACCTATTGACTATACACTGATCTTAAAATCATAAATCCTAAATATTAGAACCTAAACCCTACATTAAAATCATAAACCTAAACCCTAAATCCTAAACAAAAAAAATCCTAAAACCCCTCCCCAAAACCCTATATTTGAAACCCTAATCCCTAAAATCTAAAGCCTAAAATCTAAACCCTAAAACGAAAAACCTATTCCTTATACCCTAATATCAAAATACTAAACCCTAAACCTTAAAACCTAAATCATATATTAAAATCATAAACCTAAACCTTGAATATTAAACCAAAAAATACTAAAACCCAACCCCAAAACCCTATATCTGAACCCTAATCCTTAAACTCTAAAACCTAAAAGTTGAACCCTAAACCCAAAAACCCATTCCCTATACCCTAATCTCAAAATCATAAACCCTAAAACTATTCACTTAATAAAAAAATCACTTCATTATTAGAGATTGATTTATTAATAAAATAATTTAACAGAAAAGTAAACACACATATAACATCTTCTATAGATGACGCCACATATGGAAACTCTTCTACTGGAATCTGATCTGGCGTGTTGTGCTATGAAATGTTTTCATTTATAAATTTAAAATAAATTAAATTCATAAAATCTATTTACTATTAGTTTATAAAAATTCAAAATTTATTTTAACGAATTATAAATTTAATGGATATGGGAAATTATTGGAAACCATTCATTGATAATGGAAACAAATAGTATCTCCTTTAATGATATCACTAACCCATTGAATATAATATTATCTCATAACTGTAATGTTTTAGTGAATATATTTTTCAATAAATTTATTAATATTAAGAACCTATTAATCAATTATAAACACACCTCTTATTGACAATATATCACAACTTTTGAGTTTGGATTAAATAAAAAACTGAAAAAGTATGCTTATTTTGATTTCAATGAAAATATAAATAGTTTGTTCCTTATTAAATTATATCTATATAATATATTGATAATTTTAACCAATATAAACTGGAAAATGTAATCTTTAGTTCTCTAAATTAGATTAACCCATTCACATTAAAACAATATGTATATTAACCCACTATATATTATTCATATCAAATAACATTCCCTCCAAAATTAGTCCAATATAATGTTAATTTTTTTCATATTCATGTGATTTTCATATTGTGGAAAAATATTTAAATAATTAAAAACCACACTATCTAAAAGGTGACAAGAAATAATATAATGGAAACATAAAAAAACACCATTAATTGTAATAGTGGATGGATATGTAGTTCGTAGTGGTCTCATATGAAGCTGGAATGATTTTACAGAATAAGGGTGGCATTGTGTAGGTATAGGTAAGTGAGTGATAGAGAGATGAGATGTAGGGTCCATCATGGTTAAGAAAAAATCAAAAAAGAAATCCATGAAACACAAAAAATTAAACAACGAGAGAGGAAAAGGAGAAAATAACATACATTAGATTATATGCTTGATTCGTCTGAGAGAACGTAGAGGAGAAGCACCTGTAGTAGGGGAGTTTTGCAAGAGATTGAGAATCACGACTGAATGAGTCATGGTTAGGGTTCTTTTAAATAGATCAGGGAAACTTTTATCAACATTGATAAAGTGTCCTTTTATTAACGCTAAATTGATAAGCGCTAATAAAAGGAATCTTTATCAGCGATTTTTTAGCACTAATAAAGATCTATCTTTACCAATGCTAAAAAAGAGCTGATAAAATTAACATTTATCAACGCTACAGTTTTAGCACTAATTAAGGATTTATAATTATAATTATGAATAAAAAAATAAAAAAATAAAAATTATATATCTGTTTATTATAATTTTATAATTATTTAATTATATACTTATTCATTTATAATTACAGTAATACTTTTTTAAAAAAAATATTGTTTTATTTATAACTATAAATATATAATTTTATAAATATAGTAAATATACATTTATAAATATATTTACAATTATTTAATTATAATTATAAATATATTTATATCATTATATATAATTATATAATTATATATATATTTAATAAATATATATAAATATTAATATAGTAAATATATTCATTATTTAAATATATTTATTATAATTTTATAATTATAAATATATTTATATCATTATATATATTTATATAATTATATATATATATATAATAAATATATATAAAAATATAAAAATATTCATTATTTAAACATATTTATTATAATTTTATAATTGTTTAAATATATGAATAATAATTTAAAAAAAGTATATATATATTTATATATTTATGTATTTATAGATTTATGTATTTATATATTTATGTATTTATATATTTATATAATTATATATATAGCCCCCAGGGTGCAGCTTAGTGGTAGCTACCCTTGTGAGTCTCGATGAGGTCTCGAGTTCAAGTCTTACTGAGTACGTTATTTAAATAAATTTATTATAATTTTATAATTATTTAAATATATATAATTATTTATTTATAATTATATAAATACCTTTTAAAAAGTAATATATATTATTTAGAATAGATATGGGGCACAAAGGCCCAATCCCATCTATATTAAAAGAAAATTAGGAGTGCAAATAGGCAAAAATCACACACCAAATCAAAACTCATAAAAAACAACAACAAAAAAACTACTATAAACACAACATGAATATTTCCAAACACATTCAGCACACTCAACATTAATAACGTCTTCTACCCCTTCCATGAGAATCTCTCCCATGTGGATGACGACCATACTTCCAGGTCTCTCTCACTTCATGCCATGGATCACGATGTTTAATTTCCAAGTTTTCTCTGCTTGCGACCTTGATAGGTGTGTCAATGTGAGTTGCCTCTTTATTGTCAGCCACTCCATGGGATTTGGTGACATCCCCAAGTACCCCAAAAAGATACAAGCATCAACAGAAGAGGATATGACTGTTACAGAGGAGTTTATAGAATCCTTACCAAGCCCGCCTTCCATAGGCCAGGGGCTGGCGACTAGCACCAAAGGTGTAAAATCCTGATAACTGGGAAGACATTGCCTTTATAAAAGAAAACAAGCACCACAGAGTACAAGCGGAAGCAAAACACTAAGTACAAAAGAAAATATGAAAAGTAAATGGGCCAGAATACAAACCCAAAAGAAAGTACGACTACAACTGAACAAGGTACAACAGCAAAAAGACAAACAGCTGGAAGAAGGAAGCAGCTCCTGGGTCGTCCTCCTCGGATCCTACCTGAAGGGTAGGTACAGAGAGCCTCCTCCACGCTCTCGTCCGTCAACCTCCTCTGTGAGTCGTCACGTCGTGTAGTCCACCTCCGGGTACTGACTCGTCGTGTAGTCCACCTCCGGGTACCGACCAGTCCTCGAACACTTGGCCTCCGTCAGCACTGTCTGTCGTCTGCAACCAACACAACGAGGTGCGGGCATAGCCCGGTCTGGAAACTCTTCTACTGGAATCTGATCTGGCGTGTTGTGCTATGAAATGTTTTCATTTATAAATTTAAAATAAATTAAATTCATAAAATCTATTTGCTATTAGTTTATAAAAATTCAAAATTTATTTTAACGAATTATAAATTTAATGGATATGGGAAATTATTGGAAACCATTCATTGATAATGGAAACAAATAGTATCTCCTTTAATGATATCACTAACCCATTGAATATAATATTATCTCATAACTATAATGTTTTAGTGAATATATTTTTCAATAAATTTATTAATATTAGGAACCTATCAATCAATTATAAACACACCTCTTATTGACAATATATCACAACTTTTGAGTTTGGATTAAATAAAAAACTGAAAAAGTATGCTTATTTTGATTTCAATAAAAATTTAAATAGTTGGTTCCTTATTAAATTATATCTATATAATATATTGATAATTTTAACCAATATAAACTGGAAAATGTAATCTTTAGTTCTCTAAATTAGATTAACCCATTCACATTAAAACAATGTGTATATTAACCCACTTTATATTATTCATATCAAATAACATTCCCTCCAAAATTAGTCCAATATAATGTTAATTTTTTTTCATATTCATGTGATTTTCATATTGTGGAAAAATATTTAAACAATTAAAAACCACACTATCTAAAAGGTGACAAGAAATAATATAACGGAAACATAAAAAAACACCATTAATTGTAATAGTGGATGGATATGTAGTTCGTAGTGGTCTCATATGAAGCTGGAATGATTTTACAGAATAAGGGTGGCATTGTGTAGGTATAGGTAAGTGAGTGATAGAGATATGAGATGTAGGGTCCATCATGGTTAAGAAAAAAATCAAAAAAGAAATCCATGAAACCCAAAAAATTAAACAATGAGAGAGGAAAATGAGAAAATAACATACATTAGATTATAGGCTTGATTCGTCTGAGAGAACGTAGAGAAGAATCACCTGTAGTAGGGGAGTTTTGCAAGAGATTGAGAATCACGACTGAATGAGTCACGGTTAGGGTTCTTTTAAATAGATCAGGGAAACTTTTATCAACATTGATAAAGTGTCCTTTTATTAACGCTAAATTGATAAGCGCTAATAAAAGGAATCTTTATCGGCGATTTTTTAGCACTAATAAAGATCTATCTTTACCAATGCTAAAAAAGAGCTGATAAAATTAACATTTATCAACGCTACAGTTTTAACACTAATAAAGGATTTATAATTATAATTATGAATAAAAAAATAAAAAAATAAAAAATTATATATCTGTTTATTATAATTTTATAATTATTTAATTATATAATTATTCATTTATAATTACAGTAATACTTTTTAAAAAAAAATATTGTTTTATTTATAACTATAAATATATAATTTTATAAATATATTAAATATACATTTATAAATATATTTATAATTATTTAATTATAATTATAAATATATTTATATCATTATATATAATTATATAATTATATATATATTTAATAAATATATATAAATATTAATATAGTAAATATATTCATTATTTAAATATATTTATTATAATTTTATTATTATAAATATATTTATATCATTATATATATTTATATAATTATATATATATATATATAATAAATATATATAAAAATATAAAAATATTCATTATTTAAACATATTTATTATAATTTTATAATTGTTTAAATATATGAATAATAATTTAAAATATATATATATATATATTTATATATTTATGTATTTATATATTTATGTATTTATATATTTATATAATTATATATATATAGCCCCCAGGGTGCAGCTTAGTGGTAGCTACCCTTGTGAGTCTCGATGAGGTCTCGAGTTCAAGTCTTACTGAGTACGTTATTTAAATAAATTTATTATAATTTTATAATTATTTAAATATATATAATTATTTATTTATAATTATATAAATACCTTTTAAAAAGTAATATATATTATTTAGAATAGACATGGGGCACAAAGGCCCAATCCCATCTATATTAAAAGAAAATTAGGAGTGCAAATAGGCAAAAATCACACACCAAATCAAAATTCATAAAAAAACAACAACAACAAAACTACTATAAACACATCATGAATATTTCCAAACACATTCAGTAGACTCAACATTAATAACGTCTTCTACCCCTTCCATGAGAATCTCTCCCATGTGGATGACGACCATACTTCCAGGTCTCTCTCACTTCATGCCATGGATCACGATGTTTAATTTCCAAGTTTTCTCTGCTTGCGTCCTTGATAGGTGTGTCAATGTGAGGTGCCTCTTTATTGTCATCCACTCCATGGGATTTGGTGACATCCCCAATTACCCCAAAAAGATACAAGCATCAACAGAAGAGGATATGAATGTTACAGGGGAGTTTATAGAATCCTTACCAAGCCCGCCTTCCATAGGCTATGGGATGGAGACTAGCACCAAAGGCGTAAAATCCTGATAACTGGGAAGGCATTGCCTTTATAAAAGAAAAACAAGCACCACAGAGTACAAGCGGAATCAAAACACTAAGTACAAAAGAAAAGATGAAAAGTAAATGGGCCAGAATACAAACCCAAAAGAAAGTACGACTACAACTGAACAAGGTACAACAGAAAAAAGACAAACAGCTGGAAGAAGGAAGCAGCTCCTAGGTCGTCCTCCTCGGATCCTACCTGAAGTGTAGGTACAGATAGTCTCCTCCATGCTCTCGTCCGTCAACCTCCTCTGTGAGTCGTCACGTCGTGTAGTCCACCTCCGGGTACTGACTCGTCGTGTAGTCCACCTCCGGGTACCGACCAGTCCTCGAACACTCGGCCTCCGTCAGCACTGCCCGTCGTCTGCAACCAACACAACAAGGTGCGGGCATAGCCCGGTCTGGAAACTCTTCTACTGGAATCTGATCTGGCGTGTTGTTCTATGAAATGTTTTCATTTATAAATTTAAAATAAATTAAATTCATAAAATCTATTTACTATTAGTTTATAAAAATTCAAAATTTATTTTAACGAATTATAAATTTAATGGATATGGGAAATTATTGGAAACCATTCATTGATAATGGAAACAAATAGTATGTCCTTTAATGATATCACTAACCCATTGAATATAATATTATCTCATAACTGTAATGTTTTAGTGAATATATTTTTCAATAAATTTATTAATATTAGGAACCTATCAATCAATTATAAACACACCTCTTATTGACAATATATCACAACTTTTGAGTTTGGATTAAATAAAAAACTGAAAAAGTATGCTTATTTTGATTTCAATGAAAATATAAATAGTTTGTTCCTTATTAAATTATATCTATATAATATATTGATAATTTTAACCAATATAAACTGGAAAATGTAATATTTAGTTCTCTAAATTAGAGTAACCCATTCACATTAAAAGAATATGTATATTAACCCACTTTATATTATTCATATCAAATAACATTCCCTCCAAAATTAGTCCAATATAATGTTAATTTTTTTCATATTCATGTGATTTTCATATTGTGGAAAAATATTTAAATAATTAAAAACCACACTATCTAAAAGGTGACAAGAAATAATATAATGGAAACATAAAAAAACACCATTAATTTTAATAGTGGATGGATATATAGTTCGTAGTGGTCTCATATGAAGCTGGAATTATTTTACAGAATAAGGGTGGCATTGTGTAGGTATAGGTAAGTGAGTGATAGAGAGATGAGATGTAGGGTCCATCATGGTTAAGAAAAAATCAAAAAAGAAATCCATGAAACCCAAAAAATTAAACAACGAGAGAGGAAAAGGAGAAAATAACATACATTAGATTATAGGCTTGATTCGTCTGAGAGAACGTAGAGGAGAAGCACCTATAGTAGGGGAGTTTTGCAAGAGATTGAGAATCACGACTGAATGAGTCACGGTTAGGGTTCTTTTAAATAGATCAGGGAAACTTTTATCAACATTGATAAAGTGTCCTTTTATTAACGCTAAATTGATAAGCGCTAATAAAAGGAATCTTTATCGGCGTTTTTTTAGCACTAATAAAGATCTATCTTTACCAATGCTAAAAAAGAGCTGATAAAATTAACATTTATCAACGCTACAGTTTTAGCACTAATTAAGGATTTATAATTACAATTATGAATAAAAAAATAAAAAAATAAAAATTATATATCTGTTTATTATAATTTTATAATTATTTAATTATATACTTATTCATTTATAATTACAGTAATACTTTTTTAAAAAAAATATTGTTTTATTTATAACTATAAATATATAATTTTATAAATATAGTAAATATACATTTATAAATATATTTATAATTATTTAATTATAATTATAAATATATTTATATCATTATATATAATTATATAATTATATATATATTTAATAAATATATATAAATATTAATATAGTAAATATATTCATTATTTAAATATATTTATTATAATTTTATAATTATAAATATATTTATATCATTATATATATTTATATAATTATATATATATATAATAAATATATATAAAAATATAAAAATATCATTATTTAAACATATTTATTATAATTTTATAATTGTTTAAATATATGAATAATAATTAAAATATATATATATATATATATATATTTATGTATTTATATATTTATGTATTTATATATTTATGTATTTATATATTTATATAATTATATATATAGCCCCCAGGGTGCAGCTTAGTGGTAACTACCCTTGTGAGTCTCGATGAGGTCTCGAGTTCAAGTCTTACTGAGTACGTTATTTAAATAAATTTATTATAATTTTATAATTATTTAAATATATATAATTATTTATTTATAATTATATAAATACCTTTTAAAAAGTAATATATATTATTTAGAATAGATATGGGGCACAAAGGCCCAATCCCATCTATATTAAAAGAAAATTAGGAGTGCAAATAGGCAAAAATCACACACCAAATCAAAACTCATAAAAAAACAACAACAAAAAAACTACTATAAACACAACATGAATATTTCCAAACACATTCAGCACACTCAACATTAATAACGTCTTCTACCCCTTCCATGAGAATCTCTCCCATGTGGATGACGACCATACTTCCAGGTCTCTCTCACTTCATGCCATGGATTACGATGTTTAATTTCCAAGTTTTCTCTGCTTGCGACCTTGATAGGTGTGTCAATGTGAGTTGCCTCTTTATTGTCAGCCACTCCATGGGATTTGGTGACATCCCCAAGTACCCCAAAAAGATACAAGTATCAACAGAAGAGGATATGACTGTTACAGAGGAGTTTATAGAATCCTTACCAATCCCTTCTTCCATAGGCCAGGGGCTGGCGACTAGCACCAAAGGAGTAAAATCCTGATAACTGGGAAGACATTGCCTTTATAAAAGAAAACAAGCACCACAGAGTACAAGCGGAAGCAAAACACTAAGTACAAAAGAAAATCTGAAAAGTAAATGGGCCAGAATACAAACCCAAAAGAAAGTACGACTACAACTGAACAAGGTACAACAGAAAAAAGACAAACAGCTGGAAGAAGGAAGCAGCTCCTCGGTCGTCCTCCTCGGATCCTACCTGAAGGGTAGGTACAGATAGCCTCCTCCACGCTCTCATCCGTCAACCTCCTCTGTGAGTCGTCACGTCGTGTAGTCCACCTCCGGGTACTGACTTGTCGTGTAGTCCACCTCCGGGTACCGACCAGTCCTCGAACACTCGGCCTCCGTCAGCACTGCATGTCGTCTGCAACCAACACAACGAGGTGCGGGCATAGCCCGGTCTGGAAACTCTTCTACTGGAATCTGATCTGACGTGTTGTGCTATGAAATGTTTTCATTTATAAATTTAAAATAAATTAAATTCATAAAATCTATTTACTATTAGTTTATAAAAATTCAAAATTTATTTTAACGAATTATAAATTTAATGGATATGGGAAATTATTGGAAACCATTCATTGATAATGGAAACAAATAGTATCTCCTTTAATGATATCACTAACCCATTGAATATAATATTATCTCATAACTGTAATGTTTTAGTGAATATATTTTTCAATAAATTTATTAATATTAGGAACCTATAAATCAATTATAAACACACCTCTTATTGACAATATATCACAACTTTTGAGTTTGGATTAAATAAAAAACAGAAAAAGTATGCTTATTTTGATTTCAATGAAAATTTAAATAGTTTGTTCCTTATTAAATTATATCTATATAATATATTGATAATTTTAACCAATATAAACTGGAAAATGTAATATTTAGTTCTCTAAATTAGATTAACCCTTTCACATTAAAACAATATGTATATTAACCCACTTTATATTATTCATATC
This sequence comes from Viscum album, assembly GCA_963277665.1. Taxonomy (NCBI): domain Eukaryota; kingdom Viridiplantae; phylum Streptophyta; class Magnoliopsida; order Santalales; family Viscaceae; genus Viscum; species Viscum album. Next base: position 70,712 of record OY728150.1, read on the forward strand.
AAATAACATTCCCTCCAAAATTAGTCCAATATAATGTTAATTTTTTTCATATTCATGTGATTTTCATATTGTGGAAAAATATTTAAACAATTAAAAACCACACTATCTAAAAGGTGACAAGAAATAATATAACGAAAACATAAAAAAACACCATTAATTGTAATAGTGGGTGGATATGTAGTTCGTAGTGGTCTCATATGAAGTTGGAATAATTTTACAGAATAAGGGTGGCATTGTGTAGGTATAGGTAAGTGAGTGATAGAGATATGAGATGTAGGGTCCATCATGGTTAAGAAAAAATCAAAAAATAAATCCATGAAACCCAAAAAATTAAACAATGAGAGAGGAAAATGAGAAAATAACATACATTAGATTATAGGCTTGATTCGTCTGAGAGAACGTAGAGAAGAATCACCTGTAGTAGGGGAGTTTTGCAAGAGATTGAGAATCACGACTGAATGAGTCACGGTTAGGGTTCTTTTAAATAGATCAGGGAAACTTTTATCAACATTGATAAAGTGTCCTTTTATTAACGCTAAATTGATAAGCACTAATAAAAGGAATCTTTATCGGCGATTTTTTATCACTAATAAAGATCTATCTTTACCAATGCTAAAAAAGAGCTGATAAAATTAACATTTATCAACGCTACAGTTTTAACACTAATAAAGGATTTATAATTATAATTATGAATAAAAAAATAAAAAAATAAAAAATTATATATCTGTTTATTATAATTTTATAATTATTTAATTATATAATTATTCATTTATAATTACAGTAATACTTTTTAAAAAAAAATATTGTTTTATTTATAACTATAAATATATAATTTTATAAATATATTAAATATACATTTATAAATATATTTATAATTATTTAATTATAATTATAAATATATTTATATCATTATATATAATTATATAATTATATATATATTTAATAAATATATATAAATATTAATATAGTAAATATATTCATTATTTAAATATATTTATTATAATTTTATAATTATAAATATATTTATATCATTATATATATTTATATAATTATATATATATATAATAAATATATATAAAAATATAAAAATATTCATTATTTAAACATATTTATTATAATTTTATAATTGTTTAAATATATGAATAATAATTTAAAAAATATATATATATATTTATATATTTATGTAATTATATATTTATGTATTTATATATTTATATCATTATATATATATAGCCCCCAGGGTGCAGCTTAGTGGTAGCTACCCTTGTGAGTCTCTCACTTCATGCCATGGATCACGATGTTTAATTTCCAAGTTTTCTCTGCTTGCGACCTTGATAGGTGTGTCAATGTGAGTTGCCTCTTTATTGTCATCCACTCCATGGGATTTGGTGACATCCCCAATTACCCCAAAAAGATACAAGCATCAACAGAAGAGGATATGAATGTTACAGAGGAGTTTATAGAATCCTTACCAAGCCCGCCTTCCATAGGCCAGGGGATGGCGACTAGCACCAAAGGCGTAAAATCCTGATAACTTGGAAGGCATTGCCTTTATAAAAGAAAACAAGCACCATAGAGTACAAGCGGAAGAAAAACACTAAGTACAAAAGAAAAGCTGAAAAGTAAATGGGCCAGAATACAAACCCAAAATAAAGTACGACTACAACTGAACAAGGTACAACAGCAAAAAGACAAACAGCTGGAAGAAGGAAGCAGCTCCTAGGTCGTCCTCCTCGGATCCTACCTGAAGGGTAGGTACAGATAGTCTCCTCCATGCTCTCGTCCGTCAACCTCCTCTGTGAGTCGTCACGTCGTGTAGTCCACCTCCGGGTACTGACTCGTCGTGTAGTCCACCTCCGGGTACCGACCAGTCCTCGAACACTCGGCCTCCGTCAGCACTGCCCGTCGTCTGCAACCAACACAACAAGGTGCGGGCATAGCCCGGTCTGGAAACTCTTCTACTGGAATCTGATCTGGCATGTTGTGCTATGAAATGTTTTCATTTATAAATTTAAAATAAATTAAATTAATAAAATCTATTTACTATTAGTTTATAAAAATTCAAAATTTATTTTAACGAATTATAAATTTAATGGATATGAGAAATTATTGGAAACCCTTCATTGATAATGGAAACAAATAGTATCTCCTTTAATGATATCACTAACCCATTGACTATAATATTATCTCATAACTGTAATGTTTTAGTGAATATATTTTTCAATAAATTTATTAATATTAAGAACCTATCAATCAATTATAAACACACCTCTTATTGACAATATATCACAACTTTTGAGTTTGGATTAAATAAAAAACTGAAAAAGTATGCTTATTTTGATTTCAATGAAAATTTAAATAGTTTGTTCCTTATTAAATTATATCTATATAATATATTGATAATTTTAACCAATATAAACTGGAAAATGTAATCTTTAGTTCTCTAAATTAGATTAACCCATTCACATTAAAACAATATGTATATTAACCCACTTTATATTATTCATATCAAATAACATTCCCTCCAAAATTAGTCCAATATAATGTTAATTTTTTTCATATTCATGTGATTTTCATATTGTGGAAAAATATTTAAACAATTAAAAACCACACTATCTAAAAGGCGACAAGAAATAATATAACAGAAACATAAAAAAACACCATTAATTGTAATAGTGGATGGATATGTAGTTCGTAGTGGTCTCATATGAAGCTGGAATGATTTTACAGAATAAGGGTGGCATTGTGTAGGTATAGGTAAGTGAGTGATAGAGATATGAGATGTAGGGTCCATCATGGTTAAGAAAAAATCAAAAAAGAAATCCATGAAACCCAAAAAATTAAACAACGAGAGAGGAAAAGAAGAAAATAACAGACATTAGATTATAGGCTTGATTCGTCTGAGAGAACGTAGAGGAGAAGCACCTGTAGTAAGGGAGTTTTGGAAGAGATTGAGAATCACGACTGAATGAGTCACGGTTAGGGTTATTTTAAATAGATTAGGGAAACTTTTATCAACATTAATAAAGTGTCCTTTTATTAACGCTAAATTGATAAGCGCTAATAAAAGGAATCTTTATCGGTGATTTTTAGCACTAATAAAGATCTATCTTTACCAATGCTAAAAAAGAACTGATAAAATTAACATTTATCAACGCTACAGTTTTAGCACTAATAAAGGATTTATAATTATAATTATGAATAAAAAAATAAAAAAATAAAAAATTATATATCTGTTTATTATAATTTTATAATTATTTAATTATATACTTATTCATTTATAATTACAGTAATACTTTTTTAAAAAAAATATTGTTTTATTTATAACTATAAATATATAATTTTATAAATATAGTAAATATACATTTATAAATATATTTATAATTATTTAATTATAATTATAAATATATTTATATCATTATATATAATTATATATAATTATATAATTATATATATATTTAATAAATATATATAAATATTAATATAGTAAATATATTCATTATTTAAATATATTTATTATAATTTTATAATTATAAATATATTTATATCATTATATATATTTATATATTTATATATATATATATATATAATAAATATATATAAAAATATAAAAATATTCATTATTTAAACATATTTATTATAATTTTATAATTGTTTAAATATATGAATAATAATTTAAAATATATATATATATATATTTATATATTTATGTATTTATATATTTATGTATTTATATATTTATATAATTATATATATATATCCCCCAGGGTGCAGCTTAGTGGTAGCTACCCTTGTGAGTCTCGATGAGGTCTCGAGTTCAAGTCTTACGGAGTACGTTATTTAAATAAATTTATTATAATTTTATAATTATTTAAATATATATAATTATTTATTTATAATTATATAAATACCTTTTAAAAAGTAATATATATTATTTAGAATAGATATGGGGCATAAAGGCCCAATCCCATCTATATTAAAAGAAAATTAGAAGTGCGAATAGGAAAAAATCACACAGCAAATCAAAACTCATAAAAAAACAACAACAACAAAACTACTATAAACACAACATTAATATTTCCAAACACATTCAGCAGACTCAACATTAATAACGTCTTCTACCCCTTCCATGAGAATCTCTCCCGTGTGGATGACGACCATACTTCCAGGTCTCTCTCACTTCATGCCATGGATCACGATGTTTAATTTCCAAGTTTTCTCTGCTTTCGACCTTGATAGGTGTGTCAATGTGAGTTTCCTCTTTATCGCCAGCCACTCCATGGGATTTGGTGACATCCCCAAGTACCCAAAAAAGATACAAGCATCAACAGAAGAGGATATGACTATTACAGAGGAGTTTATAGACTCCTTACCAATCAGTTCATCATGCCTAGATAAACAACCCTATCCAAAAATATGCTCATTAGTTCTAAGAGAGACCCTTATTGTATTTTACATAGAAATTGTGTCAGCAGATCTGTTTCATTTTTCGATATGAAGACATCATAGTGTCAACATTGGAGGATCCATCCAATACAAAAGGAAATGAAACTCCCTGCATAGTCTCATCAATCTAACCAAACTTATCATCATGTCTAAAAATAGGTGTTTCCATCACAATAGTATAAGAAGGATCTTGAGGAGGATCTTTAACACATTTACCATTTTTATTGTCAACAAATTCTGTAGCAATAATCAAGCATTCATCAACATTTGAAGAATATCCATCATCTACACAAGAAGCTCTAATATTAATAGAAGGATCAACAACCTTATGCTCAGAATGAGCATCTTGTCCATTTTTAATGTGTTGTATAGTAGTATCAATATCCAAAATGGAAGGATAAAGAGCCTCCTAGCTAGTCTGATCAACCAGTCTAGTTTCATCATCTTGTCCAAAAACCTATGTTACCATCACAACAGTAGAAGCAAGATCTTGAGGAGAATAACTATCATAATCTCTACAAAAGGGAAAAACATCTACAGAAGGGTAAACAACCTATTTCCCAAAATGATCATTTTTTCATTTTTAAGTGTTGCACAGTAGTAGGACCAGTGCCTTGAAAAGGTATTTCATTAGAAATAAAACTATCAGCAGACCTAGATTTTCATTCCATCCCAATAACCTCAATGTTTAAACCATTACTGTGATTCTTATGACCAGTGTTAACATATTTAATAGATCTAGTAGTTGGCAGTTTGAATTTACAGTTAACATTCTCGTAACCAAACCTCTTACAATTGTGACATCTCAAACCTTTTCTACACTTCTCAATAGAATGACCAATATTGTAACATTTTTTACAGAAAACAGGTAAGTTTTCTACCACAATATTTAATTGAAAATGATATTCATTACTAACCAGGACCAATATCTCAATAACAGTCGATCACATATCTATTTCAACAAGAATGTGGGGGAAATGACCACACCATGCTCATTAAGTTTCCTTATCAAAGTTTATAGGAATCCCAACAGCACTGGAAACACCCCCTAAAATTATAAGATGCTAAAGGTACCAACTAAGGCTGAAATTTTGAATCCATACCTGAGTGGTTGAATTTCTAATAGAATCTAGATTGAAACTGGGATCCCATTCTTGAATATGTAGAAAACCTAGTTTAAGAGGGAAAAATCCCATACCCCAAGCACGTACCTTCAAATATGAGGAAGGAAAAATGATATTGAAGAACCCTTTGCCAAGAGATTCCATCTTCCAACTATCAAACCCCCAAATTTGCACCATATGATATCATAAATCTTTAAGATTCCATGAATTCATTCCCTACTGGGTCACCATCCTAGCGATAATTGAGTGATTACATTCATCGATTCACTGTGAAATTAATGAGTGATTTGTTTCAAAAAAAGCTAACAATCCATTTTTTTTATTCTTCAAGATGATGAAGACCTGAATCTGGAATCTGAAAAGAATTAAGAAGAAGGTTCGTGACCTTGATTCAGACCTTCTTAAACCAAAGAAGAAGTGTCCTTTTTTGCAAGGGCATCATCTGAAGGAGAATCTTTCTTATCACCAGAAACAGAGCAATCGCCAATAAGGATTTTCATTCTAGGATCATCTGAATTTTGAATTGAGTGAACTAAAACTTCCTTAAAAGAGATACCATTAACACTATCATTCTTTGAGGGAAGAATTGAATCATTTTCAGAATCAGGCGTGTACATCGAACCCTAAAGATCGAGAAATCCATGGCATATACCGATGAGGATAATTCCTCTGTTTTCCATCGACTTCGGACCTAATCACAACCTATCAATCCTAAAAAATAATATTTATTTATAATAATTATAAATATATAAAATTATAAATATAATAAATATGAATTTATTAATATATTTATTTATAAATATTTATTTACAAATATATTTTTAATGTTATTAATGGATATATAATCTTAATTACATGCATTTTAAAAATGAGTGAAATTGAATAATTCAAAATGAGTACAGTTTAAAAATATTGAAATAATGGATAAATTTTATTAATTAAATATATTTTTATTAGGTGTTTGGTGGTACAATTACATTAAACACACACACACAACACACATAGTCTGGAAAGATGGGTCATAGTCCCCCCTAAGAGATAACCCACCCATCAATTCTTATTTATTCAGTACATGGCCTGAAGGCCCAGTGGGAATGAAACACATTACATAGTTCAAAGACCCACAAACTGTCCTGAAGGCCCGGTTTAACATCATGTCTAAATCATGCATACATCACCATCTACCTGCGTCATGCCTACATCACCGCCTGCATGCGTCATGCTTGCGTCACCACCTGTCTGCGTCATGCATGTGTCAATGCCTTCTCACGTTATACCTGTATCACTTCCTGTCTGCGGAAATTTGATCCCACCAGGATTTGAACCCAGGTTTGATGCAGGATTACGAGGAGCATTTAGCACTCAGGAAATCCCAAACTTCTTTTATTAATTAAATATAAATTATTAAAAAATATGGATATATATATATATATATTGAAGTAAATATGAATATATATTAAAAATATTAAAACACAGTGTTGGTCAGAGTGGATACTCAAGAGGGGGGTGAATTGAGTTCCAATTAAACTTTCAGTTAAAATATTTTCTATTTAAAATCCCCCAATTTATAAAACAAGTTAAACTGTAGTGAATTTATACAGATTGTAAATGTTCACTTAACTTCTCAAAGATTTATTAGGTCTCAGTTAATTTAACCACAAGATCAAACTAACTTTTGAAACTAACCTACTGATTTACAATAAGTGTAAACACTTGCTAATTTAACTATCAAAGTAGCATTAAAATAGTTTTGTATTTAAAAGTAATAGCAGCAGAATAAATAAGATATATGTAGTATACTATAAAGTTAAACTAAAGATGCACAACAAATATAACAAGAGGTTCAGTCTCAAGCTGAGACTTAGTCCTCTAAAATTTATATAAATTTGATCCACACCCTGGATAGGGGTTAACAACAGTTTACAAAACTGTCCAGGCCACGCAGGGACCTCTACCACTGTTCTTCGTGGGAAACAAAACAAAGACCAGGCCACACAAGGACCTCTTCCACAGCTGACATGGGTAAACAAGAGATAAGAGATTTGGAGTGAGGATTTTGATATCATTCACTTCAGTGCAGGAGACAGTGTGTGTATAAGAAATACATAGTACACCACACTGCTCAAAATTTAATAAATAAATCACTTAGAGAGAGAAGATAAGAGTTTAGAAAGATCTAGTGATTATCAATGCAGCTCTGGACTTGTTGGATTCAGCAGGAATGCTTCTGAGTCCTTCTTTGGTCTTTCTGTTGAAAAACAGAGTGTCGTAGTCAGCTTGTATTCTACAGGAATGAAAAAGATCTCTTGATTCGTCGTGTGTTCTTCAGTGGTGTTGGATTGCATTCATGAGAATTCTTTGAAAGTCTGGAAATATATTTCTTATTCAGGATTGTTCTTCTTGTAGTGCTCTCGGTGTATGTAAGTTCTTCTCATTGTATATTCACACTTGCACGCCACTTCTGTTCTATTTTTCCCTATGTCGTGTACTGCATCTTAATCTTCCTTATATTCCATGAGTTCTAGCGGTAGGAATGATTCCCTTTTCATAGGTATGAGATACGGTTTCCTGACATGCCAACAACTATCATTAAATAACATTAATTGCATTAAAAATATCAAATATGACCGTTAGTATTATTTAAATAATATTGACAAAAAAGTTAAGGAACAATGTCACAGTGATTATGTAAACGGTGTCTTCTTCACGGTATGAGGTTCACGGTATGAGCTTCACAGTATGAGCTTCATGGTATGTCCATGTCACGGTTTCTAGCTCACGGTGTCAAGGTCACGGTTTTTCCTTCACGGTGTATGGGTCACGATGTCTGGGTCATGGTGAGTCCTTCACAATGTCTGGCCTTTACGGTGTCTGGATCACGGTGTCTGGGTCACAGTGTCTGGGTCACGGTGTCTGGGTCACGGTGTCTGGGTCACGGTGTCTGGGTCACGGTGAGTCCTTCACGGTGTTTGGCCTTTACGGTGTCTGGGTCACGGTGTCTGGTCACGGTGTTTGGGTCACGGTGTCTGGGTCATGGTGAGTCCTTCACGGTGAGTCCATACTTAGACAAATATCTGTATTTGGACTTAGACAGAATATGCAGAATATGGATTAAGTTTAATCATTAGAGAGTAAGAGAACTTGAATCATAAACACAAAGGCTTGATAATATATGTGAGATTTTTTATTATGCATAAGACTTGTAAATAATAAAGAGAGTAATTAACATCCATAAGATTTTTTATTATTAAAACATGATGAGTAGTTATTATTGAGATTGAAGAGCATTAGAAAGATGTGCAATGAAGATCGAGATTAATTAACAGTAAAAGAATTTGTGATCATTAAAACATGATTAACACATGAGGAGTCCAAAAATCTCCCCCTTTTGATGATCACAAATCAGATATAGTCAGAATATAAATGAAATGTAACATTAAAGATACTATCATAACAAAAAACATTATATAAAAAAACACTTGTAATTTTTCTCCCCCATTTATACTTGTAGATTTTTCTCCCCCTTTTGGGATTATCAAAAAAGTAGATAAAATGAAATGAAACTCGGAATTTTTCATTAAACAAAGGGTTCATAATAGAACATACAGGAGAAGTAAAAACAGTAAACAAGAAATGACATCCCATCAAAAAGAAAACAGTCTCTAGACTCTTCAGGGATCCATCTTTTACTTGCCTTTATCAGCAGCAGGAACTGGTGCTAAAGTAGAAGAAGGCATAGATGCAGTAGATAAAGAGGGTAAGGGTAGACCTTAAAAAACATATGGATCCAAAGTGGGAGTAGTAGAAGATCTAGTCTTAGGTTGGTCAAGAATGACTGGCCAGATCTGAGAAAGAGCTTGGCTGACTGTCATGGCAGTTGAGGCTAAGGCAGGTAGACCAGGTCTAAGGGGTGCAGCAGTTGGAGAAACTATAACAGTACTCTGTACATGAAGATACGGTTTCAAAATATTGATGAAATCAGTAATGATTTCACCACCATATTGCATAGCCTTTTCAAAATCATCCTTATTCTCCATAAACTTGTCCAATCAATCTGGTGAACTTTGTAAGTTTCTGAACTTGAGCTTTAAAAGCTTGAGTCACTGGAGGGATTCTCAAATTTTCAACAAGATATCTAAAGTGATCTGTCATATCACTTTTAGAGAAAATCCGGGAGAGATAAAGATCTATTTTCTTAGTGATCTCTTGTTGAGCATCATTGTCTATCTTAGAGTGAATCCTAACCAAGTCCAATGCTCTATCACTGTTCTTAACCACTTCTGACAAAGAAGATAGATCCAATCCACTAAAGGCACTCTGAATTTCTTCCTTGATTATGGATCTCAGCATAGAATCATCCAAAGAAGCTGTGGAGGTCTGACCAGAAGCAGGTGAATCCTTGACAGCTTCGGTTAGAACTTTGAGCTGTTTCAACACTTTTTGCAGGCATCCAGTGTATTCATCTGTAATCTTATTCAGATTTTCCGCAAGCTCTCTCATGCGTTCCAGCATCTTGGTGTATCTTTTTCCAATCTTTTCATCAAAAGAAAGAAGGTATGGATGAACTTGAGACACAATATCCCTATCAAGGAGGGAATCATATGTCTCAGGAGAAGTAGCAATAGGTGCAGGAGCAGAAACAGGAGCAGGCTCTGATCTCAAAGATAACTCATTCTGCAAATTTGCTATCATATTTTTCAGATTTGCAACATCAGCACTCAACAGCTTATTCTCAACTCTAACTTCTTGAATTTCTCAGATCATCCTTTTTTGAATATGAAAGATAATATTTTCCAAGAGAATTGATGCATCTTCTTGACTTAACTGAGTTACTGGACGAGGTTGAGTGGAGACAATTTTCTCAACTCCAGCTAACAAAGTTTCTCCAAAAACTTTCAGATCATCTTTAGTCACAAAGGAGTGATGCTCGAGTAAGGGTGCAGGTAAAGGTAGTGGTTCAGATTCTGGTTGAGGTTCAGAGTCATCTTCAAACTCAGATTCTGATTTGGATTGAGGTTGGGGCTCTGGTTCTGGTTCTGAATGAGCTACAAATTTCAGTTGAAACAGAGAAGAAAGATCCATTCCAGTTGTAGACACTTTCTCTGACTCATTCACATCATAAAAGCTTGGGAAAACAAATCGGGTGTGCACAGAGTATGAGACAGAAGGTTGAGAAGCTTCAACAGATCTAGCTTCTGTAATCTCAAGGTTTTGAGGTTCCTCCCCCTCAAATTGTGCTTCCCTTTCAGATTCTTGAGGCTCAGGAACATGAACAAGATCCACAGGATCATCCCTGATCTCTTCAGCAAACTCTTGCCTTGCCAACTGGAAGGAAATTTCCATCCTCTCTTCAGAAGAGGGAATTATCTCAGGAACCGATTGTTCCACTGGTTGAACTTCCAAACTTGCTTATTTTTCAACAGAAAGATCCTATTCAACAGGATCTTCCACTAAGGTTACTTGCTGTTCTAAATCAGGAAAAACCAACTTTCTTGCAGCATTAGGATGAGCTTCTGGATTTACATCCACACTAGAAACAGGAGCTTCCTCTTCTCTAAAACTAACACCAACTTCCTCTTCTTGAGGTATTTCAGCAAGGATAACAGCAGGGACAACAATCCTTTCTTTTTCAATAAGAGTTGTTTCCATTTGAGGTCTTCCAGCTTCTTCTCTTGGAGATACTTCAACTGTTACTTCCTCTTCTTCTTCTTCTGAAAACTCAGCCACTTCATCTGGTTCCAAACCAGGATCAGATAGATTCTTAGGCCTTATTTGATAGTCAACAGGATTAAACTTTTTATACACTTGATCATTATCCTCAACCCACTGATTCTTCCAGGGGTTCCAGCTAATCTTCATCCTTCTGATGATAGGCATGGATAGGCAGAAATCAAGGTTCTCTAACTTTTCTTCATTCAGTCCAACCATCCCTTTGGAAACTAACATAGCAGAAATCATCCTCGAGTAAAACAAGGAGGTGGATTTGGAAGTGACTTTGATCAGCTCACAGATATGGTTGATAACATACTTGCATAGGTTGATCTTATGGCCATTCTTGAACAGGTTAATTAGGAACACGTCCTGATACTTCATCACAAAAAAAATCTCCTTTTCTTGGGCTAATCAAATTTTGAACAAATTTGAACAGAAGTCTAGTCTCCCCATCTAATTCAGCAGCTATGACCCTTCGCTTGGTTCCATTTCCAGTCAGGTCTTCCAAAGAAGTCTCCAGGTCAAAACTGTCGGTTGTTGGAGGAGGGTCTCTCTGGTAATCCTCACAAACTCCTTCATGGGGAATACCTAGGAATACAACCCACATCCTCGAAGATAAAGAGCACTTTTGACCATTTATCCAACTTGTCACCATAAAGCTTTCTCCAAACTCAAAAGAAAACTTCACATACTGATAAAATTGGGATACCAATCTCAGGTAGATCGGTCTATTCTGTCCAGTGAACCATCCAAGCCACCCTTGATCTCTTAAAACTTTTAAAACTAAAGATCTGCTAGACAACAACCACTCTAGGCAAACCTCTTTTTCAGGTACAACTGTATGTCTTACCAGGTTTGGGTTTAGAGGTCCTTCGGGAGCTATCCTTGGTATCCTCTTCTGTTTCTTAGAGCGGCGCTTCTCAGACGAGGGTGAAGATGGATGTTTCATCCTTGGCATCCACTGAAGGTTCGGGTGAGAGAGAAGAGAAGGTTCAGGAGATATTTCAGGTAAGGAATCGAATGAAACCCTTAAGTTTTATCATTTGGGAATGTCAAACGTCATAAAAACAAAAACGCGGGAAATCAAATATCGGTAAAATAAAAATTACGCGATACGGGTTAAAATAAGAATATAAATAATCTTCACGGTGAGACCGTGAGCAGGCATTATAGTGTGATGAAAACTAGTCATCACGGTGAGACAGTTGGTAGTCTTCACGGTGAGACAGTGAGCATTCTGTGCAGTCACAGTGAGACAGTAAGTTGATAGACTGTGAGTATAAAGTCTTGATGGTGAGACCGTGAACATAAAACAGTAACTTAGAAATAGTGACTATGAAACCGTAAAGTAAAATATAGTAAAGTATTAATCATTAAGATCAGTAAGATATTTACTTATGATTAATCATACCAAGATCATGTATGATGTAGTCTAATCTTTCAGAATTTAATGGATTAGTGAATATATCAGCAAGTTGATATTCAGTACCAATGAATTCCAAAGTGATATCACCTTTTTGATAATGATCCCTCAAAAAGTGTTGTCTTACATCAATATGTTTTGTCCTAGAATGAGAAACAGGATTCTTAGAAATGTTAATAGCACTTGTGTTGTCACAATTTATTAGGACATGTCTGAAATGATATCCATAGTCCAGTAATGTGTGTTTAATCCACAAAATTTGTGCACAACAACTGCCAGCAGCTATGTATTCAGCTTCTGCAGTAGATAATGCAACATAATTTTGTTTCTTACTACACCATGATACTAGTGACTTGCCTAAAAGGTGACACGTTCCATAGGTGCTTTTTCTATCTAACTTACATCCAGCAAAATCAGCATAAGAATAACTAACTAATTCAAATGATTGTCCTTTGGGGTAGAATAGTCCTAAATTGGGAGTATGCTTGAGGTATTTGAAAATTCTCTTTACAGAATTTAAATGCGACTCTTTAGGGTTTTCTTGAAAATGAACACACATACACACACTAAACATAATATCAGGACAACTAGAAGTCAGGTAGAGTAGACTTCCAATCATTCCTCTATAAGTGGTTTGATCAACAGATTTACCATTTTCATCAAGATCCATCTTACAGGTGGTACTCATGGGAGTGTCAATACTTTTTGTGCTATCCGATCCAAAGCATTTTAAAAGATCTCTAGTATATTTACTTTGATTTAAAATAATTACATTATCATTTTTAAATATTTGAAATCCAAGAAAGAATTTAATTTCACCCATTAAACTCATTTTAAATTCATTTTGCATCATTTTAGAAAAATCAGTATATAATGTAGTTTTTGAATATCCAAAAATAATATCATCTACATAAATTTGTACAACTAAAACATCTTTATAAATTCATTTTATAAACAGATTAGGATCATCTATTCCTTTTGTAAAACTTTTAGAAATTAGAAAAGTACTTAATCTATCATACCAAGCTCTTGGAGCTTGCTTTAAACCATATAAAGATTTTGATAATTTGAAAATATGATTTGGAAAATGAGGGTTCGAAAATCCAGGTGGTTGTTTAACAAAAACATCCTCAGCAATATATCCATTCAAGAATGCACTCTTGACATCCATTTGATATAGTTTGAAATTTAGATGAGCAACATAAGAAAGTAAAATCCTAATAGCTTCTAATCTGGCTACTGGAGAAAAAGTCTCCTCATAGTAAATACCTTCTTCTTGACTATAACCTTGTGCAACTAGCCTAGCTTTATTTCTAAGTATGTTTCCAGATTCATCTACTTTATTTCTAAACACCCATTTAGTGCCTATTGTGAAAGTGTCCTTAGGTCTTTCAACAAGATTCCAAACTTTATTTATTTCAAATTGATTGAGTTCTTCTTGCATAGCAATTACCCAAAATTTATCATCAATAGCATCATTAATGTTTTTCGGTTCAAGATGTGACAAGAAGGCTTGATGTTCAACCTGATTTCTAAGAGAAGCTCTAGTCTGTGTCCCTCTATCAAGATTTCCTACAACAGCATCTAAAGGATGATTATTTATAATTCTAGTTGATCTAGTAAAGGTAGGACTAGAAATTTCAGGTTCTTATCTGGTTTAGGTTCATTAGGAATAGATTCTGGAATAAGTCCAGAACTGGTTGTCTTTATAGCAGGTTCATTAGATTTGTCATTAAGGTCCAGAATATATAAATCTTCTTCAATATTTTCAAGAGAGGTTTTAGGCTCATGTGGATTAGTTTCATCAAACTTGATGTGAACAGATTCTTCCACACACTTGGTTCTCTTATTAAAGACTCTATAGGATTTTTTGGTTAAATAATATCATAAAAAGATTCCTTCATCACTCTTAGAAGCAAACTTATCAAGATTATATTTTGTATTGAGAACAAAGACTTTGCAGCCAAAGACTCTAAAGTAACTAACTTTAGGTTTTCTATTGTTCCACAACTCATAAGGGGTCTTCTTCAGAACATGTCTAATTAAGACTCTATTAATGATATAACAAGCTGTATTGACAGCTTCAGCCCAAAATTAAATAGGCAGGTCATATTCATTAAGCATAGTTCTAGAAATTTCTTGCAGGGTTCTATTCCTCCTTTCTACTACACTATTTTGCTGAGGTGTCCTAGGGGCAGAGAAATTGTGACTATAGCCATTGTGTGAGAAATAGGATTCAAACTCATGATTTTCAAACTCACATCCATGATCACTTCTTAGGGTTTTAATCTTAAGTCCACTAAGATTTTCTACAGATTTAGAGTATTTAACAAAGTAAGAACAAGCTTCACTTTTGTGAGCTAAGAAGTATACCCAAGTATATCTAGAAAAGTCATCTACTAGGACATAAACATAGTTCTTCCCATTTAAGCTAGAAACTCTAGATGGTCCAAACAAATCCATGTGAACCAACTCGAGAGGTTGATAAGTTGAAACTTCTTTCTTTGATTTAAAATAAACCTTATATTACTTTCCCTTTTGACAAGGATTACAAACTTTGTCATTTGGAAACTCAAGTTTAGGTAGGTCTCTAACTAAGTTATTCCTAGTTAGTTTTCTAAGTGAGTGTAAATTGCAGTGTCCTAATCTTCTATTCCATAACCAAGACTCTTTATGAAAAGCATTTAAACAGGTAACAATTTGCTTAGCTAAGGAATTTAAATCAATAGCATAAACATTTTCATTTCTTAGAGCAGAAAAGACTAAAATGTTTTTAGAATTAAAAACATTACAAGAATCATTTTCAAATTTGACATTAAAACCATCATCACATAATTGAGAAATACTTAACAGATTATATTTAAGTCCATCAACAAATAAAACTTTGGAAATTAAAACTGAATCAGTGTTACCAATTTGACCTAGGCCGATGATCTTTCCTTTAGAATTATCACCAAAGGTGACATGACCTCCATCAACCTTTATTAAACTTTTGAAACATGAGTAATCCCTAGACATATGTCTTGAACATCCACTGTCCAGATACCATGTCTTCTTGTGGGAACTCTTCAAGCAGGTTTCCTACAAAACAGATTTAAATAGGAAATGATTTTGGTACCCAAATCTTCTTGGGTCCAGACAGGTTAGAAATCAAAGCTTTCGGTACCCACATTTGTCTTATGGGTCTCATATAATTTACAGAATCAAAATATTTTGAAAGATAAACTCTATTAGATTTATAACTAAGTGAATAACTAGTTGAAGCATATAAATGTCCAGAACTATAACTTGCAGTATTCTGTCCAGATTTAGGAATAAATCTATTCTTGGTAATCTGTCTCTGTCCAGGTTGGTATCCTATACCAGTAGTGTATCTAGGTGAAATCTTATTACCTAGAATTTGAGTTAGTGTATCTTTTCCATTTGTGAATTTCTCAAAGTCCTTTCTAAGTTGCTCATTTGATAATTTAATTTCAGTGTTTTCTTTAAGCAACCGAGCATTATTTTCCATTTCTATGTCAAGATCAGATTTATGTTTAACAGTTAAAGCATACTGTTTCTTTAAACCTTTGTATTTGTCTTTCAGCTCATTACAGGTTTCCTCCAACATATCACAGTATTCAAACATTTCATATTTTGACATATTTTCAGAATCAGAATCATCTCCAGAATAATAAGAATTTAAAGCAGGAGTTTCAGATGTTACCTCAGAAGTGTTTGTCATGAAACACATGTTGGCGTGTTTTCTTTCAGAATCAGACATTTCAGATTCACTTGTGCTATCTTCAGAAGCACTCTAGGTAGCCTTCATAGCCTTTTTGTACTTACTGTCCTTGTAATCATATTTCTTTTTGAATTTTAACTTTGGGAATTCAGCTTTTATATGTCCTTTTCTTTTTCACTCATAGCAAACAACTTAATCACTTTTATCTGGCTTCTTCCAATCCTTCTTCCAATGTCCCTTATTGTCATACTTCCCTTTGTAATTTTATTTTCTGAAAAATTTCTTCTTCCTATAAAATTTCTTAAACCATCTGGCTATTTGAGCCATTTCAACATCACTATCAGAGTCTGAATTTTCACTAGTTGAACTGTCGGTTTGTATTTGAGATTTATCTTTGTCCTTACTCTTTGAACCAGTAGTCTTGGAAGCCACAGATTTTCTCTCAGGTTCATCATATTCCTCTTTATTCACCTTGAGTTCTTCCTCATACATCATGAGCTTACCAATGAGTTCTTTGACAGGCAGAGCAGCAATGTCACATGACTCTCTGATTGAAACAGATGTGCCTCTCCATCGGTCTGGTAAACATCTCAAGATTCTCATAATTTGTTCCTTTGCTGGAACAACCTTTCCGAATGAATTCATTGTATTGAATATCTCATTAAACATGAGATACATATCAGAAATAGGTTCATCAGTCTTAATTTTAAAATTATCATATTTAATAGTATAAGTATTCAATCTCATTTCTTTAACATTGGTTGTTCCTTCATGAGAAACACCCAAAGTATCCCAAATTTCAAAAGCAGTTTTGCAAGCAGAAATTCTGTTAAAATCTTCATCTACTAGAGCACAGTACAGGGCATTCATAGATTTACAATTATTATTATAGGCAGTCTTTGTAGGTTCATCCCAAGTTATTCTTTCAGTTTCTGGAATTTTATATTGAGATTCTATGGAAGTACAGATATCAAAACCCATGCTTTCTAAATGAATTTTCATTTTAAGTTTCCACTGAGCATAGTTTGTACCATTGAAGAAAGGTGGTCTATTAGTAGCAGCACCCTCTAGTCTATTATCCATAACTGGATTTTAGAAAGATAATTTAAAGAGATAAAATTTAGAACTAATAGAAATTTAAGATCTTTAAAGATGCAACTAAAATCACAGTTGAAAAACAGAGTATTTCAAAAATCCTCTGATACCAAATGTTGGTCGGAGTGGATACTCAAGAGGGGGGTGAATTGAGTTCCAATTAAACTTTCTATTAAAATATTGTCTATTTAAAATCCCCCAATTTATAAAACAAGTTAAACTGTAGTGAATTTATACAGATTGTAAATGTTCACGATGATTCCTTCACGGTGTCTGGATCATGGTGTCTGGGTCACGGTGTCTGGGTCACGGTGTCTGGGTCACGGTGTCTGGGTCATGGTGTCTGGGTCACGATGAGTCCTTCACGGTGTCTGGCCTTTACGGTGTCTGGATCACGGTGTTTGGGTCACGGTGTCTGGGTCATGATGTCTGGGTCATGGTGAGTTATTCACGGTGAGTCCATACTTAGACAAATATATGTATTTGGACTTATATAGAATATGCAGAATATGAATTAAGTTTAATCGTTAGAGAGTAAGAGAAATTGAATCATAAACACAAAGGCTTGATAATATATGTGAGATTTGTGATTATGCATAAGACTTGTAAATAATAAAGAGAGTAATTAACATCCATAAGATTTGTTATTATTAAAACATTATGAGTAGTTATTATTGAGATTGAAGAGAATTAGCAAGATGTGCAATGAAGATCGAGATTAATTAACAGTAAAAGAATTTGTGATCATTAAAACATGATTAACACATGAGGAGTTCAACACATAGTAAATAAATATATATAAATAAATAATATAAAATGATCAAATTCAAAAATAAAATAAAAAATATTACAAATTAATAAATAATACCTAACTGTAATAATATTAAAAATAAATAAATAAAATTGGAGAAGATTTTAGGTAATGAGATTATAATGAGATATGTGCGCAACTCATCAGGGATCTTAAACCCCAAGATGTCTAATTTCTCTATATAACCAATCATATTGACTACATGAGACCCATATGACACAAAATCTTCAAACTTTCATGTGAATAGTGTGTCAAAGATCTCACATCACTCTTGTCCCGCCTTCTCCCAATAAAGATCATGAAGGTGAGAAATGATGTTATATGCACCCTTATCCTCATATCACTTTAGAATCTCACTGGACATGGAGGATGGCATGAAACATTATACATCCATTTTGTCGTCACATGTTTCAGGTAGAGATATACTTTTTCCTCACTGGCCTCTTTTACAAGTGACTCAAAAAGTGGAATTTCCAACATGTATAATTTTCATTCATGATGTAGTATAACATGTTAGCTCCTATATCATTCCTATAAATTCATGCTAGTGAGAAGTTTATCCTTCTCTAGTATGGATCACAATGATATCATTAAAGTCATATGGTTTTCCATTTCTATGAAAATTAAGAGCATATTATTAATACTTTCTTGATTACCAAATTATATTAATAAATTTAAATTAAATTTTATAAATCTCTCACTATTTTTTCAAAACCTAATATCCCTCATCATTAGTTTTAGAATAACCAATTGAATAAATATTCTAGTGGAAAGGGCCCATATTCCCCTTCTCATAACCCAGACTTGAGCATGAAAAGTTATTTTAAGGGGTTTAGATAGGTGTATCTTTCCAACTACATTAACTCATAGTTCCTTGATCGGTTGAGTGTACTCCTCAGTCCTGAAATCTTGGATAAAAAATTTATCAAAATTTGCATCTCAGTTACACTATGCCCTATTTAAGAAGTCAACCCTTGATGTGAATCAAGTTAAGTCAACACAAAAAATCATGCTGAAGTCCCCTGATAATTTAAAGCACCCCAACTAGTTTCAATCAATCACTTTTAACTATGGGTTCGACTCTAACTTATGTAATGGAAGGGTATACCGACTTAATATTTTAGTTGAGGTATTTTTTATCCTTATGTGTAAAACCTAATTTTTATCTTATCACATTACCTGTTAATATTAAGTGGTTTTTACTTAAGTGATTAAATATGTTTGATAAAATTTATGCATAATATGATATTATTTTATTCCATATTGCAATATTGTTAATTCATTTATTAAGTTATGTAATATCATACACACACATAAATAATCAACCATGAAAATGAAAAAAAAATTATAAGTGTCATGATCATGAGATTATCTAACAGTTAGTTTATCTAGTGGATGATAAACTAATCATCATCCCTAGTGGAAAAACCTTGAACATTAGTTTGGTTCATGTCACAACATTCCACACCGGCTCTTACGTATCGCCTCAGTTGGTTTTGCCTCAACTCTGGGACTCGAACTACCTCCTCTCACTTGGGAGCTCCATCCTTCCATAAGTTTTTACTCACATGTAGGTGAGGGGATATAATGGATTAGATAAGTGGGTTTATATAAAAGAAACTATGGGCATGTATTCCCTTACATAATAAGGATGAAGGGATAACATGCAGGTCATCATTTTAATTTAAAGACAAAAATAAATTAAAAAGAAACCAATTACATGCATGGGTCTGGTATAATTTCATGATCATCCATAAAGCATGAAATGAACATACATTTTCTATTAGATTTGGTGTCCTAGAACCAACTACTTTTTACTTTATGATAAAATTGTATTAATACCTTATCACATCTTGATTGTTCTTCTGCGTGGCAATTCATGTGATAATTTCCTAAAGATAGCTATTTCACTAAAGAATCATAGCGGATCCCACCTATGATGAGAACCCGGAAGTGACATAACACTATTCTTGAATATATTTTTTATGGCCGGATGGTGTTATTTAAGGGACACAAATAATACAATCCATTAGAAGTGAGGACTCATAAAACTTTTAGGCACCTTATCATGGTGTGCACACTTGGTAATATCTATGAGGATATTATGAGAATGAGACCCTCCAGTAGGAAATCCACATTTCATAGTGTGAATGGATGTTTCTATCTGCGGACGTGTGTATTGGTCTTTAGACTTTAAGATTATTATTGATGTGTATTAAAACTCACGTACTTAGATGTATTGAAAAAAACTATGATGACACACTATTTGTAGTGAGGTAGGATATGTTGGGTGCGTTATGAGTAATACTGCATTAATAGATAATGCGAGAAAGGATTTGTCCCTTTTGTTCCATAATGGAAGTTGATATCTCAGGACCATTGATGGAATTGATATAGCCTAAATAAACCCATGGCCATAGTGAGGAATGATCAAGTTCAATTTCAGGAAGTCAAAAAAAGAATAATTGAGTACATGGGTTGATGGCACTAACATGTAACTCACTTGATTCGAGATATAGAGACAAAGGGATTACATTACACGGTAAGTGTTTGTAGAAGGTGACACATCATTGTGGTGTTAACTTTTTTCTCTATGGGTGCATTGGTGTGTTGATAGATGATAACCTTGGACTTTAGGCAGTATCTGCCTAATGTCACTAAGATAGATGCCTAGAGGGTCACACACTAAATGTGTCCAAGTATCTTAGTTAAATATTCATTTAACAGGTTGAATAAAGATTATTCTCGATTTTGGTTTAATAATTATTCAAGGATGCATGATTTCATTTATTTCGACACTAGTTATTTGAGAGAATATATTGTGAGAGAAATAATATATATTTATTAGTGAGTAATGCAGTTATATTTATTTGAGAAATAAATAGACATTATTCAAGGTCTAATAAATATGGTGGAGGAAATAAAGAAAATAGAAAAACAAAAGTACACACTGTGTATATTAATATACACATCATGTAGTTTTTCTGTGGATTTGTGAGAATTAATATTATTTATTTAATTAAATAATATTAGTTATAATTCTCTGGTCACATGTCAAGTGATAATAATAGTCAACTATTATTATTAGAGATGAGGTCTTACTAAGAATTAAATGAAATGAATAAATACTTTCGAGTAATTAATTCATTTTATTATTCTAAGTAATAAAATCCCAATTACATTATTCTCATTAGACCTAGCCATTATTTTTGGTTATGCATGACTGATCTGGAGAAATATCTCAAGCCAAGATATAATTCCTTTCCTCCAAGAACTCTCTCAAGTTACAGGAGATATCCACATCCACTGGATCAAGGAGAGAGCTTCAAAAGCGACTCTCAAGGCGATCTAATGAAAACATCGCAAGCAAAGGCTCTTCTATGCTAGCACCCAGAGATCCCTTCGGTGATGTCCATAGATATGTGGAGCACATGTGGATCACTAATAGAGGAAGCCTATACTTGGCTTCTACAATGAAATGATGGATCACATTGGATCATGACCGGAAACATCAACGGAGAGAAAATTCCATCAAGGTAATTCTTGTCTTTTAATTAAATTAATTGTGACCAACATATGATGATCCTCTCTATGGTTACAGGACTCCTCTATTTTCTTTCATTCTTTATTCTATTCCGAAGATCCGGCGTTTTATCATCGTGAGGGATCTCAGATTGATCATTGTTAATGACAAAATTAAAGTTGGGTACACCCATCCACGCGCTTCCGCTACACCCAGAACCTACAAGTGGTATCAGAGAGGTCATATCATTGATTATAATTATTTGGTTTTTTTTGATGATTTATGTATTTAATAATTTAGTTGTTTCAGTTCAAGTTAATCGTTTTGAAAATCTGAATCTTGAGATCTATTCCTCCTCTTCCGTTTCTCATTCACCTTACATAAACGGTCTTTTCTTTTAATTTTTATTAAAATAAAATAGAGGATCTCATCTGGAGGTGCCAAAGGTTCCTGTCTGTACAACACCAGAGCACATGACATGTATTCGACAGTACACGCTGTGTAGTTAAGGTTCAATGCATCAGACTGGTCCTCCAAACCAAGTTGCATCATTGGAGTTTATCTAAGTCTTTATGAATCCATGTGTTGACCAAGAATAGGTGGCACACATTTTCCAGATTACACACTGTGTGGCCCACTGGACACGACGTGTAGTCCCTTCGGGTTAGGGTTGGACTGTGTACTCCGTACACAGCTTGCCCGACTGGAGACCATGTAACGCGGATACTACACGGAGTGTGGCCCACTAGACACATCGTGTACTCCAAATATTTCTGAAGTACATTTACACACCGTATCCTTAGGCATGTACTTTGAATGGAAGGTGAATGATAGTACACACCGTGTAGTTGGAAGAATGTGTCATTTAGTTGGAACTACACGTTGTGTACTCATCCAAATTGTGTAGATTTATTAAAATTTATTATTATATTATAAAAAAACTTGTGATGTGTACCATGGTGTGGGCGTAAAGCTAAGTCACAACACATTATAGGTGTTTTATATATATGTGTGTTTAATTTAACATCTTTGTAATGTTCATTTCTTCTCATTGGATAGTTATGAATAGGAATTCACCAGGTTTCCTCCAATGTACAAGTTACGTACAAAGATAATTTTAAATGAATTTATTTGTTTAAAATTATGATGGGTGAGAATATCAAGGAAATTCAGAAAAGGGTTTAAGATAAAAGGATTGATTAATTAAATATAATTAATTGATTTGAGCGTGATTTATCTTAAAAAAGAATGATTAAATAATTGAATGCAAGTTTTATTTATGCATAAATATCATTTCATGCATGGGTGATCATGAGCTAGACCAGGACCTTTGTATGTGGATGGTTTCTTTTAATTTATTTATTTAAATTAAATTTGTTGGCTTGTAAGACTTCTCCTCATTAATATATAGGGCCTGGGTGCCCAAGGTTTCTTTTATATAAAACCCCATTTTACCCCTCACCTGTGAGTGAGATGAAATCATATGTAATGGATGAATATCCCAAGCTAATGGAGGTGGATCAAGTTAGGATCCAAGGTGAAACCATTCCAAGGATATATAAAGGTGGACAAGTGGAAAGTTGTAAACATGAACCCAAAAGGTTCAAGGTGTTTATCCTCTAGGTCTTGGATTAGTTTATAAACTGCTAGATAAACTAAACAATAGAACAAGATAATGATCATACCATTTATTTTATTTCTGTTAGTTGCATGGTTTATTTATTTTGGTTGTATTGTCATGATCACACAATTAATGAATTAAACAAGCATACAAGATGAAACTAAAATAAGACCGGATTATGCATAAAATTTATCTTAGACATGGTTAATCACTTAATTATATCCCACTTAATATTAACAAGAATGTAAGAAAGATAATAAAATGGAAATTTACGTATAAGAATAAAACCCCTCAAAGAAATATTAAGTCGATACACTACTAGAAATATGGGCATTTGAGCCCTGTTACCTATAGCGACCGCCATTGGCGGTCGCTAAGTCTCCTTAAAAAATAAGGGGCTTCCACGCCCCCCCACCTCCTCGAACACTTCCCCCCCGTCGCCCCCCCCCCCTCTCCAATCTCGTGATCCCCCCCCACCTCCCCGAACCCTTCCCCCCCGTCGCCCCCCCCCCCCCCCCGCCGCCGCGCGCCCTCCCCGCCGCCCCACCGCCGTGCGCCCTCCCCAGCGCCCCGCCCTCCGTCGGCCCGCCCTCTGCCGCCCCGCCCTCCGCCGGCCCGCCCTCCACCGGCCCGCCCTCCGCAGCCCCGCCCTCTTCCAACCCGCCCTTCGGCCACCCTCCGCCCTCTGACCGCCCTCCACTGGCCCCGCCCTCTGGCCGCCCTCTGCCCTCTGCCCTGCGGCCGCCCTGCGGCCTCCCTCTGCCCTCGAGCCTCCCGCCACCCGCCTCCGGCAGCCCGACAGCCCTCCGGCCACCCTCCGCCGGCCCCGCCCTCCCCGGCCGCCCTCCGCCTACCCTCCGCCTTCCGGCCCCGGCCGCCCTTTTCCCTGTGGCCGCCCTACGGCCTCCCGCCACCCACCTCTGGCAGCCCGAAATCCCTCGGGAGCCCTCCGGAAGCCCTCCGCCCACCCTCTGGCCTTCGGCCTCCAGCCCCTCCGGCCTCCAACCTCCGCCCTCGGCCCTCCTCCCCCTCGTCCCTCCCCCCAGCACCCCGAACACCCCCCCCCCCCGCACCCCACCAACCCCCGTCCCATTCTTCTTCGTCTCCTCCCTCGCCGCACCACCGCCACTCGTCCCCTCCTTCACCGTCCCCTCCCTCGTCGCACCAGCTCTGGCTCCGGATCCCCACCGCTCCTCTCCCTCAAAGCACCGCC
Source organism: Viscum album (assembly GCA_963277665.1). Taxonomy (NCBI): domain Eukaryota; kingdom Viridiplantae; phylum Streptophyta; class Magnoliopsida; order Santalales; family Viscaceae; genus Viscum; species Viscum album. Next base: position 95,404 of record OY728150.1, read on the forward strand.
ATCGGCTCCCCTCCCTTCTAGGTTTGTAGTGCAATCAGGTATGACATGGGCTTTCACTTACATTATTATTTTATAAATGGTTCACAAACAATTAGTTAGTATTTATTTTAAATATATTTGATATCAAAAATGAAAATGTAAGAAGTCTTATGTAAATGTTTGTTATAGGGATCTTATTATGGATAAGAGTTGGATTGATCTTCCAAATCGAACTTCTAGAGAGTATTTCAATGGCATTATGCAGTTTATTGACTTTACTAGAGGATTTGAAAGTGACTATATTAGTTGTCCATGTAGAAAATGTGATAATAGATATCAATTCACACGAGATACTGTGAGGGAGCACCTATTCTTTAATGGATTTCTGAAAAATTATAAGAGTTGGAATCGTCATGGAGAACAATACGTTCGTTATGAAAATACGGATACAGTTCAGATGGATGTTGATGCAAGGATGAATGATCCAATGCATGAAATGCTTACTGAAATGGTACGTGGGTTGGATCCTGAAGGCATTGACATCCAGAATCTTGAGACCGGTGAGATAAATCTTCGCTCTGGTGCAGATCGTGATTCGAGGAGGTTTTATGAAGCAATTGATGATGCAAAAACAGAATTATATCCAGGATGTATTTCTTTCAATAAATTGTCGTTTATCGTGGAGTTGTTGCATTTGAAGACTTTGAATCATTGGTCAGACACATCATTTGACATGTTGTTGGTGTTATTGAAAAAGGTTCTTCCTGTCGACTCTAAGATTCCTGAGTCGTATTACCATGCTCGTAAGCTGACAGAGAACTTAGGTTTTACATATGAGACCATAGATGCATATGCAAACAACTGTATGTTGTTTAGAAAGGAAACTGCCCATTTAAATATTTGTACGGTTTGTGGTGCTTCTAGGTGGAAATAGAATAGGGGAAATCAGACTCATCAAAGTCAGATTGTGATACAGGGGAAACCGATTGTCATAAAGCAAATGCATTACTTTCCCCTTAAACCAAGGTTGAAAAGATTTTTTATGTCATCTAAAGTTTCTAATTTAATGAGATGGCATGCAGAAAGAGTTCATGAAAGTGATATGTTAACCCACCCGGCAGACTCTCATGCATGGAAGGATTTTGATAAGAGACATCCCGACTTTTCCAAAGATGTTCGTAATGTCCGATTGAGATTGGCAACAGATGGTTTCAATCCATTCAAGTATATGGTTGGTGCAACTCATAGTACATGGCCCATGGTGTTGGTTCCGTATAATCTTCCTCTGTGGCTTTGTATGAAGCAACAATTTATATTATGTTCCACTCTTATTGATGGACCTAAAAGTCCGGGGGATAAGATTGATTTTTACCTTCAGCCATTGATTGATGAGTTGAATGAATTTTGGGGCGATGGTGTGATGACTTATGACTGTGAAACGAATGAAATGTTCAAACTGAAGGCTGATTTATTGTGGACAATCAATGACTTCCCAGCTTATGCAAATTTATCAGGCTGGAGTACGAAAGGGGAAATTGATTGCCCTTGTTGCAACAAAAGTAAAAAATCTGTATAGATTAAGCATTCCAAAAAATGGGCATACATGGGTCACAGACATTTTCTCCCCCCTCAGCACAGGTTCAGAAAGGACAGAGTGGCATTTGATGGTTATAGAGAGTTCAACCCAACACCAAAGATCATGACATGAGTCAAAATGTTATCGCAGATTGAGGAAGAAAACATCCACACGGTATATGAAATTCAGGATTTGGTGGCTCCTCCGGTACGTAATATTCGAGCTGCGGGTAGGCAGCGCAGTCACAATTGGAAAAGGAAAAGTATTTTTTATTGTCTTCCATATTGGAAAACTGACATGCTGAGGCATAATTTGGATGTCATGGACATTGAAAAAAATGTTTGTGATAACATATTGTGGACCATTTTAGGTGTCAGTGGGAAATCAAAGGACCATGTTAATGCACACCGTGATTTGGAAGAAATGGGTTTAAGGAAACAGTTGCATTTACAGTTAGCTGAGGGAAACAAGTCATATATGCCTGCTGCACAGTATACGATGACTACAAAGGAGAAAGAGACATTTCTTTCCATTTTGAAGATGCTCAAGGTCCCTGATGGTTACTCTTCTAATATTTCAAAGTGTGTGAATCTGACGAGTAAGACATTGCAAGGGTTGAAAAGTCATGAAAATCACATACTACTTCAGTAGTTGATTCCAATCGCAATTTGTGATTGTTTATCCCCCAATGTTGTTCATCCGTTGATTGAGATGACTAATTTTTTTAGACAACTTTGTTTAAGAAATCAACGAATGAGTGATTTAAAAAGTTTACAGGACCGAATTGTACTTACGCTTTGTCACTTTGAGAAACTATTTCCCCCCTCATTTTTCGATGTTATGGTCCACTTGACAGTGCACCTAACTGGTGAAGTAATGGCTGCTGGTCCAGTGCAATTCAGGTGGATGTATCCTATTGAGCGGTATTTGAGTACATTGAAACGATTTGTACACAACAGAGCTCGTCCGGAGGCATCAATAGCCAATGGTTATTTGATGGATGAGTGTACTACTTTTTGTATAGAATATCTTACGGATGTTGAAACAAAATTAGATAAGCCCTCTCGGATTCAGGATGGTCCAATTGGAGAAGGAACCACATATGATATGGACAACATCGAGTGGATACAAGCGCATCAATATATCTTGTTCAATACTCCATCAGTTGCACCATTAATGCAGTAAGTATCTTATCACTTTTATTGTTTACCTTTTACATGTTTTGTTTGCATTAGTTGATCATTTAAACATTGTGTTATCATTTGCAGAAAACACATTAATGAGATAAAAGAAGAGATGTATCGTGCGACTGAGTTGCAAATTCAATAGTCTCATTATGCGTCATTTCATGATTGGTTCAAGGATTATGTACGTATAAATTGATTTTCATTATGAGTGAAGTATTACACTAATTTCTTTATTAATATATCATTATTGAATTCTATGAATTATGTAGGTTCATAAGCTGAGGGAGTTAGGGGACCCCACGCTAACTGAAGAATTTATCCAACTGGCTGAGGGTCCATCTATAACGGCTCATCATTATAAATCTATAGATGCTAATGGTTTTCGATTTAGAATTAAAGATGTTCACGACAAACGAGAAACACAAAACAGTGGCATCGGTTTTCCATTTGTCGATTCTGGTTATTACTATGGTCAATTGATAGACATCATTGAAGTTGTATACACACACGGGTTGAAGTACATATTGTTAAAGTGTAATTGGGTTGATCCAGTGCGTGGATACAAAGTCGATCAATATCAGTTTTCATTGGTGAATTTTAACTATATGTTATACAGAAATGAACGAGTTGATAATGAACCTTTAATTTTGACATCACAAGCGGAACAAGTATTCTTCGTTACTTTGCCTTCGAATCCAAGTTGGAAAGTTGTTGTCAGAATGTCTCGGCGAGGAGTGTTTGTATTTGAACAAGATGAACCCCAGACTGTTCCTTTTGTTTCCCAACAGCTTGATCAACATACCGTAGTTCAACGTGAAGAAGATATTTATTGGGTCAGAGCGGCTGTTGAAGGAGAAACGGTCGATTTGCATGCTTAATGAAAGGTATAATTGTTTTCCCACTATTCAGCCTAAGATATCATAAATTATCTAAACATTTTATAAATCCTTGTAAGTTTTTATCCTCACTTTTTGAATTTTATTCAGTTATAAATATTTAAGGTGATTTAACTCATTTTATATTGATGTTATTGTCGGTGTATCTTTCCATTGAGGTATTCTTCATTTGTTTCATGTGCTGCTTGAATTTTTATTAATTTAATTTCAAATTTGGCTATGCATTGATTGGTTTTGTACATAATTTGTATATTTGTTTTGTGAACTTTCTGATTCTTTAAATTCATTCCCAACTAATTATTCAATCACTTTTTGTTTGATTAACAACTGTACAAGTTTGATTTTTTTAAAAACAATCCAATTTATCATTTGGACATTTTGGATAGTCCCCTTACTAATGTTTTCCATTACTGCAGGAATGTCAGGGGAAGAGGCAGAAGATCCACATCATCCATCTGAGTCGTCTACGTCTCAGGGTCGAGGTATGTTGGAATGTCATTGTCTCTATTTTTATGTAATTAATAAACATATATATATATATATATATATATATTTATAACATCTGACAATTTTTATATAAAATTGTTTTCAACAGGATCAGACCCGACTGCTTCTTTCTCTCGCAGGAGAGGCCCTGGTCATGGCATATTATCATGGAATTCCGACACGGCTTTTGATGTTTCATTTGATGAGGTATTTCATCCTGTGGGACGGAATGCCCCTGCATTTATTCATAAGTTGGGTCATATCATACGTGATCCACATCGATTTCCATTGACCACGTGTGACTGGGCTTCTATCCCTCATGACACATTAGATCGTCTTTGGAGGGAGGTTCAGGTAAGAAGACCATTTTACTTTATTCCCTATGTATAAACAATAATAACATATGTGATTTATTTTTAATAGCAAAATTTGAAAGTATGTCCCGATGAGTTTCGGCCAGTGTGTATGAGTAAATGTCGTAAGATGTGGAAAGAATATAAAGGCAAAGTCAAGAGGGACCACTGGGTACCAAATGTGGGTGCCCCAGACATTCTAGAAAAAGTCCCGAGAGGTGTCCTCCCGGCTCAGTGGCGTGATTTAGTTGCATATTGGTCCACTGAGGGTGTTGCGGTTTGTATATTTATTTTGGTATATATATTTTCAAGAATGTGTGATTTGTTTGATATTTGAATGAATTGAATGTAGGAGGTGTCTACACGCCATTCTGAGAATCGAGCATTGCAGGGACCACCTCACAGGCTCGGGACTCATCATGTGTCTCAGATCCGACATGAGGTATTTATTATTCATTTTTTAATTTTTTTAATTAATACGGTTTTGTGTTTATATTCTATTCATATATAGTTGTGGGAGCAAGGTGCACCAACTGATAAAATGTCGGTGTGGATGAGGACTCATGATCGCAATGATCCAGAGGCTGCAGCATTGATAGTAAGTGCTTGTACTCATTACCAATACTTACATAAAATCATTATATTAATATATGTATATATATTTAAATATTTCACAGGCTCAATTTGAAGTTGAATTAGAACATCTGCCAGAGGACCAGCGACAGCTTCCCATGCGAAGGGATGAGATCTTTCATCGCATCATTGGTCGGGACGGACATGGATATAGTTTGACCTATGGAACAAGGATTCCTCGTTCTGTAGTGTCACGTGTTGCGGCTGTCGGTCCTGCTGTTGCTCAGATGTCACAGTAGTTGTCAGATTTCGAGGCACGACTGTGGGCTTCCGAGGAGGCAAATGCGCAATTGGCTGCTGAGGTTAGAGCACTGCGGGAATATGTGCGTCCGGGTGATGGTGCAGGGGATCACACGACGCAGGTTTATACTGTATTTATTTATTTAATTTAAATTATTTTTGTTATGAAAATATTCATAATGTTTATTTGTTGTAGGACCTTGGCCCACCGGATGGAGGTCAGTGATGAACACGCATGACGCATCACGAGGTGTGTTTATGATTTTAATGGTAGGTTTGTTATTGATATTTATGTTGGGTTTCTAGTGAGTTTTTTTTGTGATTTGGATAGCTTTTTTTTATTTAATTTTCAATGTTTAGAATTGTATGTTCTGTAATATTTTTTTAAAAAATACGTGATTTCTAATATAAATCATTAAACTTGTTTATGCCGAATGAGCTGAGTTCACTATCTGTAGTCCCCGTCCTACCCCAGACAGCCCTCCACGCACTCCGGACAGCCCTCCCCGCACCCCGGACAAGCCCCCCCACCCCGGACTGCTCTCCCGCACCCCGGACAATCCTCCCCGCACTCCGGACAGCCCTCCCCATACTCCGGACAGCCCTCTCCGCACCCTGGAGAGGCCTCTCGCACCCCAGACAGCCCCCCGCACCCCGCACAGCCCTCCGCACTCCAAACAGCCCTCCCCGCACCCCGGACATGCCCCCCCACCCCGGACATGCCCCCCACTCCAGACAGCCCCCCCCCCCCCCCGCATCACTGAAAACCTTCCCCGCACTCCGGACAGCCCTCCCCGCACCCCAGACAGCCCTCCCCGCACCCCGGACAGCCCTCCCCGCACCCCGAACAGCCCTCCCCGCACTCCGGACATCCCTCCTCGCACCCCGGACAGCCCTCCCCGCACCCCGGACAGCCCTCCCCGCACTCCGGACAGCCCTCCCCGCACCCCAGAGAGGCCTCCCGCACTCTGTACAACCCTCCCCACACCCCGGACATTCTCTCCAGCCCGGATGAGTGAATTGTGACGTGGTCGAGCAGACGGCACGTCAATCGGATGTGCCGTGTGCCCACGGTGACCGGGAACGCCGTTCGGGTGTCATAAACGGCCAAAACGGGCGTCTCACGCTCAAAGTCATAATGGAAGACAACGGATTGACCTGAAATCACAGGGAAACAATCTAATTATTATTCGTGACGTGTACGCGCAGACGGCACGTCAATCGGACGTGCGGTCTGCGCGATAGGGCTCATTATGCGTTCTTTAAGTGTTGTGCGCGCTTGATAAACGCGCGTGGGGGGGTTCAAACGGGCCGAAATAGGTCTGAATGGCCTGAAATCAGACGACATCAAATGTTGAGTGAATTTTGACGTGGTCGAGCAGACGACACGTCAATCGGCCGCACCGTGTGTCCGCGGTGACCGGGAACGCCGTTCCGGTGTCATAAATGGCCAAAACAGGCGTCTCACGCTCAAAGTCATAGCAGACGTCATCGGATTTACCTGAAATGACATGGAAACAATCTAATTATTATTCGTGACGTGTATGCGTAGACGACACGTCAATCGAACATGCGGTCTGCGCGGTAGGGCTCATTATGCGTTCTTTAAGTGTTGTGCGTGCTTGATAAACGCGCGTGGGGGGGTCCAAACGGGCCGAACGAGGTCCGAAAGGCCTGAAATCAGACGACATCAAAGGGTGAGTGAATTGTGACATGGTCGAGCAGACGGCACGTCAATCAGACGTGTCGTGTGCCCGCGGTGACCGGGAACGCCGTTCCGGTGTCATAAACGGCCAAAACGGGCGTCTGACGGTCAAAGTCATAGAGGACGACATCAGATTGACCTGAAATCACAGGGAAACAATATAATTATTATTCATGAGTTGTACGTGTAGATGGCACGTCAATCGGACGATCAGTCTGCGCGGTAGGGCTCATTATGCGTTCTTTAAGTGTTGCGCGCGCTTGATAAACGTGTGTGGGGGGTCCAAACGGGACGAACGAGGTGAGAATGGCCTGAAATCAGATGAAATCAAAGGGTGAGTTAATTGTGACATGGTTGAGCAGACGGCACGTTAATCGGACGTGCCGTGTGCCCGCGGTGACCGGGAACGCCGTTCCGGTGTCATAAACGGCCAAAACGGGCGTCTGACGGTCAAATTCATAGCGGACGACATCGTATTGACCTGAAATCACAGAGAAACAATATAATTATTATTCATGAGGTTTACGCGCAGACGGCACGTCAATCGGACGTGTGGTTTGTGCGGTAGGGCTCATTATGCGTTCTTTAAGTGTTGCGCGCGCTTGATAAACGCGCGTAGGGGGGTCCAAACGGGCCGAACAAGGTCCGAATGACATGAAATCAGACGAAATCAAAGGTTGAGTGAATTTTGACGTTTTCGAGTAGACGGTACGTCAATCGGCTGCACCGTGTGCCCGCGGTGACCGGGAACGCCGTTCCGGTGTCATAAACGGCCAAAACATGCGTCTCACGCTCAAAGTCATAGCGGACGACATCAGATTGACCAGAAATCACAGGGAAACAATATAATTATTATTCGTGAGGTTTACGCGCAGACAACACATCAATCGGATGTGCGGTTTGCGCGATAGAGCTCATTATGCGTTCTTTAACTGTTGCACGCGCTTGATAAACGCGCGTGGGGGGTCCAAACGGGCCGAACGAGATCCGAATAGCCTGAAATCAGACGACGTCAAAGGGTGAGTAAATTTTGACGTGGTCGAGTAGACGGCACGTCAATCAGATGTGTCGATTGACCGTGGGGACCGGGAATGCGTTTCCGGTGTCACAAACGGCCAAAACGGGCGTCTGACGGTCAAAGTCATAGCGGACGACATCGGATTGACCTGAAATCACAGAGAAACAATCTAATTATTATTTTTGACGTGTACGCGTAGACGTCATGTCAATCGGACATTCGGTCTGCGCGGTAGGGCTCATTATGCGTTCTTTAAGTGTTGCGTGCGCTTGATAAACGCGCGTGGGGGGTCCAAACGGGCCGAACGAGGTGCAAATGGCCTGAAATCAGACGACATCAAAGGGTGAGTGAATTGTGACGTGGTCGAGTAGACATCACGTCAATCGGCCGCACCGTGTGCCCGCGGTGACCGGGAACGCCGTTCCGGTGTCAAAAACGGCCAAAACGGGCGTCTCACGCTCAAAGTCATAGCGGACCACATCAGATTGACCTGAAATCACAGGTAAACAATATAATTATTATTCTTGACGTGTACGCGTAGATGGCACATCAATCGGACGTGCGGTCTGCACGGTAGGGCTCATTATGCGTTCTTTAAGTGTTGCGCGCGCTTGATAAACGCGCGTGGGGGGTCCGAATGGGCCGAACGAGGTCCAAATGGCCTGAACTCAGACGACGTTAAAGGGTGAGTGAATTTTGACGTGTTCGAGCAGACGGCACGTCAATCGGATGTGTCGTTTGACCGTGGTGATCGGAAACGCGTTTCCGGTGTCATAAACGGCCAAAACGGGTGTCTGACGATCAAAGTCAGAGCGGACGACATCGGATTGACTTGAAATCACAGGAAAACAATCTAATTATTATTTGTGACGTGTACGCATAGACGGAACTTCAATTAGACGTGCGGTCTGCGCGGTAGGGCTCATTATGCGTTCTTTAAGTGTTGCGCGCGCTTGATAAACGCGCGTGGGGGGGGGGGGAAACGGGACGAACGAGGTACGAATGGCATGAAATCAGATGACATAAAAGGGTGAGTGAATTGTGACGTGGTCGAGCAGAAGGAATGTCAATCGGACGTGCCGTGTGCCCGCGGTGACCGGGAACGCCGTTCCGGTGTCATAAATGGCCAAAACGGGCGTCTGACGGTCAAAGTCATAGCGGACGACATCGGATTGACCTGAAATCACAGGGAAAAAATCTAATTATTATTCGTGATGTGTATGCATAGACGGCACGTCAATCGGACGTGTGGTTTGCGCGGTAGGTCTCGATATGCGTTCTTTAAGTGTTGCACGCGCTTGATAAACGCGCGTAGGGGGTCCAAACGGGCCGAACGAGGTACGAATGGCCTGAAATAAGACTACATCAAAGGGTGAGTGAATTGTGACATGGTCGAGCAGAAGGAACGTCAATCGGATGTGTCGTTTGACCGTGGTGACCGAGAACGCGTTTCCGGTGTCACAAACGGCCAAAATGGGCGTCTAGTGGTCAAAGTCATAGAGGACGACATAGGATTGACCTGAAATCACAGGGAAACAATATAATTATTATTCTTGATGTGTACGCGCAGACGGAACGTTAATCGGACGTGCGGTCTGCGCGGTAAAGCTCATTATGCGTTCTTTAAGTGTTGCGCGCGCTTGACAAACGCGCGTGGGGGGGTCCAAACGGGCCGAACGAGGTGAGAATGGCTTGAAATCAGATGAAATAAAAGGGTGAATGAATTGTGATGTGGTCGAGCATACGACACGTCAATCGGATATGCCGTGTACCCGCGGTGACCGGGAACGCCGTTCCGGTGTCATAAACGGCCAAAACGGGCGTCTGACAGTCAACGTCATAGAGGACGACATCGGATTGACCTGAAATCACAGGGAAACAATCTAATTATTATTCGTGAGGTGTACGCATAGACGGCACGTCAATCGGACGTGCGGTTTGCGCGGTAGGGCTCATTATGCGTTCTTTAAGTGTTGCGCGCGCTTGATAAACGCGCGTGGGGGGTCCAAATGGGCCGAACGAGGCCCGAATGGCCTGAAATCAGACGACATAAAAGGTTGAGTGAATTGTGACGTGGTCGAGAAGACGACACGTCAATCGGCCGCACCGTGTGCCCACGGTGACCGGGAACGCCGTTCCGGTGTCATAAACGGCCAAAACGGGCGTCTCATGCTCAAAGTCATAGAGGACCATATCAGATTGACCTGAAATCATAGGAAAACAATCTAATTATTATTCGTGATGTGTACGCGCATATGGCATGTCAATCGGACGTGCGGTCTGCGCGGTAGGGCTCATTACGCGTTCTTTAAGTGTTGCGCGCGCTTGATAAACACGCGTGTGGGGGTCCAAATGGGCCGAACGAGGTCCGAATGGCCTGAAATAAGACTACGTCAAAGGGTAAGTGAATTGTGACGTGGTCGAGCAGACGGCACGTCAATCGGATGTGTCGTTTGACCGTGGTGACCGGAAACGCGTTTCCAGTGTCATAAACGGCCAAAACAGGCGTCTGACGGTCAAAGTCACAGCGGACGACATCGGATTGACCTGAAATCACAGGTTTACAATATAATTATTATTCGTGACGTGTACGCGCAGACAGCACGTCAATCAGACGTGCGGTCTGTGCGGTAGGGCTCATTATGCGTTCTTTAAGTGTTGCGCGCGCTTGATAAACGCGCGTGGGGGGATCCAAACGGGCCAAACGAGGTGAGAATGGCCTGAAATCATACGACATCAAAGGGTAAGTTAATTGTGACATGGTTGAGTAGACGGCATGTCAATCAGACGTGCCGTGTGCCCGGGGTGACCGGGAACGCCGTTCCGGTGTCATAATCGGCCAAAACGGGCGTCTGACGGTCAAAGTCATAGCGGCCCACATCGGAATGACCTGAAATCATAGGGAAACAATATAATTATTATTCGTGACATGTACGCGTAGACGGAACATCAATCGGACATGCGGTCTGCGCGGTAGGGCTCATTATGCGTTCTTTAAGTGTTGCGCGCGCTTGATAAACGCGCGTGGGGGGGGGTCCAAACGGGCCGAACGAGGTGTGAATGACCTGAAATCAGACGACATCAAAGGGTGAGTGAATTGTGACTTGGTCGAGCAGACGACACGTCAATCGGGCATGCCGTGTGCCCGCGGTGACCGGGAACGCCGTTCCGGTGTCATAAACGGCCAAAACGGACGTCTGACGGTCAAAGTCAGAGTGGACGACATCGGATTGACCTGAAATCACAGGGAAACAATATAATTATTATTTTTGAGGTGTACGCGTAGACGTCACATCAATCGGACGTGCGGTTTGCACGGTAGGGCTCATTATGCGTTCTTTAAGTGTTGCGCGCGCTTGATAAACGCGCGTGGGGGGGTCCAAACGGGCCGAACGAGGTCCTAATAGCCTGCAATCAGACTACATCAAAGGGTGAGTGAATTGTGACGTGGTAGAGCAGACGGAACGTCAATCGGATGTGTCGTTTGACCGTGGTAACCGGAAACGCGTTTCCGGTGTCATAAACGGCCAAAACGGGCGTCTGACGGTCAAAGTCATAGCGGACGACATCGGATTGACCTGAAATCACAGGGTTACAATATAATTATTATTTTTGACTTGTACGCGCAGACGGCATGTCAATCAGACGTGCGGTCTGCGCGGTAGGGCTCATTATGTGTTCTTTAAGTGTTGCGCGCGCTTGATAAACGCGTGTGGGGGGATCCAAACGGTCCGAACTAGGTGAGAATAGCCTGAAATTAGACGAAATCAATGGGTGAGTAAATTTTGACGTGGTCGAGCAGACGGAACGTCAATCGGATGTGCCGTGTGCCCGCGGTGACCGGGAACGCCGTTCCGGTGTCATAAACGGCCAAAACGGGCGTCTGACGGTCAAAGTCATAGCGGCCCACATCGGAATGACCTGAAATCACAGGTAAACAATATAATTATTATTTGTGATGTGTACACGCAGACGACACATCAATCGGACGTGCGGTCTGCGCGGTAGGGCTCATTATGCGTTCTTTAAGTGTTGTGCGCGCTTGATAAACGCGCGTGGGGGGTCCAAACGGGCCGAACGAGGTCCGAATGGCCTGAAATCAGACGACATCAAAGGGTGAGTTACTTGTGATGTGGTCGAGCATACGACACGTCAATTGGCCGCACTGTGTGCCTGCGGTGACCGGGAACGCCGTTCTGGTGTCATAAACGACCAAAACGGGCGTCTCACGCTCAAAGTCATAGAGGACCACATCGGATTGACCTGAAATCACAGTGAAACAATCTAATTATTATTCTTGACGTGTACGCGCAGACGGCACGTCAATCGGACGTGCGGTCTACGCGGTAGGGCTCATTATGCGTTCTTTAAGTGTTGCGCGCGCTTGATAAACGCACGTGGGGGGGGGGGGTCCAAACGGGCCGAACGAGGTCTGAATGACCTTAAATCAGACGACATAAAAGGGTGAGTTAATTGTGACATGGTTGAGCAGACGACACGTCAATCGGATGTGTCTTTTGACCGTGGTGACCGAAAACAAGTTTTCGGTGTCATAATACATCAAAAACGGTGTGAGACGGTCGAATTCGGAGCAAACATGCTCGGAATGACCTGAAATGATAGCATTTCTTAAATTGGGGGTTTTAAATTATCACCATGATTTGATGTCAGATTTAATTTTATTATATGTATATAATAACTGAATAATTATGTTCAATTTACGTTTGTTTTGTTTTTTTGTCTTATTGTAGGTTTTGAAGCAGAAGATTGAAATCGATGGACCTGCTCGGATCGTTGAAGTACGTTTATCGTTTATGATGATTTTGATGTTTATGGTGTTTGAAATTGTTTTCCATTTTTTATGATTGTTACCTTGTTTTATGTCTGCTTTTCCACCATGAAGAAAAAAACACAATTTGTACATTTCATTAAAAAAATGAAAAATATTTTATTTAATATTATATATATAAATATTTTCATTAATATATATATATATATTTTATTTAATAAATAAATAAATATTTATTTATTTTGGTATGAATTTTTTTTTTTAAAAAAATTTCAAGTTTAGCGACCGCCAATGGCGGTTGCTATAGCCTGCTGTCCAGGCAGCATTAGCGACCGCCAGGCGGTCGCTTAAAGAGGCATTTCAGCCACCTATAGCGACCACCATTGGCGGTCGCTAAAGCCCTACAGCGACGGAGTATATGCGACCGCCAATGGCGGTCGCTGGGCAGTCTCTATAGGGCATTAGAGACCGCCAATGGCGGTCGCTAATGACCTTTTTTTTAGTAGTGATATAGCCTTCCATAATCTTGGTTATAATCGAATCATAGTTCAATGTGATTGACCAACCCTAGTTGGGGCACTTTCAATTATTATGGAATTCCAATTAAAGGTTTTGGGTTGACTTGACTTGGTTCACATAAAGGGTTTACTGCCACAACAAGACTTGGTTTGACCAAGAAGAAAATGTTGAGGAAACCCAAAATAAAAGGATCTCATGATTGGGGAGTCCACTCAGCAGATCAAGGAGCTATGAGTTAATGTAGTTGGCATTTGGAATTCCTAACTAAAACCTTTCAAGTTTCTTGACCAACCCTAGTTGGGGTAATGTGAAGGGAAATATTGATCCTTACCACTAGAATATTTAGGCAACAAAATATTCTAAATTCAATGGTAAGGGATATTGGATTTTGATAAAATAGTGGGAGACTAATAAGTATTAATTTATTTATTTGTCTCAATTTTATCATAATAAAGTACTAAATATTTGCTCATCTTAATTTTTAGAAACAGTATGAAAAATGAATTCAAACATATCATTGAGAACCATACTCGAGAAGAAAAACCTTCTCACTACCACCAATTTCCAGGAGTGGCAGAGGCGTTTATGCGTAATCCTTTGCCACGAGAGGAAATTATATGTGCTGGAGAAGCCTGTTACTGTTTCACCTGGAAACAAGGCCAATGATGAGTAATTGTCTCTCTATATAAAACATTTGGATGATGCCACAGATGTCCAATGTTTTTTGCTATCGACCATGTCTAATGAGCTCTTGAAGCAACATGAAAACATGGACGCGTATAGCATGATGTCTCACCTTAAGGATATCTATCAAGATAAGGCGAGACAGGAGAGATATGAGATCTCCAACGCTTTGTTAACAACTAATCTTAGATATTATGTGCCATATGGGCCTCATATAGTCAAGCTTATTGGCTACATTGAACGCCTGGACATCTTAGGGATTAATTTCTCAGATGAGTTGCGTACAGATCTCATTCTATCATCATTGACCAAGACCTTCTCTAGATTTATTGTTAACTACAATATGATCAACAATGAGAATAGTATATCTGAACTTTTAACCTTAATTCTCTAGGTAGATAAGGACATGGGGCATGATAAACCCACAATACTTATGGTAAATAAGAAAATAAAGGACAAGGCAAAGGGGGAAAGGATTTATAAATATTCTGAAGCCCTCGAGCATTGTCCCTCCAAGAAGGGGAAGATCTAGAGGTAGGGAAAGGAAAGGGAGGAAATGTATTTTGCATATGGAAAGCCAGGAAACTGGAAGAGGAACTGCACCCAGAAGCATGGGGATGCTAAAGGTGCATTTTTTATCGAGTGTAATATTCCCATTTCTACACATTGGGTGTTAAATATAGCTTTTGGGTATCACATCTATATTCAAATGCAGGAACCAAGTAGATTCAGAAATATTTCCAGAGAAGATGTTGATCTTAGAGCTGCCAATGGTGTAAGTCTGGTTGTATTATCCATTGGATATTACTATCTCTCATTGAAAAATGGAATGATTTTTGTTTTATATAACTTTTATTATGTACCTAGTGTTACTAAAAACAGAATTTTTGTATCATGTTTAGATATGGGTGGATTTATTTTTTGAAGTTTTGAAATAAGGGTTGTTTCTTTTATAAGAACAATGTATGTTATGGTATGGTTAATTTAAATAATGGTTTGTATGTATTAAATTATGAAAATCAAGTATTGTCAATTGATAACGAAACAAACTCACATGAGTCATACAACACCCAGTTGTAGCATCACCATCTTGGTCATGTAAACAAGAATCACTTGAAAAAGATCTTCTAAGATGGTTATTTATAATCTACTGAGCTAAAACTACTTGATAGATATCATGCTTGTTTATAAGGTAAAATGACTAATCCGCCTTTCAGTGTACAGGGTGAAAGGGACACAAAGCTTCTAGGATTGGTACACATGAATGTGTGTAGACCATTTCTAGTAGAATTTAGAGGTGGATATTCTTACTTCATTACTTTTACTAATGATTTGAGTAGATATTGCTATATCTAATTAATGAGGCATAAGTCAGAGTCCTTAGAGAAATTTATAGAATTCAAGAATGAAGTAGATAATTATCTTGGTAAGAAGATAAAGAATCTTTGATTGGATCGAGGTAGAGAATATTTGAACCAAGAGTTCATCGACCTTTTACAGGAGTCTGTGATTCTATCTCAACTCACTCCTCCTTATACACTATAGTGGAATGGTGTTAGTGAAAGGAAGAGCCACACCTTGTTGGACATGGTGAGGTTGATGATGAGTTATGAAGATATTCCATTCTCCTTTTGAGTATATGCATTATAAAATTCAACATACACATTAAACTGAGTACCAACTAAGGTAGCAAATGAAATTCCTTCCAAGTTATGGAATGGAAAGAAACCTATTTTTTCTCACACACATGTATGGGGATGTGAGGCATTTGTTAAGGCCTTATTAAGAAACAAACTAGCACCACAATGTACGAGGTGTATCTTTATAGGATATCCCAAGGAAATGAAAGGATATTACCTATATAACCCTTCAAAAAAGAAAGTGATTATCGCCAAAAAATCCATCTTTCTTGAGAGGGATCACATCCTCAAAAAGGATAGTGGGAGTAATATTGATTTGACGAAGTTGATGATCAAGATACACAGGAGTTGGTATAGGAACAAGTTCCATAGGTCCCCGTAGAAGAGGTTTCAGAAACAAAAGTACTGCGTAGGAGCTCAAGAGAGGTAAGGGAACTATAGAGATTTGGTTTCCTAGTCATTGAGGATGGTGAATAATTATTGTTGGACAATGATGAACCTCACTCCTACAAGGAAGTAGTAGAGAGCTAAGAAGCTGTAAGATGGATAGAAGCTATGAATTTTGGGATGGATTTCGTGTATCAGAACCAAGTTTGGGTTTTGGTCGATGAGCCAAATGATGTAAAGTCTGTTGGATGTAAATGAGTATTCAAGAGAAATCTGGACATGGAAGGTCAAGTTAGAACCTATAAAGAAATTCTAGTGGCTAAAGGATGAAGATAGCGTTAAGGAATTGACTATGATGAAACCTTCTCACCAGTTGCCATGTTTGAATCCATAATAATCATACTTTCCATAGAAGCTTACCATGACTACGATATTTGGAAAATAGATGTCAAAACAGCATTCCTTAACAGGAACCTTTAGGAAGATGTATGTATGACACACCCAGAAGGGTTTGTGTCACCAGGTGAATCCAAATGGGTTTTTAAATTGAAGAAATCCATTTATGGATTAAATCAAGCATCCAGGTCATGGAACATTTGATTTTATGAATCCATAAAGGAATTTGGTTTCATTAAGAACGAATGTGAGACATGTGTTTATAAACGGTTTAATGGGAATGCGATTTTTATCCCAGTAGCATATGTTGATGACATATTACTTATTGGAAATGATATACTAGTCTTATAGTTGGTTAAGGACTGGTTAAACAAGTGTTTCTCCATGAAAGACTTAGGTGAAGAATCCTACATTCTAGGGATCAAGATCATTCATGATAGATCCAAGAGGCTGCTTGGACTAAGTCAGGGTACATACATTGAATAGATACTAAAGATATTTAGTATGGAACAATCCAATAGAGGATTAGTTCCAGTGTCACATGGCCTACATCTTTCTAAGAAAATTTTTTGTCAGACACAACAGGAGAAAGATAATATGGGTAAAATCTCATATGATTCGGCTATAGGATTCATCATGTATGACATGTTATATACTAGACTTGATGTTTCCTATACACTGAGCATGGTAGGAAGATATCAAGAAGATACAGGAGAACAACATTGGATTGCTATTAAGAATATCCTTAAGTATTTGAGAAGAACTAAGGATATGTTCCTGGTGTATAGAAAAGATGAGAAGCTTGTCATCAGAGGCTATGTTGATGTTGGTTTTCAGACAGATCATAATGATCTAAAGTTGAAATCAGGATATGTTTTCTATCTCAACAGAGGATTTGTGAGCTGGAAGAGTTCAAAGCAGCTAGTTATCACCGATTCTATAGCGGATTCTGAATATATTGCGGCTTTTGATGCAGCCAAGGAAGCCGTATGTATTCAAAACTTTTCCCAGTAGCTTGATTTGGTTCCTAGCAGTAAATATCCTATCACATTGTATTGTGATAATACTATAGTGGTGGATCTTGCAAAAAAACCAAGGTCACATCAATGGAAAAATCACATTTTCTAAAAGTATCACCTCTTGATGGATTTCTATCAAAGGGGTGAAGTTGTAGTGAGCAAAGTGTCCATGGAATAGAAAGTAGCAGACCCCATGAATAAAGGCCTATCTCAGCAGAAGCATGAATATCATGTGAGAGCTAGTGGTTTAAAGGTTGTTAGTAGTTGTCTCTAGTCCAAGTGGGAGTCTATTGGAGTTGGTGGTCTAAAACCAACTACTTTGTACTTTATGATAAAATTGTATTAATAACTTATTGCATCTTGATTGTTCTTCTATGTAACAATGCATGTGATAATGTCCTAAAGATGGTTGTTACAATAAATGGTCATAGTGGATCCCTACTATGATGAGAACCCATAAGTTCCATAACATTATTCTTAAATATATGTTCTATGGCCGGATGATGTTATTTGAGGGACAAAAATAATATAGGTCATTAGGAGTGAGGAATCATAAAACTTTGAGGCACCTTCTCATGGTGTGCACCCATGGTAATATCCAAGAGGATATTATGAGAACGATACCCACCAGTAGGAAATCCATATTTCATAGTGTCATTGGGTTTTCCTATCTGCAGATGTGTGTATTGGTCCTTAGACTTTAATATTATTATTAATGGGTATTAAAACTCGTGCACTTAGATGTATTGACGAAAACTATGATGACACACTTTTTGTAGTGAGGTAGGATATGTTGGGTGCATCACGAGTAATACAGCATTAATAGATAATGCGAGAAAATATTTGTCCCTTCTGTTCCATAACGAAATTTGATATCTCAGGCCCATTGATGGAATTGATATAGCCTAAATAAATCCATGACCATGGTCAGAAATGTGCAAGTTCAATTCTGATAAGTCAAAGAAAGAATAATTGAGTACATATGTTGATGGAACTAGCATGAAACTTGCTTGATTCGAGATATAGATACAAGGGAATTACATTACACGGTAAGCGTTCGTAGTAGGTGACATGTCGTTGCGGTGTTAACTTATTTCTATAAGGGTGCCTTGATGTGTTGCTAGACACTAACCTTGGAATTTAGGTAGGCTCTGCCTAATTCCACTAAGAGAGAGGCCTAGAGGGTCACACACTAACTATGTCCAAGTATCTCAATTAAATATTCATTTAACAAGTTGAATAAATATTATTCCTGATTGTGGTTTAATAATTATTCAAGGATGTCTGATCACATTTATTTCAACACTATTTATTCAAGATAGTATATTATGGGTGAAATAATATAAATTTATTAGTGATTAATATGGTGATATTTATTTGATAAATAAATAGACATTATTCAAGGTCTAATAAATATGGTGGAGGAAATAAAGAAAATGGAAAAACAAAAGTACATGTCGTGTATATTAATATACACGCTGTGTAGTTTTTTTGGGGATTTGTGATAATTAATATTATTTATTTAATTAAATAATATTAGTTTTAATTCCCTGGGCACATGTCAAGTGATAATAATAGTCAACTGTTATTATTAGACATGGGGTCTTACTAAGAATTAAATGAAATGAATAAATTCTTTCAAGTAATTAATTCATTTTATTATTCTAAGTAATAAAATCCCAGTTACACTATTCTCATTGGACCTAGCCATTCCTTGTGGTTGTGCACAATGGATCTGTAGAAATCTCTAAAGAAAAAAGATAATTCCTTTCCTCCAAGAATGCTCTCAAGTTACGGGAGAGATCCTCCTCCACCGGATCAAGGAGAGTACTTTGGAAGCAGATCTCAAGGTGATTGAAGGCGGACATCGCAAGTGAAGGCTCTTCCACACTACCACCCAGAGATCCATTTGGTGACATCCAGAGATACGTGGAGCACATGTGGATCACCACTAGAGGAATCCTACAATTGGATTCTACGACACAACAACAGATCACATTGGATCGTGACTGGAAACATCAACGGAGAGAGAATTCCATCAAGGCAATTCTTGTCTTTTAATTAAATTAATTATAACCAAGATATGATGATCCTCTCTATGGTTTTGGGACTCACATCTTTTCTTTCTTTCTTCATTCTATTCCGAAGATCTGACATTTTATCACCGTGATAGATCTCAGATTGATCATTGTTAATAGAAAAATTAAATTTGGGTATACCCATCCACGCACTTCCGCTATGCCCAGAACCTAAATTTTCAATCTAGTTATCAATTAATTCGATTCACTATTTAATTAAGATAAAGTTACATGAATTAATAAAATCAATTAAATTTATCTTAATACCTTATGAGAATCCTTAAAATTCCATCATTTATAATTTTAAACAAATTAAATAAATAAATTTTAGTTAAAATTAACAGAGTTTACTTAGAGGAAACAACATGTACTCATCCAAACTACCTAACATGATTCTTGTTCTTGTTCATTACTTTGGAATCCAAAACACATTGTGTGATATGTAATTAGAAAGAATTTACTTTCAATCAAATGAAACATGGAACACGTGTGAATTACACTTCGTGTGATGCTCTTGATGCACGTAGAGTGCACTATAAGAAAAGACCATACACAACTTGAAGTTTTAGAATTTAACAAGGAAAATAATTCAATATATAATTAAAAATCATATTCCATGGTGTGTACTATCAAATAAATGACACACAGAACATGTGATAATAGGTTTAATTATATAAGTAATTCTTCTCTCCATGTTAAATTAAGCACACTGTTTTCAGAAGATTACACAACATTTACTGGTTTACACGATGTGTAATATCTTCTTCATGTGTCTGTGAAACATGCCTAGGGATTGGGAATGCTTTTTACCATGGACATGTATGAGGTGCATGAAATTTAATCATATTACATGATTTGTGTCCTTGAAGTTCCATGGTTTGTCAGTCCCTGTGTCATGTAATAGATACAGGACATTCTTGGACACTTGTGTTCTCCGTCACAAAGACATGAGGATGACATGTTATGTATGCATGTTACATGGTGTGTGGTTCTTTAAAAAATATGCCAACCTATTCAGATATATGTTTTGATCTACTTTTATCATCTCACTAATCTAATTTTATCATCCTTAACCAATATTGATGTGAGATACAATCAATATACACAGGCAAACGATGTATAGATTGGGGTACACATCATGTATGCTTGTGTTACTCAGACAGAAACTTTAGAATCTCTTGATAGAATTTTCAGATGTGTCTTCATTTTATTTTAACCTGTTTAGTGGTTATGTAAGTGAGAATGAATAAGAAATAAGAGGAAACAGTGTTTATATTTCAATAATGAATAGATATGAAGTAAAATAATTTTCAAACTCATAGTATTCAATCAATGATTAATAAATAATTATAAATTAACCATGTGACCACTCTGATACCGCTTTTAGGTTCTGGGCCCAATGGATGCGCCTGGATGGCATAGACAGCTTGACTTTTTAGTCTTAATTTATGAATAATCATTTTTTACGTAACAAATGATGTTATGACCAATGGAATTTGTATACTACTTGACTTCATTAAACACCAGAACCAGAAGAGGAGGATCTTCGCATGTAATTTATAATTAATTTATGAGCAGATCTAGAATTACCTGAACTTTTAATTATTTCTCCATTGATGATCCGATTGACTCAATCTTATATTACCATCATTGTGTTGCAGGATCCAAGTGAAGGATCCCTCTAGTGGTGATCCACACATGTACCACAATCTATGAACATTGTCATAGAACCAAAGCGTGCTAATATGATCAATCTTGATCACTTTCATCATTCATGTTTGATCGCAACCTAATTCTCGAAATCTTGGTGTTATCTCAAAGGATTGAGATAGGAGGAGGAGAAATCATACTCTAGATCTCCAGAACTCTCCCTAGGTCTTAAGAGTGATTCTCTCTATCTGTTGTCCACAATAAGTGTGTTTTGTAATGTGATATAATTATATATTTATTATGGCTAGTTTAGGGTTGACAACTTGCACACAAGACCCTTTCCAATTACTTAATTCTTAGTAAATGACATGTCTTAAAAAATATAATTTCTATTCATTTGACATATGCATCACTTAAGAATAAATAAATATCATTTATATTATTTATAATCAAACTATTAAACTTGGTCCATTTACCCTCCTCGACATTTACAAAACCATGAATAATGACCCTTTATTTAATAAATAAATATAACTACATTATTCATTGATAAATATAATTATTATTATAAATACAAAACCTTTCAAATAAATATTTATTATTATTATTTAACTCACTTATTCTATCGAATAACTTGTGATTAAATCTTTTAAATCAACCAAACCTAAAAAAAATTAAACCACAAATTAGTAATAATAATTATTCTAACTTGTTAAATTAAAAATTGAATTTAACGCAGATTTAGGATACACTTAGTGTGTGACCCTCTAGGTCTCTTTCTCAGTAGCAATATACGGAGATGCCTAAAGTCCAGTTTTAACATCTAGAAACATGAAAAAGCACCCATAAATAAATTAATTAATGTCACAATGATATATAACCTCCTACTAATGATTATTATGCAATATAATCCCTTTACCATGATATCTATAATCAAGTAGGTTACATACCAGTGTCATCAACCCATGTGATTGATGTATCATTCTTTGAATTTTTAGAAACAAAAATGACCACATATGTAACGACCCGAAATTTTGAATAAATCTTGTTCCCTAATTTTGTGTGTTATTTTATTTTTTTATACTCAAAAAAACTGTTTCATTTGATAACATGAGTATAATTAAAATAAGACCATTGGCTTTTGACTATTATATGACCATTGGTCAATATGACCGCTAGAAACTAAACATTTCAATACTTGTCTCTAAATACAAGTGATCTTGGTTAATTAATATAGAAAGAAGATTCAATGGCCTCACCCAGTAGTCTTGGACTGATCTAAGCCCATCTAATGGAACTTGGGAAGAAAGTAGCACCAATGGGCTTTGCCCTGGACCAAATCTAAGCTGAACTTCATTGTGTGAAGCCAGAACGGAATCTCCTTCTCGAGAAGTTCAAACTGATAGAAATTACTACTCATGCGATGTTGACCGAGCCTCCCTCAGATTATCTCACCTTAGAACACCTTACACTTAGGTCCTATGCTGGTGTGATAAGGGGCTATGTAAGGAGACCGTAACTGCCTTGTGTAATCCTTTGTTTTAAATAAAAATTTTGATTTCTTCTTATGATGAAGTTTATGAATTTTCAAATGTCCGAATAAATATAATATGCATATTTTTGGTGAATTTTAGAGAAATGATATTTAGAAAAATGATTATGTAAACCTTAAATAATTAAAAATGTGTAATGATTTTCAAAAAATGGTCTTCTACAATTATGTTCAGTACGAAATTTAGAGTCTAATAAGATCAACATAATTTTTTATGAATAGTAAATTATGAATAGTGATTTTATGCTTAGGATTAGTAATGTGACCAAATGGATTAGTAATCTCACTTAAATAAAGAATTAATATAATCTAGGCACCTTGATTAAGTAATGTGATTCAATAAAATGGTTAAATAACGGTTTCATAAATTATTAGTCAAGTATTAGTTTTTTTGGGTGAATAGTGTTTTTTAATTAAAAATATTTAGAAAAATATTTTTATAAAATGGATTTCATTTTTGAACTCAGAGCATCGATATTATGTTAAGTTATTTTTTTGGGATTTTTCTGAGAAAGTTGAATTTTCAATGAATAGTGAAAATAGTGTTTTTAAGTTACGGGTGTTTAATGACATAATTAAATGATGTATTAAGTATGTAATCAATATGGTCGACTTATGAATAGTAAGATAAGGTATGAGGTGTCCCAAGTGGCCAATACCATGGGCAAATACCATGGGCAAGCCCATGGTTTTGCCAAAACCACTAATGAGGTGTCCCTTGGCCATTAATGCCTTGTCCCCTCACTTTCCCTATAAATACCAAGACATCCTCTCATCAATTCGACTCCCAAATCTCCCCCAACGAATCTATGGTCTCATTACCTCCCAAGGAGTCCTCCCAAGGTGCCCCCAAGCCCTCAAGGTCCCAACCTTTGAGTTTTAAGAGTTACGTTTTAAGGTAAGGGATCCTACCTCCCTCTTTCTTTTCAAGTAATCTATTTTATGTCATTTCTTTTATGCTTCATGCTCTTATATTGGAGGATGTTATTTTATATTCATCCTACTGTATTTTTAATTTTCATATGATGAGATACCCCCTATTTCTCTCATCATTTCATTTTAAGAATGTTAAAGTGGCGCCGTTAGGCTGCCAAATTTTTAAGGGATTCGTTCACCTTTCTCATTTTTCAAAGTTCTACTTTAATGTCAAGTCTTTAAAGTTTATTTTTATTTTTTTGGGGTATGATATCTATATATATCATACTAAACTATTATTTTAATATGATTAGATACCCTATTTGATCTCTTCAATTCAGTATTTTGATGTTTTAAGTGGCGCCCTTAGGCTGCCGAATTTTTAAGGGATTCGTTCACCTTTCTCATTTTTCAAAGTTCTACTTTCATGTCAAGTCTTTAAAGTTACTTTTTATTTTTTTGGGGTATGATATATATATCTATCATACTTAACTCTTATGTTCATATGATGAGAGACCCTATTTGATCTCTTCAATTCAGTATTTTGAAGTTTTAAGTGGCGCCGTTAGGCTGCCGAATTTTTAAGGGACTCGTTCACCTTTCTCATTTTTCAAAGATCTATTTTCATGTCAAGTCTTTCAAGTTCCTTTTTATGTTGGGGTATGATCTATATATCTATCATACTGATATTTTATGTTCATATGATTATAGACCCTATTTTATCTCTTCAATTCAGTATTTTGAAGTTTTAATTGGTGCCGTTAGGCTGCCGAATTTTTAAGGGATTCTTTCACCCTTCTCGTTTTCAAGATCTATTTTCATGTCAAGTCTTTCAAGTTACTTTTTATTATGTTGTAGTATGATATCTATATCTATCATACTGAACTCTTATGTTCATATGATTAGAGACCCTATTTGATCTTGTCAATTCATTTTTGGTTGAAGTTTAAGAGATGTCGTTAGGCTGTCGGATTTTCATAAGAGAAATCTAATTTTTGTCTTCCTTCCATGTTTTTAATTTCAAATGGTATGTCATTAAAATTTCATTACCATGTTATTAAATACTTTATATTCTGTTCCCATACTTATTTATGGATCATTTATGAGTGGGTTACCCATTTCCCCTCTCTTTTTAATGTTTTCTAAAACCTCGTAACATAGCTGTTATGCTGTAGAATTTCCGTCTCAAAATATCTCTCTTTTTCTAAAGTTATTTTATTTTATTAAGTGAATACTCAAAGATCTCTCTTCTATAGTGGTATTCACATATATACCAAGTTTTTCTATTTTAAATTCTGGGATGTACATACATGAGACCCACCTTTCTTTTCTGTGGGTTTTAAAGTGACACAAAGATCATGTCTTTAAAGCAGTTTTTAAAACGTTATGATTATGAAATGAAACCCATTTCTTTTATGTTATATGGGTTGTTTATGAAATGATTTATGATGATATATGTGTATCACATGATGATAAAGACAAATTTAAGGGTGCACCCTGATAGCGCTCCAATGCATTGGGTAAAGACTTAATCTCTAGAGATGACCATTTAGACTGATACCTTGGTGAATAACCTTGGTAATTTTTATTGACACCTTGGGGATGGACCTCGGTGAAATGGAAATGATTTTCTTTGTAAAATGTTGTATCCACATCTTCAAGTTATGAAAAACATTATTTTTATTATGATATGCCTCATGAATTCTTTCTCATGCCTTAAAGTTATTTTCATGACCTTATTGAAGTATCTCATGTTCACATGTAAAATGCTTCTCTTGTTTCCCTAACTGGGCCTTCTGCTCACCCTTTCTTTTGATGTATGTCCCCAGGTTATGAGATGCAGTAATGAACCTAGGATTAACTTAAGGATAAGCCTTTCAAGTGATTAAGAAGAATGTTTTATGTTGTTTTCATCTATTATGTTCCTTGTTTTCAAGACACTAAACCTTAAAGATCCCCAGTTTTGTGTAATGTAATGAAATTTTATGTGACAAAAAAGGCGGGATGCCATAGTTGGTATCAAAGGATGGTTTAGTTATTTGTGGAAATTAGGATATAAAAACTCTAGGAAGAACCCTATAGAAAATTTTAAATATAGGAAATCTTCCTGGTATTTTGGTGAGTATTGAGTAAGGGATTTCCAAACAAATACATCCTTGTCTGGATACGAGCAGGTAGAGGTGGCTCTGGCACAGATGTACATAGGGGTAAAACCCGAAAACACCACTTTGAGCGAGACTCAAATGGGAACTGGTACACAACAACGGGTCTTGCTGCACTCTTGGTTATGACACTCCCAGGGGATATGCTTTGGTAAATTCATAAGCTCAGTATGAACCATTATTAAAGGAACAAAGATAAAATAAAATAAATATTCACATAAGAATATATATTCATAGATAACCTAGATTAGAACCTAGGGTATCACAAGTTAGGGTATACTTTCCTTCTACAATTTTATCCTTCCATGCTTAAAGTTTCCTTTTAATGATTATTGGATAAGTATTTAAGACCCCTAATTATACGTTCTTTTCTTAGTTAATGGTGGGAAATGGAAGAGCATGTCTCGACGACCAATGTGATAGGAAATGTGACGATTTCCGTATTAGTATGACAGAGATGATTAGGGGATTAAAAGATGATTATTATTTTGGAAGACATTCACTATTTTGGGAACCCTATTTGATCGAGGTAAATATATTACTACGGTAATTTCTTTGAGGAATAAAGGTTGACTTATATCTTAAAGAATCGATGAATTTAAGGTGAACTTATGGTAATATAGGTTACTTATGGAAATGATTAACCTATCTTGGGGAAAATATGTTTAGGTTATCTACTTTTTTTATAAGATGTTAGGAGTGGTTGATGTTGTTTGGAGATAAACGATGAAGTTTATTTTGGAAGACAATGTTATCAAATCCTTCTGGTATTTGGGTTTCAATCTTAGTTTGGTTTATTTTGAGGAATTTTAAGGACAGTTATTTATGGAATGGTCTATGATGAACTTTGGGTAGTACCGTGTAATTTTGAAGATTTAAAGAATTTTCCCTTCCTATGAGATTCTTTCTTTTTGAAGAGTTGTTTTATCTTACCCTTTCTATTTTTGGGATAATAGAAGAAATAGATAGTTAATCTTTGGTGGATTATGTGATTCTCTAGAATATGATTCTTGTGCTTTGATGAGACCAAGTAGTTTTGAATGCTCATCATTTGGAGAAAAGATTATTTTTGGTAGAAACTTATTAAAGGATGAAACTCTACTTGAAGGTAAATATATTTCCTTGTGTTTTTATTCTATGTAGTAAATGAATTCCTCAAAACTATGAAAAGGAACGTAAAACAAAAACGTTTCCTGTTAACGTTTCCTACTGGGAAATCAAATACAGTTTAACCCATCATAATTTTGTAATTTTATTGTTGTTAACTTTCTCCTAATAATATTTTCTATCACTCTCCCTTAGAACGTGACCCTTTTTTTCCTCCATGTCCATGTTTTCCTACATGGAATCCTAGTATGGGTTAACTCAGGTGACCTTTTTACTTCCCTTCCTTTCTTTTAAAGTAATAGTTTTACTGACTCCTTTTCCAGTGTGGGACTTTCAATGAAATTTCAAAACCCAATTTTAAAAATTGCGAGGACGCAATTTCTTAAGGGGGGAAGATTGTAACAACCCGAAATTTTGAATAAATCTTGTTCCCTAATTTTGTGTGTTATTTTATTTTTTTATACTCAACAAAACTATTTCATTTGATAACATGAGTATAATTAAAATGAGACCATTGGGTTTTGACTGTTATACGACCATTGGTCAATATAACCGCAAGAAACTAAACATTTTGATATTTGTCTCTAAATACAAGTGATCTTGGTTAATTAATATAGAAAGAAGATTCAATGGCCTCACCTAGTAGTCTTGGACCAATCGAATCCCATCTAACGGAACTTGGGAAGGAGGTAGCACCAATGGGCTTTTCCCTGGACCAAACCCAAGCCGAACTTTATCATGTGAAGCTAGAACGGAATCGCCTTCGCAAGAAGTTCAAACTGATTGAAATTACTACTCGTGCGATGTTGGCCGAGCCTCCCTCAGATTCTCTCACCTTATCACACCTTAAACTTAGATCATATGCTGGTGTGATAAGGGGCTATGTAAGGAGACCGTAACTACCTTGTGTAATCCTTTGTTTTAAATAAAAATTTTGATTTCTTCTTATGATGAATTTTATGAACTTTCAAATGTCAGGATAAATATAGTATGCATATTTTTAGTGAATTTTAGAGAAAGGATATTTTAAAAAAAATGTTTATTTAAACCTTAAATAATTAAAAATGTGTAATGATTTTCAAAAAATGGTCTTCTACAATTATGTTCAGTATGGAATTTAGAGTCTAATAAGATCAACATAATTTTTTATGAATAGTAAATTATGAATAGTGATTTTATGCTTAGGATTAGTAATGTGACCAAATGTATTAGTAATATCACTTAAATAAAACATTAATATAATCTAGGCACCTTGATTAAGTAATGTGATTCAATAAAATGGTTAAATAATGGTTTCATAAATTATTAGTCAAGTGTTAGTTTTTTCGGGTGAATAGTATTTTTTAATTAAAAATTTAATTAAAAATATTTAGAAAATTATTTTTATAAAATGGATTTCATTTTTGAACTCAGAGTATCGATATTATGTTAAGGTAATTTTTTGGGATTTTTCTGAGAAAGTTGAATTTTCGATGAATAGTGAAAATAGTGTTTTTAAGTTACGGGTGTTTAATGACATCATTAAATGATGTATTAAGTATGTAATCAATATGGTCGACTTATGAATAGTAATATAAGGTATGAGGTGTCCCAAGTGGCTAATACCATTTTCAAATACCATGGGCAAGCCCATGGTTTTGCCAAAACCACTAATGAGGTGTCCCTTGGCCATTAATGCCTTGTCCCCTCACTTTCCCTATAAATACCAAACCATAATCTCATCCATTCGACTCCAAAATCTCCCCCAATGAATCTATGGTTTCATTACCTCCCAAGGAGTCCTCCCAAGGTGCCCCCAAGCCCTCAAGGTCCCAACCTTTGAGTTTTAAGAGTTACGTTTTAAGGTAAGGGATCCTACCTCCCTCTTTCTTTTCAAGTAATCTCTTTTATGTCATTTCTTTTATGCTCCATGATCTTATGTTGGAGGATGTTATTTTATATTCATACTACTGTATTTTTCATGTTCATATTATGATAGGCCCCCTCTTGCTCTCATCATTTCATTTTAAGAATGTTAAAGTGGTGTCGTTAGGCTGCCGAATTTTTAAGGGATTCGTTCACCTTTCTCATTTTTCAAAGTTCTACTTTCATGTCATGTCTTTCAAGTTCCTTTTTATTTTTTTGGGGTATGATCTCTATATCTATCATACTGAACTCTTATGTTAATATTATGAGATACCCTATTTGATCTCTTCAATTAAGTATTTTGATGTTTTAAGTGGCGCCATTAGGCTGCTGAATTTTTAAGGGATTCGTTCACCTTTCTCATTTTTCAAAGTTCTACTTTCATGTCAAGTCTTTCAAGTTCCTTTTTATATTTTTGGGGTATGATATCTATATATATCATACTGAACTCTTATTTTCATATGATGAGATAACCTATTTTATCTCTTCAATTCAATATTTTTAAGTTTTAAGTGGCGCCGTTAGGCTGCCGAATTTTTAAGGGACTCGTTCACCTTTCTCATTTTTCAAAGATCTATTTTCATGTCAAGTATTTCAAGTTCCTTTTTATATTGGGGGTATGATATCTATATCTATAATAATGATATTTTATGTTCATATGATTATAGACCCTATTTGATCTCTTCAATTCAGTATTTTGAAGTTTTAAGTGGTGCCGTTAGGCTGCCGAATTTTTAAAGGATTCTTTCACCCTTATCGTTTTCAAGATCTATTTTCATGTCAAGTCTTTCAAGTTACTTTTTATTATGTTGGGGTATTATCTCAATATATATCATACTGAACTCTTATGTTCATATGATTAGAGACCCTATTTGATATTTTCAATTCATTTTTTGTTGAAGTTTAAGTGACGGCATTAGGCTGCCGGATTTTCATAAGAGAAATCTAATTTTTTTCTTCCTTCCATGTTTTTCATTTTAAATGGTATATCATTAAAATTTCATTACCATGTTCTTAAATCCTTTATATTCTGTTCCCCTACCGATTTACGGATCATTTATGAGTGGGTGACCTATGTCCCCTCTCTTTTTAATGTTTTCTAAAACCTTGTAACATAGTCGTTATGCTGCAGAATTTCCGTCTCAAAATGTCTCTCTATTTTTCTAAAGTTATTTTATTTTATTAAGTGAATACTCAAAGATCTATATTCTATAGGGGTATTCAAATATATACCAAGTTGTTATATTTTAAATTCTGGGATTTATATACATGAGACCCACCTTCCTTTTCTGTGGGTTTTAAAGTGACACAAAGATCATGTCTTTAAAGCAGTTTTTAAAACGTTATGATTATGAAATGAAACCCATTTATTTTATACTATATGGGTTGTTTATGAAATGATTTATGATTATATATGTGGATCACATGATAATAAATACACATTTAATGGTGTGCCCTGATAGCGCTCCAATGCATTGGGTAAAGACTTAATCTCTAGAGATGACCATTTAGACTGATACCTTGGTGAATAACCTTGGTAATTTTTATTGACACCATGGAGATGGACCTCGGTGAAACGGAAATTATTTTCTTTGTAAAATGTTGTAGCCGCATCTTTAAGTTATGAAAAACGTTATTTTTATTATGATATTCCTTATTAATTCTTTCTCATGCCTTAAAGTTCTTTTCATGACCTTATTGAAGTATCTCAAGTTCACATGTAAAATGCTTCTCTTGTTTCCCTTACTGGGTCTTCTTCTCACCCTTTATTTTGATGTATGTCCCCAGGTTATGAGATTCAGTAATGAACCTAGGATTAACTTAAGAATAAGCCTTTCAAGTGATTAAGAATAATGTTTTATGTTGTTTTCATGTATTATGTTCCTTGTTTCCAAGACACTAAACCTTAAAGATCCTCAGTTTTTTGCAATGTAATGAAAGTTTATGTGACAAAAAAGGCGGGATGCCATAACATAACACCATGACCATGGATTTATCTAGGTAGTTCCATTTCCATCAAAGGTCCTAGGATATCAACTTTTTTTAATATACAAAAGAGATAAATCCTTTCTCACATTATCCATTAATGTAATATCACTCATGAAGCATCCAATGTATCCTTATTCATTGTGAACATATTTCATCACTGTTTTCATCAATACATCAAATTATGTGACTTATGATATTAATTTATGATAATTTTAAATCCTAAGTATCAATACACATGTCCAAATATAGGATCATATAATGATACATAAAATGAGTATTTCCTACTAGAGGGTTCATTATCATAACCTCCCTTCTTAGAGATTATCGTTGAAGAACACCTTGATAAGGTGTAGTGCCCCCAATTTCTAGTATGTAACCCTTTATTTTATAGTCAATCTGGAGCCTTCCTTTGGTATTTTCAAGCCTGATTCTTGCGGTAAGTGATGTTCATCATCGTTCTTGTCACGTCTTCCTATATCTAATTAGATCTAATTCTTCTATCCTCTTGGTTTCTCATATATACACCCATTATGGGTCGATATAAGATTTTGGATTCCAAATATATTGAGATTTATCCTTATTATTTATAGGAGAAGAGATCTAAGGCAGTTTCGTCAAGAATTGACCCAGGTGTGTGAGCATTCTTTGTTCGTTTTCAGTTTTCATCAAAACCTTTGAGGTAGGTGGCTTAACTCTAAACTCATATTGCTAGAATTGATTGTCTTAGTTTCAAATTGGTTTATTTGAATTAAATTTATCGTGAAAATAATGGAATAAATTTTATTTAGTGACGATTTATGGTTTTGGTAAAATTGTGTGATCTTGGTGAATTGTTGTGCAAAGTGATTTAGTTTCTTGAATTTAAAATGGTAATTTTAAATTGTGGATTTGATAGAATTTATAAATGGTTTTATGAGAAAGGGGTTTTCAATAAAAAGGGCATCTTATCGAAATGCTTTGGCATGGAAATGGGTTTTATGGAAATGGGTTTTCAATAAAAAGGTGTTTTTATTAAAAAGGGGCATGACTATTGGACATACTTGGTGTGTGTTTTTATGTTGAATTTTTGGGTATTGGTTGACATATGAAATTTTGATAAGTTGCAAAAATAAAATGGCACATGGGATATAATTAACTTGTGACAACTTGGTAAATAGATGAGAAACCGCTCATGAGTATGGAACTATCATAACGAAGAATGCATGGTTGGCAGTATGGATGTGTGGAATGGTTTCAGTACGCCAAAAGGATATTGATAAATGGTTTTAAAGTCTTGTTTATTTTTTTCTGAAAAAATAACTTGATGTAAAATTGGTTTGAAAATCACTTGTGTTCTTTTGGTTACAAATGGTTTTGGAACTTTTTTATATTTAGTTATAAACTGTTTTGGGAAATTGTTTAATATAAACTATTTTATATCAATGTTTCTAACTCTTATATCCTAGGGGAATTAGTAGGGAATTCATTGGGGAAAGCCTACTGAGTTTTATACTCAACCCTACTTTGTCAGTTTGGCGCTTTTATAGATTCTATCTTCCAGGACAGGGGTAAAGGTAACGTATCACACGTTTTTAGCACCACTTTGTGATACCTGGGCTACTTGGTGATATTGGATCATGGAGCTAGTGGAGAATGAAGTCTTATGGTCTTATTGGAGTGTTTAGTTTCCCTTTCATTGTTTACTTTGATAGTTTCTTTTTCTTCCACTATTGCGCACTCTGAAGTTGTTTTGATATGAATAAAGTGGTTGAAATGTATTTAATTGTTCATGCATAATTTAGTGAAATATTTGGATATGTTTTGTTGAGTTAATGGTTTTATTATTAAAGTTTAAATCATCCCCACTTTCATTTGAAACCCTTAGGCATTTATTTCCAGCCTTTGGCGTCTTGTGGATATCGCTTAAGGATAAGTAATGACTCGTTGTACTCTCAATCCAATTAGAATTAGTGGGTCATTACAAATGGTATCAAATTGTTTAACCTCTTCCTAACAAGTAGTCATCAGTGTTCTTGGTCTTGGAGTTGAAATTTCTTCTTGTCCATTCCTTGGGTTGGAATCTTGGAAAGGAGTAGGATTGTTTGAACTTGAAATATATAGCATAAAAGGACATATCTAACCCTTTTATGCTGAACTTCAAGTTACCAGGGAGTTGGGTACATAAGTATTTGGAGACACTTCTTGGATTTTGAAATATCATTGTCATGAGCATGCCACAAATTAGAGGAATGACTTCCCACTATGAGTGCATACATCATTTCAAGTAATGATTCAGGTTGTAAAAAAGTGTTTATTTTTGAAAAACTGTGAAATTATTTTTCAAATGAAAGATTTTGAAAAAGGAAATGCTTATGGTATTTTGAAAATAGTTTAATTTTTAAAAATAAAGTTGAAAGTTTTCAAAAAATGGTTGAAAATGGAAAAGGTTATTTTTGGAAAATAATTTTGTGATAGTTGATGTGATAGAATTTGAAATTATAAGCCACTAGTTTCTAGATATTGATACTTACAGAGTTTGTTGTTTGTTTAGAAAATAAAACCCAGTAGGCATTGTAGGAACCAACCAGAAGAAGCTGTGGAGAATGTGGTTGCACCTGAGCCATAGGTGAACCAAGAACTGGTTCAGAGCATCGTTCAAGCATTTCAAGCCATGGACATGGGGAATAAAAGGGATGATCCAATTCACATAGATCATTCCATCCAGTTCATGAAGCATAATACACCCATCTTTCGGGGTGATTCTGAATCGGAAAAGGCGGAGGTGTGGTTAAACATGATGAATTGTATCTTTGATCTCATCGATACACCATCGGAGCTTAAAGTCAATATGGACACGTACATTCTTGAGGATCTTGTATGCTAATGGTGGGAACTAGTGTTTCATAATAAAGGAGATAAAGGCCTAAGTTGGGAGGATTTTGAGGAATTGTTTAACAAATAATTCTATCCTCACACATTCAGGATCCAGAGGACGACGAACTTCTTCAGCCTGAATCAGGAAAATCTATCTATCACCGAGTATGCGGCTAAATTCAGGCATTTAGTGCACTCTGCACCCAAAGTTGTGGAAATTTCATCCTTGAAGGCACAAATATTTAAATCAGGGCTAAGATAGGATATTTTCTCAAAGACTGTGGTGCTCTGTATTATAGATTATACAGAGATGGTGAAAATAGCAACATTGGATGAGTGGGATATCTCAGGATTTGTGGGAGGAGGAAGTATGATGATACCTACGGTAAATAGTGGTAACTCGAATGTTGAGAGAAAGCGGAATAGGGACACCTATTTCCAAGGTGGGAGTGGAAATCAGAATCAGACGTTTGGATCAGTAAATCTTCCTCCACGACTAAAGATCCAAGCGGGATGCTACCAATGTGGTTCACTTGACCATATTAAGCGAGAGTGTACATCACCACCAAGAGAATTCCATAATTTCAAAAAGATGGTATATCTTAAGCACTTTTATCACAGTTCTCTGAGGTGAGGTACTCAAGACACTTCTCAGGTGTTGCAAGCATCGTATGCTTTGACAGGGTGAGGGCAATAGAATCAGACTCGTCAATAGAGTAGAGCTAGCCATGGTGATTCTAATAATACCATGACTCCTCAACAATGCCAATTATAGCAAGGGAATAAAGAGCACAGTATAGTAAAAACCCAATTGTATGGAGATGATCAGATGATTTTTTATGATTAGTCTAGACTATCTATAGTGAGAGGTACAATTCTTTTGATTTATACCTTTTTGCAAGTGTTGTTTGATACTGGTGCATTGCATTCCTTCATTTATTCTCATGATATTGACCTGCTATGTTTAAAACTTAAAATGATGCCTTCTGTGTTAAAACTATAAACTCCTCTTGGTGAAAGAGAATTTTAAGCCTTTGTGTGTAGAACATGTGCTGTAAATGTTGATGGAGTTGAGCTGAAATGAGACTTATCGATGTTGGAGATGAATGTATATGATGTAATTCTGAGTATGGATTGGTTGACAATGCTCAAATCTCACATCGATTGTTATATGTGAACATTTAGTTTCACGACTGAGGATGGTGTTGATCATCTCTTCATAGGAGATAGGGTTGTAAAGAAAGGTGCAATGAGATTGTTGGCACCAACAGTGGGAATAATATCTTATCAGTTGGTAGCGTTGAATTTGGAATCAATGGAAGAGATCTAGGAAGATATTTTTCCAACACTTGTGGGTCAATTTCCATATTTATTTCCCAAGAAATTCTCAGGGTTACCACTTCTAAGGGAAGTAAAGTTTACTATTGATCTCCTTTTGGGGACCAATCCTATTTCCCTTACATCTTATAGGATGTAACCAACAGAGCTAAGGGAATTGAAATTGTAGTTGGAGGAGCTGTAAACAAAGGGTTTCATTTGGCCAAGTATGTCTCCATGGGTAGTACCAGTCTTATTCGTGAAGAAAGAAGATGGAACTCTTGGGTTTTACATTTATTATCATAAGATTAACCAAGTTATAATAAAGAAAAAGTATCCAATTCCACACATTGATGATCAGTTCGATCAATTGAGGGGAGATCAGTGGTTCTCTAAAATTGATTTGCGATCAGGATATCACCAATTGTGAGTTCGGAAAGAAGATATTCTGAAGATATATTTCAGAAGTAGATATGACCACTACGAATATATAGTCATGCCTTTAGGTATAAAGAATGAACCATTGGTCTTTATGGATTTGATGAATTGGATATTTTGGAGATATCCATATTCTTTTATTGTGGTGTTTATGGATTCCATATTGGTGTATTCAAGGACAAGGGCTGAGCATGAGCAACACTTGGAGGCAGTGTTGGGAATCTTGAGAGACCACCGTTTGTATGCCAAATTGTCAAAGTGTGATTTTTGGATACAAGAGGTACACTTTCTTGGCCATGTAATTTCTAAAAAAGGTGTTTTAGTGAGTCCTATAAAGATAGAAGTTGTTATCTCATAGTAACCGCCAAAGAATGTTTTTGAGAAACAAAATTTTCTTGTTATAGCTAGTTATTATTGATGCTTTGTGCGTGACTTTTCACAGCTAGCTTCGCCAATGACAGTTTTGACAAAGAAAAATGCTCTATTACAATGGATTGAGGAATACCATAAGTCTTTCTAAGATATGAAAGTTAGTCTCACATCGGTACCCATCTTGATTTTTCTAGAATTAAGACAGGGTTATGTGGTGTACCGTGATGCTTCAGGGTCAAGTTTGGGATGTGTTCTCATGAAAGTATACCATGTTGTGTCTTATGGTTCAAGGTATTTGAGGTTTCATGAGAAGAATTACCCAAAACATTATTTGGAGTTAGTTGCGGTCATCCATGCTTTGAAGACTTGGAGACATTATCTCTTTTGTGAGAAATTCATTATGTTTACAGATCATAAAATATTGAAACATCTTTTTCTCACAACGAGATTTAAATATGAGGCAAAAGATATGGATGGAGTATCTCCAGATGTTTGACTTTGAATTGATATATACAATGGGAAAAGGAAATTTGGTGGTAGATTCATTGAGCAGAAAGTCATATGCTCAGTTAGTGAAAGAAGCTTCAGATGAATGGCAGTTGATATCAGTCCTAGCCGACATGCATGTGGAATGTGAAGACCAAGGTGATGTTTAAATTTTCTTTTCAGCTACACTTGTTCCTGATTTGGTAAATATGGTCAAAGAGGCACAAACATATGATGTATAATTTCTGGTTATGAGTTCAAAACTCAATGGTGGGGAGACCATTAAGGGCTGGAAACTTGATGGGAGTTCAGTTCTGTGTTTCAGAGATCATATGGTTGTATATATGGCTTTTCATGAACAACTCCTTTATGATTACCACCATTCGAGATGGGTTGTACATCCAGGAACACATAAGATGTATAAGGTGTTGAAGGCACAATTTTGGTGGATTGGTATGAAAAGGAAGGTGGTCGAGTTTTTCTTGCAGTAACTTGTCATCTGGTTAAAGAAGAGCATTAGAGACTAGCAGGTATGTTGTAGTCTTTACTAATTCCAGTGTGGAAATGGGAGCAGATAGCTATGGATTTTGTTATAGGTCTCCCAAGAATGTTCCGAAAACACAATTCCATATGGGTGATAGTGGATCGTCTTACCAAGTTGGATCATTTTATCCCTATTCATGAAACTCATATGGCGGAGGATCTTCCCAAAATCTATATCCAAGAAGTGATAAAGAGACATAGCGTACTAGTGTTAATAGTCTTAGACGGAGATCTAAGGTTCACGTCTCATTTCTGTAAATCCTTACATAAATCCCTTAGGAATCATTTGACTATAATCATGACATATCACCCTCAGACAGACGGTCAGTCTGAGCGGACGATACAAACGTTGGAAGACATGTTGCAGGTGATGTGACTCTATTTTTACATAGTTTTGCTACATATTTTAT
Source organism: Viscum album (assembly GCA_963277665.1). Classification (NCBI taxonomy): domain Eukaryota; kingdom Viridiplantae; phylum Streptophyta; class Magnoliopsida; order Santalales; family Viscaceae; genus Viscum; species Viscum album. Next base: position 132,688 of record OY728150.1, read on the forward strand.
TTAATTTTTAACAATTTAATTATTTATTTTAATACTTTTTAATAAATAATGGCACTTTTGTATTTTTATCACTAAATATATTAATTAATCATTTTTTATAATTAAATATGTATTTTTAGTCTTTTAAAAAGTTAATTTAGTCATTCTAATTATTCTAATTATTTTAACTTATTTTATAGTTTAATAATCATAATATGGTTAACATTTTAATAATTTTAAATGTTTATTATTTAATAAATTGTTCATTTTTATTTACATTAGTCTAATTTAGTTTTTAATTTAAAACTTTACCCTTTAAATTAGATTTATTAAAATAAATCAACTTTTTTTATTAGCTAGTCTAATTATTCTGTTTATTAGATAAGTAAAAATTTAAGTTAAAGTTTAATAAAATAATGTGTTCTTAATTTTAAGTTTTCATTTTGTCATTTAATTAATTAACTTAGTTGTTTAAAATCTTTAGTTAATTTTAATTATTTTGATTTCATGTTTGCAGTTATTTCTTTGTATGTGTTTTTCATATATTTAGATATTTAATTAATTATTCTTAATATTTAAATTATTAGTTAATAATTAAGTCACTTTTATTTTCTAGCTTATATAATAATTTTATTAGATTTTAGTTAAAGTTAATTATTTAGTCTTAATTAGTTTAGTTGAATTTTTTTTGTTTGCAGTTCAGTTTGTTCTATCGGTGAGTTGACTCACCGATCACTTTGCATTGATATCAGTCTCTCCTTTTGATCAGTTCTACGATCCTCTATTCCTAACACTGATTCCCTCAAGTCACAGATTTCATTTTTTCTCACAACTCACCAATAAATTTATTATTTTCATTGGTTTCACGCTCACATCGGTGGCTTATTATTTATTTTATTTTAACTAATGGTGACTCAATTTTTTTTAACTATTGGTGAGTTCTTTTTTTATTCCATCACTGTGTCTCGCACACACGAATACTCATTCCCTTAACATTTTCTCATACCAACACGTTGAAATTTCACGCACTCACCACTAGTTCACCAATTTCTCACCCCTCCAGACCCACCCCTGCTTCCATCATTCTATTGGTAATTCAATGACTCACCGGTGAAATCCTTATATCGGTTCCACCTCTTTTACCACGCACTCACCGATGCAACCCTCACCCACCATTCTTTTTTTCCCATCTGTCTCTCAACGTCTCACTAACGCCTTGCCTTCAATCGGTTTCTCCTCTTCAGCACCCCCTTTCCTGCTACCGACTGCCTCCCCTGCTTCCATCCTTCTATGACTCACTAATGTTCTTTCCCTTCCCCTGCACACACTGATAACACCACCCTTCACCCACAGAAAATCTTCCCCCTTCACCTCTTGACATCGACGCACACCATCACTTCCTTTTCCTCCCATCAATCCATACCCACAGAATTCATTTGCATCAAATCGTACGCACCCAAAATCAGAATCAATTTCAGTTTACAAAAAAACCAAGATTTTCATAATCATGATTTATGGCACTTTCAAGAGCCTTGTTCTTCACAAAATACAATCCACTATGAAGTTAACTATTGGTTCTGAAGGAGCTGGTATCCGTTGACGAAGTCCAACCCGCTGCCGGTTGATAGAGGTCGAGCCGAGGTCGCTGATCACCAGGAATCTTCCATCGCACTGTGGGAATCCAAGGAGGAGGCCGAATCGAGCTATGATTCGCCAGAGGCTGAAGCCGTGTGAGGTCGTCACTGTGGAATCACACTACTACAATTGAAGGTGACGTCGTGGTCTGTCGCCAATCGGTCCGCCACCGCCAGCCACTGGGAGGAAGAGAACCAGCGTTGGAGCTGCGTCGAGGAGTGAGAGTGAGCGGCCTACTTCGAACCGAGACCCCTTGCCTTCACCGCACTCCACTACACCAGATCTGAGACCGATGCTGGTTTGCTTCATGAAGAAGCTTCCTGAATCCCCCTCCCCTATAGTGCCATGGAGAATGGGGAGGGGAGGGGAAAAGAAGATTTTAAAAAAACAAAACCTAAATTAAATTAAAATAAAAAAAACTTAGCTAAAAAAACAACTAAAATAATAACTGAATTAAAATATTGAATAATAATTATTATAAATAAATAATAAATATAAGATTATTACTTTTAATTAAACATATTTTTAATTAAAATTAATTAAATTAAAATTTTAATTAAACAAAATTAGTTAATAATATCTTTTAAATTAAATTAAAATAAAATTAATAATTATCGAATGTTTTTATATTAATAATTATTTAATATTAAATTTTTTTAATTAAATAAATCACTAAATATTAATTTATAAAATAAAATTTAATAAATATATCAAATTAAATTAATCAATTACTTAAGTAACTAACAACAATAAATAAATTAAATAAAACTTCTAAATTTTAAATATTATTAATGATTTATAAAATTAATCATCTTTAACTAACTTAATTAACTAAACTATACTTTGATATTTAATTATTTATTATAAATTAACTTTTATTATTAAATAATAACTATCTTAATAACAAAAAACAAATATTTTTAATTAATAATAATATAATTTAAAAATATAGTTGTAATAATTTATTATCAATAATACTGATCTAATTAAATAACTTAATAAATAACATTTTTTAAAATCTACTTAATAAATTAATAACTTTAATAATTATTATTCAATTAATTTTTTTTACTTTTTTGTTTGTTCTTTCCTGTGCAGGTTCAAAGTAGAGTAAAAAACACGTCCACATTCATTCAACTAGCTCATCGAGAGTTAGTTACGAGGGAATTTCTAAAACGACATGAGTTTCATGAAAAAAACGCACGTGTGCGGATACACTGTGAAATACAAGACTATGTCAGTGGATATAATGGGTGACGTGCAACTTATGACAGAAGGATACAAAATTAGACCATCGAGAATTATTGGGGGGACTCTCATTCTGATTCCGCACAACACATCGGAGCATAGTAGATTCGAGGAGCAGATTCTGGAGACCCGGTGGTCAACCTTGGAGTTGGAGGATTATAGGAACATATCATCGTCTGAAGAGTTCTTATTCCCTCTTAATTCTAATATTTTTACTCAGTTCTAGAATATTTTCAATTGCGGAGATGATAATGAACATGTCTATTGCCTAAACCTTCTGAGTTTGGGAAATTACAAAAAAAATCCACTAGTATATTTACTTCATTTTCATTTTATCAATTCAATGTATTCAAAATTGATCGGTGAGATCAGTTATTAATACATTCAACTGCACCATACCATTAGAACTTAATTTCTAAATTCCAAAATCATTCGGAGAGATTGATCATGGACACATCTTTCAAAAGTTAATAAATTCATAAAACTTCAGAACTTACGGCGAGTTCATTCTGTCTTCATTTTCAAATCAAAGTTTTCAAAGTTTTCAATCTTTGAGTGGCGAACTCCAAGATCGATCAATATTCATGACTTTACTCCTAGTGAGGGAAGTGATTCATCCACTTCTACAGTGGTATATTTCATCAACTTTTAAGTGAATAGGAGTATTTTTCCAACCAGTAAAATAAAGTTTTTTCCCAGACATCTTTCTTGATTGTTCATTTACCAGCATTTAATATCTTTGTTACTTTCCTATTTCATTAGAGTTTAGAACTAAAAAAAAGTTTAGTTGCTTTACTGCCTTATGAAAAATATAAAAAAAATATAAAAAAAGTAAAAAATAGGGAGTCTACCCCACTACTGACAACAGTGGGGTCTTTTGAAAGTTTTTAGAAGAATAGTGGTCATAATTGCTTTCTCTGTGGGTTCGACACTACTTTCCACATATACAGTAGTTAGTAGGATTATAAATAATTAAAATTTGACTGACTTCAATGATAGCCCAGGTCATGTTTTTGGCGTCGTTGCCAAGGAAGGCACATGTGAACATTACTTTTCTAAAAAAATCATAAAAAATCACATAAAAAACACACATTTTTTTTTAAAAAACTATTAAATTATATTTGTTACTTATTGTTGCTATTATTGTACACAAATTTTTTGTTACTCTTATTCCTATTAGTTCTACTGTTGTGTTACATTGAATTGTTTATATGCTTACATGAGCACAAGAACCTCTTCTGGAATTCTAGAGCCCCCGAACCTTGAAATAGACAAACATATTACTGCTCTTAGAAGAAAGAAAAACAAAATTGAAATGAAGAACATAGATAATAGAGTCCCTGATAACAACTTCCAAAATCAACCAGAACTCTTAGATGAAGTTGAAAGGACTAGGATGGGGGAGTTCCAACTTTCTCAAAATTCAAGCAATCCATCTTCCATTAGAATTAGTCCTAGATCCAGAAACTATGAGTTGAAACAATCACACATTTCACTATTGCCTTCATTTAATGGGCTCTCTAATGATGAATCCATATCCTTCATTAGATACTTCTACAACACTATGCAGCAGTTACCTCTTCTAGGACTTACAGAGAATGAGCTAAGAATGAGAGTCTTTCCCTTATGCCTAAAATGGAATGCTAGGAATTGGTTTTTAATCCTAGATATGAAAATTTTTGAAAATTGGGATTAAGTGTAAAATTATTTCATAATGAAATTTTATCCCCAAATACTGAAAGGTTAACTTAAAACTAAGATAACTAGTTTTTATCAATAGGATGGAGAAGCTTTTCATGAATTTTGGGATAGATTCCAAGATCTAATTAGGCAGTTTCCCCATCATCAAATCCCATATCACCTTCTCATGGACACCTTCTATGAAGGGATTTCATCCTCTGGACAGAATCTAGATGATCAATCTGCTGGGGGTAACTACACTAATAAGACAAATTAAGAGTTGAGACAAATTTTTAACAATCTTTCCCTGAATTCACAACATAAAATTTCAAGAAGAAAAAGAGTGAATAGAAATGTTAATGTAAACACTGGTACAATGAATGAAACTCAAGATCAACTTGCTAAAATCACCAACCAACTTCAAACCTTAATGAACCAAAATTCAAAAAAAAATTAATCAATTGGGCTGTCAAAACACCAACCAATCTTTAAGGGAATAGTGTGTCCAATGTGGTATGTTTGGGCATACTAAAAAATTTTGTCCGAACTTTGATATGTCTGCTGATGTTATTAATATTTTTATAAATTTTTATATACTCCCTTTACTTATTTTATATGAAATGTGCATAATTTGTGTGAAATATTAATTTTTAAATATTAATTATAATTTTTGAGCACTATTTGAATTCATCCAGATTCAAGTCAGTTTACTAGTTTAATAATACATATCACCCTACTAATATAAATTTTTTGGTTAGTGTTTTTTAGGATTCATTATTTAATTTCCCACATATAATTAAAAGGATTCATTGGCCAATTATTCCATTTTAAGGGTCATATGGACCACACAAGAAGGCCTACAAAATCTGTGAAGAAACTGGACCATCCATGAAGATTGAATTACTAGGATCAATCTAGAAGTGAAAATTCATTCATTATCCTAAAACATTCAGATAACTATTCAAGGAGTCATGAATAAAAATTTCAAGTCCCCAATCCAAAAACAAGGGTCCCAAATGAAGCTTTGAAGTCCAGCCTTCGAAAAACTGTTGATAAAAATGGACAGGTGAAAAATGTTTAGTAAAATAGCCATATCTTTGGCTCCAAAAGTCCAATGGCCACCCAATTTTGAGGGATTATATTAAAAATCAATATCTAAAACTTAGAAGAAGATAATATCTCTAGATTTAGCTTTCTGGATTTCCAAATTGGAGATTCAAGTGGGAGGGAAGATTTAGAATACAAACAGTCCACCTCTTTGGGCTATAAATGCAACCCCCTCTTATCCTTGAATGAGGTTGGAATTTCAGAAGATAGGATCATATATTGGCACGAAAAAAGCCTTGAAAAAGGATTAAGAGGAACTTCCATACTCAATTTTTCACTTGAGAGACCTTTCCTCCTCTCTTTGTTTTTATTTACTTTTGTGTTCTTCATTGTTGTAATCTTGTAAGTCAATTTTTTTTTGTAATTATGTTTTAATGAAAGTTTCTTATTCAGTATATATTATTCTTATCAACCTTATGAATTTTAATATTAATTTTCTTAAAATAGTTTAAATACAATTGAATCCCCTTCAATTCTTTCGCTTTCTCATTCAATCGAAATTCTTTTTTTAACTCTCTTCAACGATCGTGTGTGTTCGACGCACTACTCTTTTCTTATCTTGTTATTTTTGTTCTATTTATAATTCATCACCTTAATCATATAATACCAGATTAATAACCATCTTAATGGCTGGTTAAATATACCAATGGGGTGAGTCATTATTTAGATATGTTAAGCGATTGAGAGTTTTTGCTCGATGAGTATTCTTTAATTTAACATTGTGTATGTTGGACTTAACATGTCATGGATTAATGATTTGATTTATTTAACATGTGGTTTAAATGGATTATTGGAACCATAAATACACTACAATAAATATGTACTTATTGATATTATAACCCTAAGTTAAGTTAAGTCTTGTATTAAAGCCTCAACACTTAGGAATTCCAGTCAACATCATCTTGTGAAGTGGGTGTTAATTTAATGCAATATAAAGAAAAGCTCAAGGATTTCACAAGCTTAACTCCCTAATAAGAAACTCACCCCAATATTTATTAAATTTTTAAATCAATCAATCATTTAATTTAATCTCTCCAAACGAACCCCTCTAATCAAAATACAATCAACTAAAAACAATCGACTATCAAAAAGTATCATCACTGAGGATTCGACCCGAGTGCTGCTATACACATTAGCAGAGCACCAGAACCTTGAATGGTCGATAGGAAACAATTGGACATGTGTACAAATGGCGTTATTTCTGAGGACGGTGTAATTAATTAGTCGTTAGTTTCTGGTTATTGTAAAAAACAAAAAATAAATAAAAAAATGAAAAAAACACAAAGAAATACCCACCTTCATATTTCTTCCAAAATCTCTATGACTTCCATGTAGCCTCCCAAAGAATCCCTCGAATTTGTTTGACCCTGAAATTGAGAAAACACTTCTCCAACTTAGGAGGAACATAAGAGATAATCAATTCATTCAAGAACATGTCCTTATCCAACCAATTGAATTAGATATGGCCAATCATATGGAACAAACACTTAAAGAACTCGTTACCCTTGATATGAATTACCAACCCCTTGGTATTCAATATCCAAACATATAGGTTGAATTCAAACTCAAATCAGGTTTGATTTATCTTCTCCTCATTTCCATGGTCTAGCTGGTGAAGATCCACATCTCCACCTTAAAGAGTTCCAAGTGGTGTGCTCTACCATGAAGCCTCAAGGGGTTTTTGAGGAACAAATGAAACTTCGAGCATTCTCTTTCTCCCTAGATGACACTACTAAGTCATGGATTTACTACCTCCCTCTTGGTTCCATATCCACATGGAATGACATGAAGCAACTCTTCTTAGATAAATTATTTCCTGCTTCTCGTACTGCTTCTATCCGATAGGAAATAAGTGGTATACGTCAATTACAAAATGAATCACTCCATGAGTATTAGGAGAGGTTCAAAAATCTTGTTGAAACCTATCCACATCACAAAATCCCTGACCAACTCTTGATCCAATACTTCTATGAGGGGTTATTGGCTATGAAGAGAACCATCATTGATGCCGCAAGTGGTGGTGCTCTTGTGGATAAAACTCCTGCAGTTGCAAGAGATCTCATAAGTAACATGGCTGCAAACACACAACAATTCCATACTCGAGCACATGCTCAAGTCAAACAAGCTCAAGATAATAAATCTATAGAGCCGAACAAGATGACAGAGTGGATGAGTGAACTTATAGGTCTTGTGAGATAACTAGCTGTGGCATCCAAAGCCCCAACCTCATCTTCTCCACAATATCTATTCCCTGGACCTATCAAGAACTGTGGAATCTGTAGCTCCCCATCTCATCCAACTAACACATGTCCACAAATTCAAGAGGATCCCTCTAATTCATTCGGACTAATAGATCTCAATGCAGCATATGCTCAGAAGAACCCCAGCCCTCAACAATCAGTTCAGTTTGTTAGAAACTTCAACCAACCCCATTCTGAGCCCTTCTCTTCCACATATAACCCTAACTTGAGATATGGGAATCCCATTTCTCATCCCCCTCAATACCCTCATCAAAACCCAAACCAATTCCAATATGGTCAAGGTGTTGGTAACTTCCAACAACCTTACCCTTTTGTTCCGAAACCTCAAAGGATCAATACCCCTCTTCCTCCTCCTGGATTACACTATCCTAGTGAGCCTTCCCAATTCCCAAAACAATACAATCACTTTCCCAAGAACCAAAATCAAGGTAATACCAATCTGGGAAAAGCCTCTTCTTCCAAGAAACCATGGGAAAGAACTGTAGAAGATCTTTCCTCCTTCACCTATTCTAGACTCAAAAACATTGAAACCCAAATTGGTCAACTTGCATCCCACCTGATCTAGAAAAAACAATCAAATTCTTTCCAACTCCCAGATCAACCATTACCCAACCCCAAAGGTAATGTAAGTGCAATTTCACTTAGATTGGGGAATAAAATTTCTATGCCTCAAGATAAGTCCTCCAACCCCCCTTTAAATGTTGAACTAGAAAATGAAAAGAAAAAGAAACTTGAAAAGGAATCTGAAGCCATTCCCTCACCTCCTTCCATTCCACTTAGGAACCCAATTCCTTTTCCTCAAACTGTTTCTAATCCAAATAAGTCCATTGAACTCGATCCTGAAATGCTTGACATGTTTAGCCGTGTTGAAGTCAACATTCCCCTCTTAGATTCCATAAAACAAATCCCTAAGTATGACAAGTTTCTTAAGGAATTGTGCACCCACAAGATGAAACTTAGGACCTTTGAAAATGTTTCCACCCAGCAGTCTATTCCCATAAAGTGAAAAGATCTAGGGACCTTTACGGTTCCATGCCAAATTAGAAGTTCCAACTTTGATGATTCACTCATAGACCTAGGAGCCTCAATTAATTTAATGCCCAAATCCATCTTCTCCAACCTTGGTCTTGGTCCCTTACATCCAACGGGTGCTGTCATTCAGTTGTCCAATCGAATCACAACCAGTCCTAATGGAATAATTGAGGATGTCCTTGTCTGAGTTAATGATATTATCTTCCCAGCTGATTTCTATGTCCTTGACATGGAAGGTGAGAAGACCTCTTCTCGATCTCCCCTAATTCTAGAAATACCATTCCTCATGACTTCTAGAACCAAGATTAATGTCCATTCAGGCATCTTATCTATGGAATTTGGTGACCAACTGGTCAAGTTAAACATTTTCCAAGCCATGTGATACCCATCTGAGGATCACTCTGCATTCTCAATCCATGATTCTGAGGACACTTATGAGAGTCAATTGAACCCCATTACATCATGTTCTTCATGTTCTAACAAGAGAGGATCTTGTAAAATCTACACCGTGATTAACCAAGTTATAAATGGTGAAGTTGATGTTGACCTATCATTCATAGACTCTATCAATCTAGAGGATCTTGAAAACTCTCTTGAATCCCACATCAACTCTGATCTCTACTGCTCCACCTTGGACAATATTAAGGAAAATGAATCCGAATCAACTGAAGTCCCTTCATCCATTCTGGAGTTGTCTAACCCACAAATGAAAGATGAGACAGATCTGAAACCTCTTCCTGAACACCTGAAATATGCATTCCTTTTCCATGATCACTCTTATCCTTTCATTATCTCTGCTTCACTTACCGAAACTGAAAATTACAAACTTTTTCAGGTGTTAGAGGAAAATAAAAAGGCCCTAGGTTGGACCCTATATGACATACCAGTAATCAACCCTATCCTTTTCATGCATCAAATCCATCTTGAGGAGTCATACAAACCAATTAGACAACCACAAAGAAGACTCAATCCACTCATACTTGAGGTAGTTAGGGAAGAGATCACCAAGATTCTTAAAGCTGGTATTATCTACCCAATTTCTGATATTGAATGGGTTAGTCCAATTCAAGTTATACCTAATAATGGTGGGATAACTATTTTCACAAATGAACATGGGGAGGTAGTCACAACTCAAGTGAAGAACAAATGGCGTGTGTGCATCGACTATAGAAAATTGAATGTTGAAGCAAGAAAAGATCACTACCTTCTTCCATTCCTTGATCAAATGATAGAACGATTAGCCGAAAAGTCACACTATTGCTTTCTTGATGGATACACCGGCTACTTACAAATCTCAATCTCACCTCAGGACCAAGAAAATAATACTTTCACATGCCCCTTTAGAACATATGCATATAGAAGAATGCCTTTTGACCTTTTCAATGCTCCTGCAACATTACAGAGGAGTATAATGAGTATCTTTTCTGAATTCATTGAACACTTCATGGAAGTATTCATGGATGAATTCACCATTTATGTTGAGTCATTCGAATCTTGCTTGAATTCACTCTCTCTAGTCCTCCAAAAGTGTGTCAAGTGTAACCTTGTGTTAAATTTTGAAAAATGTAACTTCATGGTTGCAAATGGGATTGTTCTAGGGAAAATAGTTTCAAAAGAGGGTATTGAAGTTGATCCTACCAAAATTGAAGTGATACAATCACTTCTTGAACCCACTTCTATTCGATACATCCGTTTATTCCTTGGTCATGCAGGTTTCTATTGGTAATTCATCCATAACTTCAGTAAAATTTCCATCCCACTCACTTGGTTGCTCTAAAATGATGTCACATTCCATTTTGATGAGGCTTTCAAGAGATCATTCATTGAAATCAAATCTTTTCTTACATATTCCCCAACAATCAAACCCCCAGATTGGTTCTTACCCTTTGAATTGATGTATGATGCTTCTGATAGATTCGTTGGGGCTGTTCCTGGTCAAAGAAGAGAAAAAATTTGTCATGTCATCTATTATGCCTCAAAAAATTTGGATGAAACTCAATATCACTACACTGTAACTGAAAAGGAACTTTTAGCAGTGGTTTTTTCCTTAGATAAATTCCAGTCCTATCTCTTAGGTTCCAAAATAATCATCTTCACAGACCATTCTTCTATAAATTTCTTACTCAAGAAAAGTTATTCCAAATCGAGACTAATAAGATGGATCCTAATGCTCCAAGAGTTTGACATTGAAATTAAAGATAGAATAGGAAAAGAAAACCCTATGGCTGATCATTTGAGTAGAATTTCAAATTCTTTTCATTCAGGAATCATTGATTCTGAATTCCCCATTGAGAACCTTTCATCTCTCACTCCAAAAATACCATGGTATGCCCCAATTGTAAATTACTTGGTTTCTGGTGTTTTTCCTGAAAATTTTTAAAAATAAAAAAAATTAAGTTGAAAATTAATTCAAAATACTATTTTTGGGAAGATAACAAACTTTGGAAAACTGGGGCTTACATGGTAATTAGAATATGTGTTGATGAAAATGAACATTCTTCCATCTTAGAATATTGTCACTCAATGCCTGGTGGTGGCCACTTTGGACCACAAAGGACCTCATGAAAGGTCCTAGACTCTGGATTCTTCTAGCCTTCACTCTTCAAGGACTCACATGATTTCTGTCAATCATGTCCCACTTTCCAAAAGTTTGACACAATTTTAAATAGAAATGAAATTCCCCAAAGCCTTTAATTTTTTGTGAGATCTTTTATGTTTGGGGCATCGATTTCATGGGATCATTCCCCCCTTCCAATGGATTCTCATACATTATTATTGCGGTTGGTTATGTTTCTAGGTGGGTTGAGGCCAAACCAACTAGAAAGGATGATTCACATACTATTAGTGAGTTTCTAAAGACACACATCTTCCACCGATTTGGCACACCACGTTCCTTGATAAGTGACTTAGGAACCCATTTTTGTAATAAAACCATGGAATCTATTTTGAAAAATAATGGTTTTGTACATAAAACTTCAATTGCATATCACCCCCAAACAAATGGAAAGGTTGAACTTTATAATAGAAAAGTGAAAATAGTGCTTGAGAGAATTATAAAACCTACCAAAAAAGACTGTCCTGAAAGACTTGGTGAAACACAATTGGTCTTATCAAACTTCCTATAAAACACCCATTGGGATGTATTCTTTTAGGATAGTTTTTGGTAAAGCATGTCATTTTCCAGTTGAAATCCAACATAAGTCTTTTTGGGCTGTGAAAACTCGTAACTTTGATTGTGAAAAATCTGGTGAAGAAAGATTTTTGAAATTGGATGAACTGGAGGAGATTCGACTTGATTCTTATGAGAATTCTAATCTCTACCAAGAAAAATCCAAGTCACTCCATGACAAACACATCCTGAGAAAGGTATTTCATGAAGGTGAAAAGGTAATACTCTTCAATTCTCGATTTCTTCTTCACCTAGGTAAGATTAATTCTCGTTGGGAAGGTCCTTTTGTTATTACTAATGTTTACCCATTTGGTGCAGTACAAGTCCAAGACTCATCTTCCAAAATGACATTCACAGTTAACAGACATTGGTTAAAGCATCACCATGAAAGGACACACATCCTAGGAACCACCTTGACTTCCATTAGATCCACAACTTACACCGACCCACCACCAGATGGAGACGAAGACCCACCAAATCCAAACCAGGGGGAACATCTTTCCCTTTAAGTCCTCTCCTCTCTCTCTCTCTCTATTTCTTCTCCTTCCTCCCCCATTCTCATTTTTTTACAACTTTCATCATCACACTTTTTTTTATTTACTCTTTCTATTTTGTGTGGGAGTGTCTTTATAAAAAAACTAAAAAAACCCTAAAAAAATAAAAAACAAAAAAAATTAAAAAAATTAAAAATCAAGAGTCATACTTACTCACCTTATAATTTTCAAATTTTTTCCAACCATTTTGGCGAGTAAAAGGACATGGTTTCATCTCAATTTTTTTTGGTTTCTTCATAAATTTGGATAAAGAATATTGTGTCAAAACCAACAAATTTTGAATGCTCAATTTTTTATTTGGAAAATGATTTTCCACACCCGTAAGGAACAACATTTTCTTTCATGCCAAGGTCACATATGGACATATTTTCAAAATGTGTGTTTTTCACCCCCATTTGTGAATCTTGAGATTGTGGGCCTTCTATTTGAATTTTCTACTTTATTATACATTAAAATGATAGAGGAATTTTCTAAACCTCGTGAGAATTATAATAACCAAATAGCCTCCCACTAACCATAAATTAATCCTCCTTTTGAAATACCCTTAGAGCCTATGAAAACCTTTTCTTTGATAGCCACATTACAATCCCAATACCTTATCCCACCCAATATAAACATTGATTTTCATTGCATAGTTTTTTTTGAAATTTATTTATGGGGGGAATGGATTTCATTTTGGGTACCCTTTTGTTGATTTTCACCATGTTATCATATGCTTGAGGGAAAGCATCAATTTAAGTGTGGGAGAGAGGTTTTCCTTTAGTGGGGTTTGGTAATGTATATATGTTTATCTTGTAAAACTGAAAAGTGTTCAAAAAATATCAAAATAATAATAAAAAGGTAAAAAAATGAAAATAAGAATGGTTTGTGTCTTGGGTGGGTCAAAAATCACTTTTTCTCAGCCTTTAATCTTATTATAACTATTACAATTAGTGTCGTGAGGAGATCAATCATGGTTTGGGATATGAGTGTGAGATCTGTTTCAAGTTCAACTTAATAAAAAAAAGACAAAAAAAAAGAAAAAAAAGAAGAAAAAAAAAATGAAGACTTATGTCATTGGGAGAAGTTTTGTGTTTTGTAAATATTCTATATTCTCATTCCCTTCAAATTTTCTTCCACTATTGTGTCTTGATTCACACAATTGTTCCCTTGTAAATACATATTTTCATTTCTTTCCATGTTTTATTTCAAAAATATTGTGCATTTCTTTTTCCATGTTGGTGTTTTAGCCCTCTTTCTACTCTTTTGAATACTGAATTCCCACCACCCCATAGCCACATAAAAACCCCTTAAAAATACCTCTTGATTCTTGTAAACTTTAGGATAGGTAATGGAATTTGATATCTCTTTCAATCTCTGTGATTTTCACTTTTGGTTGGTGAAAGAGTGAACCTCTATAAATGAATTTTATCATCTTGAGAGGTGTGAGTTTTGAGTGTCCGCATTTTCTATTTCTAAATTTGAGCATGAAAAAAGAGTTGTTTTTGGAACATTTTTTCTGTAACAATTTGTGGTGGGATTCAATATGTTTGAGTGAAATTGTCTAAACCACTCCTGATTGGGGAAAACAAAATTTTAATATTTGTTGGTGAGTGAAAATGATTTTTGTCATGGTTTTATATTTTTTGTACATGAGGACATGCACAAGACTAAGTGTGGGGGAGTTGATGTTATTAATATTTTCATAACTTTTTATATACTCCCTTTACTTATTTTATATGAAATGTGCATAATTTATTTGAAATATTAATGTTTAAATATTAACTATAATTTTTTAGCACTATTTGAATTCATCCAGATTAAAGTCAGTTTACTAGTTTAATAATAACTATCACCCTACTAATCCAAATTGTGTGGTTCTTGTTTTTTAGGATTCCTTAAATTTCCCACATATCATTAGAAGGAGTCATTGGATAATTCTGCCATTTTAAGGGTCATATGGACCACACAAGAAGGCCCACAGAATCTATGAAGAAACTGGTCCATCCGTGAATATTGAATTACTGGGATCAATCTAGAAGTTAAAATTCATTAATTCTCCTAAAAAATTCGGATAACAATTCAAGGAGTCACTAATAATAATTTCAAGGCCCCAATCCAAAAACAATGGGCCCAAATGAAGCTTTGAATTCCATCCCACCATTCTGGCCGGGAATTAAAATCAGGATACTATTCCTGCATTTTCTCCTGATTTAATCATCAAATCAGGCTGGTATTTTTCATTGTGAACTCTAATATATTGTAGACCAACTTTTTAGAATAAATTATTTTTATTTGAGGGCATCTTCCTTTTCAAAAATCCATTCACATTTCATCCTTCGAAAAAGTGTTGATAAAAATGGACAGGTGAAAACTATTTAGTAAAATAGTCATATCCTTGGCTCCAAAAATCCAATGGCCACCCAATTTTTAGGGATGAAATTAAAAATCAATATATAAAATTTTTAAGAAGATAATATCTCTAGATTAACCTATATGGATGGCCAAATTGGCAATGAAAGTGGGAGGGAATATTTGGAATGCAAACAGCCCACCTCTTTGGGCTATAAATACAACTCCCTCTTCTCCTTGCATGAGGTTGGAATTTTAGAAGACAGAAGCATATATTTGAATTAAAAAAGACTTTCCATAGGCTTGGTAGGACCTTCCATACCCATTTTTTTACTTGAGATACCTTTCCTCCTCTCTTTGTTTTCATTTACTTTTGTGTTCTTCATTGTTGTAATCTTGTAAGTCTTAATTTTATAATTCTATTTTAATGAAAGTTTCTTCTTAAATATATCTTATTCTCATCCAACTTCTGTAGTTTAATATTAATTTTCTTAAAATAGTTTAAATACAGTTGAATCCCCTTCCCTTCTTTCACTTTCTCATTCAATCTAAAGTCTTTTTTTAACTCTCTTCAACGATCTTGTGTGTTCGACGCACTACTATTTTCTTATCCTATTATTTTTATTCTATTTATAATTCATCACATTAATCATATATTACCATATTAATAACCATATTAATGTATGAGTAAATCTTCCATTTGGGTGAGTCATTATTTAGATATGTTAAGAGATTGATAGATTTTGCTCGATGAGTATTCTTTAATTTAACATTGTGTATGTTAGACTTAACATGTCATGGATTAATGACTTTTTTTGTTTAACGTGTGGTTTCCATTGATTATTGAAACCATAAATAAACTACCATCAACATGTACTAATTGATATTAGAACCCTAAGTTAAGTTAAGTCTTGGATTAAAGCCTTAACACTTAGTAATTCCAGTCAACATCATCTTATGAAGTGGGTGTTAATTTAATGCAATATAAAGCAAAACTCAAGGATATCACAAGCTTAACTCCCTAATAATTAACTCACCCAAATATTTATTAAATTGTTAAATCAATAAATCATTTAAATTAATCTCTGCAAATAAACCCCCTAATAAAAATACAATCAACTAAAAACAATCGATTGTTAAAAAGTATTATCGTCGATGATTCGACCCGAGTGTTGCTATACACATTAGTAGAGCACCAAAACCTTGAATAATCGATATGCGACAATCGGTCACGTGTTCACCTTCCCAACAACAATAAAACTCAAACTTTGTCAATTATGTTCCTATAATTCCTCCTAAAGAATATCCATTTTCAAAAAATTATAATCAAGGCTATAGGAACCATCCAAATTTATCATGGAAAGATCAAGGACTAATTAAACAATCCACTACCCCTAATTACTCTAACCAACCAAGACCAAACTTTCAAAATCAATAAATGGGTGAGTCTTAAAATTCACAAGGAAAAAATTATAATCAAATTTCTTCTAAGATTGATCTAATCTTGAATAAAATTAAATCTCAAGAGGAAAGATATATGACTCAACTAACCAAACAACATAATAAATATGAGTTAGATAAAATGAAAAATGATGTTAGAATGCAGAACATGGAAACACAGCTAGGCCAACTTGCTAGATATTTTTCATCTAGGAAAAAAGGTAGACTTCCAAGCACAAATGAACTTAACCATTGAGAGAATGACATGGTGGTAGTAACTAGAAGTGGGTTGAATACTCAAACTGTTGCTGAAAAAGACACTGAAAATGCCCAAAATGAAAATATGATTGAATCTGGTAATAAAAATTTGCTTTGTTCACATACTGAAAATTCACAGAAAAGTCTTGAAAATGATCGAAATCTGAATTCATCATCTGAAACTCAAGCAGAAAACTTGTCTAAAAATCAAAGGAACAAAGGAAAAGAAACAATTGTAGAAGAGGTAAGGGATATATCTAGTGTCCTTAATTTTTTTCCCACCCATCCCTTTCCCTGAGAAGATGAAACCTCAAAGTAATACCAAGGCTGAACTTCTTCAATTCCTTGGTCTCCTTTCCAAACTTCAATTAAATATTCCTTTCATTCAAGCCTTAATTAAAATCCCTTCTTGTCTTGGACATGGAGTGTGATCAAGAGGTTCCCATGATCTTGGGTAGGCCCTTCTTGAGAACATGTGGTGTTTTTATTGATGTGTCTAAGGGTCAACTTATTTTTAAAATAAGATAACAAGAAGAAGAATTCAATGTGCTCAAAAATGTTAAAGGACCAACTTTTTGTGAAAACTGTTCAATGGTAGAGTCCTTAGAGGATGAAAACTCAACTGAAAACATTAAAGAATATAAAATTCAATAATTTATTTAAGAAACTCATTTGGAAATTGAAAATAATGACCTATATGTTTTAAAAATTGAAATTCTTCTCAAAAAACAAATCTGGAAAAAGTTTCAGAACTAGACAACTATCCAGTTTCTGCTGTAGAGGAGTCTTCTGTTTCTAAAATTATGAGATTTTTGAGTGAATTTGAGGGTGTTTATGTTAACACCAACCTTTTTGAACACTTTGATGATTTTGAGGGAGAAATTTTGAGGCAACTTGATGATTATTCTTTAATAAACCTGTTAAATTCTGATCTGGAAAATCTGGATAGTGTGTTTCCCACTTTGGACAACAACGCTGTAAATTCTGAAACTGGGCTTGAAATTGAAAATATTTCATCATTCAATACTCCTTACAAGATGTATGTTTAATATATTGGACCTCCTAGGCCTAAGAGTCTTACTTCAAGTGTAGAACCACCCACTCTTGAACTTAAACTAATCCCTGATCATTTGAAATATTTATTTTTGGGTGATAATTCCACTTTGTTTGTCATAATTTCTACTGAGCTTAATGAAAATATAGAAGAAATATTGTTGAGTGTGTTAAAGAAGTTTAAATCTTCCATAAGCTGAAAAATAGCTAATATAAAGGGTATTAGTCCCTCATTTTTTATGCACAAGATACCTATAGAGGCTGGCCATAAGCCTAGGGTAGAGTGTCAAAGAAGATTGAACCCAAACATGAAATAATTTTTAAGAGAGAAAGTGGTTAAGTTTCTGGAAACTAGAATCATATACCCCATTTCTGATAGTGCTTGGGTTAGCCCTGCTTAGGTTATCCCTAAGAAGGGAGGTTTCACTGTAGTAAAAAATGAAAAGAATGAAGAAATCCAAGTTAGGAAAGCCACAAAATGGAGAGTCTGTATAGATTATAGGAAGATGAATGAATCCACTAGGAAGGATCATTTTACAATGCCCTTCTTGGATCAAATTCTTGAGAGGCTTTCTAGAAATTAATTTTTCTATTTCCTGGATGGGTATTTTGGTTACAACCAGATTCTTGTTACTCCAAAGGATCAAAAAAAGACAACTTTCACATGCCCCTTTGGGACATTTGCTTACAGGAGGATGACTTTTGGGTTGTTTAGAGCTCCAACCAATTTTAAAAGGTGAATGATGGCTATCTTTTTGTATATGATTGAAAGAATCATTGAGGTTTTCATGGATGATTTCTCCATTGTGGGTAGTACCTTTGATACGTGTCTTGGAAATATTGAATTAGTTTTGGAGAGATGCATTGAAACCAACCTTGTTCTTAATTGGGAGAAGTATCAATTCATGGTCACGGAAGGTATAGTGCTTGGTCATAAAGTGTCCAAGAGAGGTCTAGAAGTTGATACTGCTAAGATATAAGTCATTTAAAAACTCCCACCTCTTGAAAATGTAAAAGGTGTTAGAAGTTTTCTAGGGCATGCTGGTTTGTACTAGTGGTTCATAAAAGACTTTTCCAAAATAACTAAGCCCTTGTTTTCTTTCTTGGTCAAGAATGAACCTTTAAATTTTGATGAAAACTATTTGAAATCATTTAATTTTCTTAGAAATAAACTCACTACTTCACCCATCATCACTGCACCTAATTGGAAATTACCTTTTGAACTTATGTGTGATGCTAGTGACATGGTTGTTGGTGTTGTCCTTGGACAGAGTAAATATGGGAAGTTACATGTGGTGTATTATGCTAGTAGATTTCTAGATGAAGCACAAAATAATTACACCACTACTGAAAAATAATTTTTAGCTGTTTTTTTTTGCTCAAGATAAGTTTAAATAGTATTTTTTAGGCTCAAAATTTATTATTTCACTGATCATTCTGCCTTAAAGTATTTTTTTTCTAAGAAAGAAACTAAACTCGGGCTGATTAGATGGATTCTGTTGCTACAAGAGTTTGATTTAGAGATTAGGGATAAGCAGGGAGCTGAAAATCTAGTTATTGACCACCTATCTAGGCTTCCTCATACCCATTATGAATATCCAAGGGAGATAAACTCTTCCTTTCCTGGTGAAAAACTGCTCTATGTTTCTACTGGGCAATTTTCTTGGTATGTAGATTTTTCCAACTTCTTAGAAGCAGGTGTATTTCCAAAAAATCTATCCAATAACCAAAGGAAGAAATTCATTTTTTAGATTAAATACTATCTTTGCAATGATCCCCTACTGTTTAGGAGATGTGATGATGGTATCCTTAGGAGGTGTGTGCTTGAGGAAGAGATGTCTCCTATCTTAGGAAGTTGTCACTCCTTACCTTGGGGAGGTCACCATGGTGGTGAAAGGATTGCTCAAAAATTATTATAATTTGGTTTCTATTAGCCCACTCTTTTTAAGGATGCTAGGAGATTTGCAGTTATCTGTGATAGATATCAGAGTCTAGGAAATGTGGGTAGGAAATAGGAGTTACCCCAAAAAGGTATTCTGGAAGTATAGATTTTTTATGTTTGGGGTTTAGATTTCATGGGTCTATTTCCATCATCTCATGATAATGAGTATATTTTTATTGCTATTGATTATGTGTCAAAGTGGGTTGAGGCAGTTTCACTGCCCAACAACCAAGCCAACTTTGTAATTAAATTTGTAAAAAAGAACATGTTTTCTAGATTTGGAGTCCCAGAATCCTTTATCACAGATAATGGAACACATTTTAAGAACTATAAGTTTAAATATTTGATGAAGAAATATGGTTGTGTTCATAAAACTGTAACTCCTTATCATCCACAGTCCAGTGGACAGGTGGAAATCTCAAATATAGAACTGAAATAGATACTTGAGAAAACTATGTCAACCTCTAGGAAATACTGGTCTATTAAATTGGATTAATCTTTATGGGAATATAGAATTACTTTCAAAACCCCAATAGGTATGTCTCCTTATAGGCTGTTGTTTAGTAAATGCCATCATTTACCTATGGATTTGCTACATGAGTCTTATTGGGAAGTTAAGGCTCTGAACTTTGAATTTAAGAGTCCTGGTGAGATGAGATTACTCAAGTTAAGTGAACTCGCTGAGATAAAGAGAGAGAGTTATGATAATTCAAGAATATATTAAGAGATTACTAAAATCTTTCATGATTCTATCATTCAAACCAAAGAATTCAAAACTGGATAGAAGGTCCTCCTTTTTAACTCTAGACTCAAACTCTTTCCTGAAAAATTAAAGTTCAAGTGTTCTGGACCTTTTACTATAGTGAGAGTTATGAAGAATGGAGCTATTGAAATTGTAGGTGAAGAGAATAAACCCATGATGGTTAATGGACAGAGAGTGAAACTTTATTTTGAGGGATAGTCGAAGGGCTTGGATGCCTTCATAGTACTTGAAAACTCATCTTAAATAAAGTCTAGATGAAGACTTCAAAACTTAGAGTTGCATGGGAGGAAACTCATAGTTATTTTTGACTTTGCTTTGTTTCATTTTTACCCTTGAATAATGTTCTGCTTATATGCTCTATTTTTAGGAAGTTATTTTTACCACTTGTTATTGGTCTCCTGGTTTTGTTTCAGGGTTAAAAAGATTCTAGTGTCGTGTCATTTAAAGAGTGGGATTCCCTTACTGGAGCTTTAATGATAAACTTTGATTCAGGGAAGTACTCTATTATTTAGTTTGCATTCAGTTTTTTTCTCCTTTTTCACTTTAATAAAATTTACTGCAAACCACAATTACTATTATTGGTGAGTCATCTACTCACTGATGCACCTGATCCATCGTTATACTAATGTCGGTGACTCATCAATGTTGATGTTGGTGACTCACTGAGAGTATAATCGGTGAGACGATAATTGTTTCTTTAAAAATGCTGGTTATTTTGGAAAAATATGTTGAATTTCTTGCATACTAAAAAGTTTATTATGCTTGTCACTTTGAATAAATAATTCTTCATGTTCCTCCTTGCTGAAAAAAAATGAATTTCATTGTTGTAAAAATCATCCCACTATTTTCAACTAAGTGTGGGGGGTACATGCATGCTGGTTGTTGTGTTTTTCATTGATACTGCTTAGCTAAGGGGTGTTAGCATTCATTATCCTACTCTATTGAACACATTATTGAACTCAATCTATTAAAATGCTTACACCCAGTACACAGTGCACCCACAAGTTACATGCCATGTTTGTACTTTAATGGAAAATATTTATTCACTGGACTTAAATGATAATGCATGTACTTTCTTGTGAACCTATTGTTAATTAATTATTGTGGAAAACAATATTTTTGAACTTTAATGTGACCCTTAAAACATGTCCTTAAATCTACTTAAATACAAAATCTGTTTTGAACCTTTAATGTTTAATTGTTCTTCTCCATGTTTAAAATTAAACTTTGGGGAAAAAGTTGTATTTTAAGTGTGGGGGAGGGGGTCATTTCTTGACTATGCTAAACTATGATTAATTGAAAGCCCATCAATTCCCACTGCAACTTAAAACTTTTTGTCAAAAAATGGGTAAAATTTTTCAAAAAAAAATCAAAATTCTTGCACAATTTCAGGTTGTACATTGAACTCAAATGGGTCTTGCCTATGGATATTATTTATTTGGTATTTAAGTTGTGCTTGGAGTCTAAAATTAATGATAATGGATGATTGTTTAGTGATCTTTACATAGTGATTTAATGAATATTTTGGTTTAGGGAATACCTTTGAAAGTGATTTGGGTTAAATGTTTGTGGAGTTGTGATCATAGCTACTAGAACTGAAAATTTGACTCTATTTTATGGGCTTCATTATTCTTCTTTTATTTTATTAAAAACTATAATCATATTATTGAGCCAGTATAAATGATTTTTCATAAAAATCTTTTGAAACTGGAGTAGTTTGGGAATTTGGGATCCCACAGTGTAACTCTGAGACCCTAGATGTTGGTTGTGTTTCTGTTTACTATAAAATACCTCTGTACACCTTGAATAAGTGTGCATGCACAATTCTTAGCACATGGATACATGGCTTGGGAATAAATAAATAAAGTGTCTATGGTCAAAAACGAGTTCATTAAGGTGAGGGTAATGATGAACTCCAGTCGAAGAAGGGATCATTTTGTTTATATAGAATTCATTTGGTATCATTAAGTTGATTCACAAAAAAAATAATTATTTCTGAAACTTATAAAAGAGTCATAATACAAAGTTCCTACTATTAAGTTCTTAACTCCATTGAATTTTAACTTTTTTTCACTCTTGAAGTTAGCTCTTAAGCTTGGATTGGATTGGATCATTAAGTAGATTCACATATGAGGCAAGACACTTTCATTTATAGTTGATTCATTGCCTTCTTGCTGACCAATAAGAATTTGCTCGAGGCAAGACTTGATTTGAATATGTTTTTCCAAAATCATGTTTTCATGTTTCTGTCCTCTGTTCTTAAGTGCTGAACATGTTACAGTTTGAGCCGAATCATAAATACTACTTTTGTTTTTCAAAGATAACAAAGCATGAAATTGTTTGAGGACAAACAAGGCTTAAGTGTGGAGAAATTTGATGTGGCTCTATTTTTACCTAGTTTTTCCACATCTTTTATTTAATTTTTAACAATTTAATTATTTATTTTAACACTTTTTAATAAATAATGTCACTTTTTATTTTTATCACTAAATCTATTAATTAATCATTTTTTATAATTAAATATTTGTTTTTAGTCTTTTAAATAGTTAATTTAGTCATTCTAATTGTTCTAATTATTTTAACTTATTTTCTAGTTTAATAATATTAATCTGGTCAACATTTTAATAATTTAAAATGTTTATTATTTAATCAATTTTTCATTTTTATTTATATTAGTCTAATTTAGTTTTTAATTTAAAACTTTACCCTTTAAATTATATTTATTAAAATAAATTAACTTTATTTATTAACTAGTCTAGTTATTTTGTTTATTAGATAAGTAAAAATTTAAGTTAAAGTTTAATAAAATAATGTGTTCTTAATTTTAAGTTTTCATTTTGTCATTTAATTAATTAACTTAGTTGTTTAAAATCATTAGTTAATTTTAATTATTTTAATTTCATGTTCGTAGTTAATTATTTTTATGTGTTTTTCATATATTTAGATATTTAATTAATTATTCTCAATATTTAAATTCTTAGTTAATAATTAAGTCACTTTTATTTTCTAGATTATTTAATAATTTTAATAAATTTAGTTAAAGTTAATTATTTAGTATTAATTAGTTTAGTTGAATTTTTATTCATTTGATTATCTATTTAATTTTAATTTTTATTGTTTGCAGTTCAATCTGTTCTATCAGTGAGTGGACTCACCGATCACTTTGTGTCAGTATCGGTCTCTCCTTTTGATCAGTGCCACGATCCTCTATTCTTGACATTGATTCCCTTGATTCACCGATTTTCTTTTTTCTCATGACTCACTGATCATTTTCTTATTTTCATCGGTTTCATGCTCACATCGGTGGCTTATTATTTATTTTATTTTAACTAACGGTGACTCAATTTTTTTAACTATCAGTGAGTTCTTTTTTTTATTCCATCAGTGTGTCACACACACATGAATACTCATTCCCTTAACATTTTCTCATACCGACGCGTTGAAATTTCACACACTCACTGTTAGTTCACCAATTTATCACCCCTCCAGACCCACCCCTACTTCCATCCTTATATCGGCAAGTCATTGACTCACCAATGAAATCCTTCTATCGGTTCCACCTCTTTTTCCATGTACTCACCGATGCAACCCTCACTCACCATTCTTTTTTCCCCATCAGTCTCTAAATGTCTCACTGATGTCTTGCCTTCAATCGGTTTCTCCTCTTCAACACCCCCTTTCCTGCTACCGATTTCCTCCCCTGCTTCCATCCTTCTATGGCTAACTGATGTTCTTTCCCTTCCCCTGCACACACCGATAGCACCACCCTTCACCCACAGAAACTCTTCCCCCTTCACCTCTTGACACTAATGCACACCATCACTTCCTTTTCCTCCCATCAATCCATACCCACAAAATTCATTTTTATCAAACCATATTTACCCAAAATCAGAATCAATTTTAGTTTACAAACAAACAAAGATTTTCAGAATCATGATTTATGGCACTTGCAAGAGCCATGTTCTTTGTAGAATAAAAGACAATGTGGAGTTGGTAGCCGTTGATGAAGGAGTTGGTAGCCATTGATGAAGTCCAACCCATCGCCGGTTGATGGAGGTCGAGCTGAGGTTTCCAATTACTAGGAATCTGCCATCGCACTGTGGGACTCGAATGAGGAGGCTGAATCGAGCTATGCACCATCAGAGGTTGAAGTTGTGTGACGTCACCACTGTGGAATCGCACTACTACGATTGGAGGTGCCGCCATGGTCTGTCTCTAGTTGGTCCGCCTCTGCCAGCCGCCGGGAGGAGGAGAACCAGCATTGGAGCTGCGCCGAGGAGTGAGAGTGAGCGGCCTGCTTTGAACCGAGTCCCCTTGCCTTCGTCGTGCTTCGCTGCACCAGATCCGAGATCGATGCTAGTTTTCTTTGTGAAGAAGCTTCTCGAAGCCCCCCTCCCCTGTAGCACCGTGGAGAATGGGGAGGGGAGGGGAGAATAAGATTTAAAAAAACCCTAAATTAAATTAAAATAATAAAAAAACTTAATTAAAAAAACAACTAAAATAATAAATAAATTGAAATATTGAATAATTATTATTATAAATAAATAATAAATATAAGATTATTACTTTTAATTAAACATAATTTTAATTAAAATTAATTAAATTAAAATTTTAATTAAACTAAATTAGTTAATAATATATTTTAAATTAAAATAAAATAAAATTAATAATTATCTAATTTTTTATATTAATAATAATTTAATATTGAATTTTTTTAATTAAATAAATCACTAAATATTAATTTATAAAATAAAATTTAATAAATATATCAAATGAAATTAATCAATTACTTAATTAACTAACAAAAATAAATAAATAAAATAAAACTTCTAAATTTTAAATGTTATTAATGATTTATAAAATTAATCATCTTTAACTAACTTAATTAACTAAACTAAACTTTAATATTTAATTATTTATTATAACTTAACTTTCATTATTAAATAATAAATATATAAATAATAATAATAAAATTATTTTAATTAATAATAATATAATTTAAAAATATAGTTGTAATAATTTATTATCAATAATACTGATCTAAGTAAATAACTTAATAAATAACATTGTTTAAAATCTACTTAATAAATTAATAACTTTAATGATAATTAATCAATTAATTTTTCTTTGTGCTTTTTTTTACTATTTTGTTTGTTCTTTAATGTGCATGTTCAAAGTAGAGTAAAAAACATGTCCACATTCATTCAACTAACTCATCGGGAGTTAGTTATGAGGGAATTTCTAAAACGACGTGAGTTTCATGAAAAACGCACGTGTGCGGATACACTATGAAATACAAGACTATGTCGGTGGGTGAAATGGGTGACGTGCAGATTATGACAGTAGGATACAAAATTAGATCAGCGGGAATTATTAGGGGGACACTCATTCTGATTCTGCGCAACACATCGGAGTAGAGCGGATCTGAGGAGCAGGTTCTAGAGACATGGTGGGCAACCCTGGAGTCGAAGGAGTACAGGAGTAGAGAATCATCTGAGGAGTTATTCTTCCCTCTTAATTCTAATATATTTACTCAGTTATAGAATGTTTTCAATTGCAGAGATGATAATGAACATGACTATTGGATAAACCTTATGAGTTTAGGGAATTACAAAAAGATTCTACTCATATCTTTACTTCCTTTTCATTTTATCAATTCAATGTATTCAGAATTGATCGGTGAGATCAGTTCTGAATAAATTCAATTTCACCATACCGCTAGCACTTAATTTCTAAATTCCACAGTCATTCAGAGTGATTGATCATGGATACATCTTTCAAAAGTTAATAAATTCAGAAAACTTCAGAACTTACGATGAGTTCATTCTGTCGTCACTTTCAAATCAAAAATTTCAAAGTAGTCAATCTTGGGGTGGAAAACTCCAAGATCAATCAATCTTTGTGAATTTACTCCTAGTGAGGGAAGTGAGTCATTATCTTCTATAGTGGTATATTGCATTAACTTTTAAGTGAATAGTAATATTTTTTCAACCAGTAGAATAAAGTTTTTCCCCGGACATCTTTCTTGATTGTTTGTTTATCAACATTTAATATCGCTGTTAATTTCCTGTTTCATTATAGTTTAGAACTGAAATAAAAAAAAAGTGCAGTTACTTTACTGCCTTATGAAAAATATAAAAAATATATATAAAAAAAATAAAAAATAGGGAGTTACCCCAATGCTGACAATAGTGAGGTCTTTTTGAAAGTTTGTACAAGAATAGTGATCATAATTGCTTTCTTTGTGGGTTTGACCCTACTTTCCACATATACAGTAGTTAGTATGATTATAAATAATTAAACTTTGACTGACTTCAACGACATTCCAGGTCAGCAGGCTTGTGTAATGGATATTGGTGGCTCATGGGAGGAGCACTTACCCTTAGTGTATCTCTCATATGATAACAATTATCAGGTCTCAATACATATGGATTCATTTGAAGCATTTTATGGGTGTCATTTTCATTCTCCACTGTGTTGGGTGGAAACAGGTGAGACTTCACTAGTCTGGACGAGCCTTGTCCAAGAAATGATTGAGAAGATTTAGTTTATTAGAAATATAATGGAGACGGCTTAGATTCATCAAAAATATTATGCGGGTCATCATCGATGACCGTTTTCCTTTGTAGTAAGTGATCATGTGTTATTGCAGATATCTCCAAGGCTTGGAAATCATCATTTTGGGAAGCAGGGAAAGTTATCTCCTCAATACATAGACCTTTTTGATATACTGGAATGATTTAGAGTGGTGGTATATTGGTTGGTATTACCACCACGGTTTAGTTTAGTGCATAATGTTTTCCATGTATCTTAGTTGAAAAAGTATCAGCCTGGCCTTGACCATGTGATCATGTGGGATCATGTTGACCTAGAGCTAGATGCTTCATTGGTACATATCCTAGTACGGATTGTGGATAGGTAAGAGAAAGTATTGCATAGAAAAATCATCGGTCTAGTGAGTTTTTTTGGCAACATGGTCAGATTTAGGAAGAGACATGGGAATGCTAGAATGAAATGAAAGAGCAATGGCCGGAACTCTTTTAGGGAAGAAATGGTTTTCTAATTTCCGAGGACGGAAAGACCAATGGTGGGGAGAATTTAGTACCCCAATATTTTGATATGTAACCCTTTATTTGTTCTTTTCATGGTTATAAAATGTAAGGGTGTAGGATGGGAGAGTTTGTTAAACTTTCAAGGAGTTTTTGGGGTTAAAGAAGATGTGCACAGGCTGCACACGGTTTGTCCAAACCATGCGGGAGCCTAGGAGAAATTGTACACTTAAGATTTTACATGGTGTATGCATGGTTAGGAGACCATGCGAGGAGGTCATGCAAGGTTTTCCTAATGTAAGTAGCTAACATATGGTTAGCGCATGGTTTATCTAACCGTGCGGTCTAACCGTGCGGTCTAACCATGCGCGGAGTCAAATCTAGATCCTTAAAAATAGGATCTCACTCATTTTTGACATAACTCCTTCATTTTTTCTCTTATTCACCACTAATTATATATTAATCTCCATTTAAGGTAGTAGAACCTCTCCCAAGGGTTTTGGAGTCAATCTGGAGCCTTCCTTTGGTGTTTTCAAGCCTGATTCTTGCGGTAAGTGATGTTCTTCATCGTTTTTATCACATCTTCTTAGATCTACTTAGATATACTTCTCCTCTCTTATTGGTTTCTCAGATATACGCCCATTATGGGTAGATCTAAGATTTTGGATTCCAAATATGTTGATATTTGGCCTTGTTCTTACTAGGATAAGAGATCTAAGGCAGTTTCGTGGAGAATCGACCTGGGTGTGTGAGCATTCTTCATCCGTTTTCAGTTTTTGTCAAAACCTTCGAGGTAGGTGGATTCACTCTAAACTCCTCTTACTATAATATATTGTATTAGTTTCAAATTGGTTTATTTAAATGAAATTGATTTTGAAAACTGTGGAATAAATCTTCTTTAGTGACAATTTATGGTTTTGGTGAAATTGTGTAATCTTGGTGAATTGTTGTGCAAAGTGATTTAGTTTCTTCAATTTAAAATGGTGATTTTAAATTATGGATTTTCTAGAATTTCTAAATGTTTTTATGAGAAATTATTTTTCAATAAAAAGGGAATTTTATTGAAATGGGTTTTCATTGAAATGGGTTTTATGGAAATTGGTTTTCAATAAAAAGGTGTTTTTATTAAAAAGGGTTTTTGGCACAGTTATTGGGCATACTTGGTGTGTGTGTTCATGTTTCATTTTTTGTGGATTGTTTGAAATATGAACTTGTGTTAGTTATAAATCTCAAATGGAATATGAGATATAATTACCTTGTGATGACTTGGTAGATTGACGAGAAATCGCTCATGAGTATAGAACTGTCATAACAAAGAATGCACGGTTAGTGGTATGGATGTGTGGAATGGTTTGGGTATGCCAAAAGGATATTGAGAAATGATTTGAAAGACTTTTTAGTTATTTTTATGGAAAAATAAATTGCTGGAAAATTGGTTTGAAAAGAACTTGTATTCTTTTGGTTACAAATGTTTTTGGAACTTGTTTATATTTAGTTATAAACTATTTTGGAAAATTGTTTTATATAAACTATTTTATATAAATGTTTCTAACTCTTCTATCCTAGTGGAATGAGTAGGGAAGTCATTGGGGAAAGCCTACTAATTTTTATACTCACCCCTTCTTTGGCACTTCGGTGCTTTTGCAGATGCTATCTTCCAAGACAGGGGAAAAGGTAACACATCACACGTTTTTAGCACCACTTTGTGATACTTGGGCTGTTTGGTGATCTTGTAGAATGGAGATAGTGTATCATGGAGTCTTATTGTATTCTTTGATTCTTTAGTTTTCCTTTATCTATTTACTTTGATAGTTTCTTTGTCTTCTGCTGTTGTGCACTCTAAAGTTGTTTTAATATGAATAATGTGGTTGAAATGTCTTTCATTGTTCATGAATCATTTAGTGGGTTGTTTGGATATGGTTTTTTGGGTTAATGGTTTTATTATTAAAGGTTAAATCATCCCCACTTTCGTTTGAAACCCTTTGACATTTATTTCTAGCCTTTGGCAACTTGGGGATGTCACTTAAGGACAAGTAATGACTCATTGTACTCTCAATCCAATGAGAATTTACGGGTCAATACAGAAGGTGCCTCAATATTTTATGATCCTCATACCCTAGATAGACTATATTGTCTATGTCTCTTTAGATAATATCATTCATCCATATAACATTTATTCAATAATACCTTCATGGAACCTCTTGGTTATCATTATAGTGGGGAACTGTTATAACCATTTTGTGTGACATGTATCTTTAGGACATTATCACATACTATGTCATGCAAAGAAACAATCATGATTTGATAAGAAAAATTATTAATATTAAAAATAATGAATGCATGTAATCATCAAGAACTTAGAAGTTTGTTCTATGGAACTAACTCCAACACAATCTTGATTCTCAAAGATGATAATTCTTTGACAGGTATCTGACGTAATTCCCCAGGTTTGTAAAACCTTCCCTTTGTGATTTATTAAGAACTAGATGTGTCCAAGGGGTATTTGGGGTCTTCTTACCCCTAAAATTTTCAAAAAAAATCTCACGTTCATAGTTTTCCTTTGCACAGTCGTAGTTGTTTATCACAGTCGCACTTATCCTTTTCATGGTTATAGCTTGTTATCATGATATTATTTTTTATCACTGTCACACCTAACCTTTTCATAGTCACATCTTGTTCTCAAGGTCTTAGTTGTTCTCACATTCACACTTATCCTTTGTATGGTCATAGTTTGTTGTCACAGTCACAGGTTAGTCTCATGGTCGTGCATTCCCTTCTCATGGTCAAACCTTTCATGGTTGATTTAATAGTTTTCAAAATTTACATTGTTTTCAAAATGACCATATTTTCCATAATAATGTGAAAATCATTTTTAATGTAAAAAAATAATAAGAAAAAAATAAATTTAAAGCTCAATAAATGTTTTTTAAAAATTAGATTATGGGATTAAAACCATGAATTGAATTTTTTAAACCCTATATTTTATAAAGGGTTGTTCTATGTGTTTTAAATGAAACCAAATTAAATAAAAATTAAAGAGTGAATTTGACCATGTTAATCTTTAAGAAAATTGTATCGAGCATCTTAAAATTATGTGACCTTTTTCATTTGAGTCCTTTCTTATTTTCTTTGAGTTTAGATGAACTAGTGCCTTGTTTTTGAACCTTGAAGAGTCATTTTTATCCAACTAGATCCACCATGTTCTTGACTCTATAAATTTTCAATAGATTTGTTTACACTCTATTTTCTATAGTAGTGTTTCACGTTCAAGGTGGCGACATCATCCTCTTTTCTCCTGTTATCGATGCATCATGTTTGGGAACTTCCTTTCTTGCTAGAGGATACTTTTTCTCTCTTTATTTATATGTACATTTAGTAATATCATTATTTTTTATTCCTATTGGTAGATGGTATGTATCATCTTAATAAATTTAATTAATTATATTAATTCAAATTTATGGGGAGGGTAGAAATCGCATTAGTTTTAATCGTTCTTGTGGTTTTTTCTATATAGTTGTGCACTGTTACTTTTTTCATTTTGAATTCTGTTAAGATTAGCGTTTTGTTGTAATTGTTTGATTAAAAACACCAAAAATGAAAAGGTATAAGAATTTATATCCATATAATTATTTGGTAGCCCATGAAATCTTATATTTGTATGAGAATACCCTTCAAAATAAATAATTATGATGAAATCCCTTGTTGAAACTAAAGTGTTAATGTGTGGTGGTTGTGATGTGGGGTGGTTGTGAATAGAGGCCTGTTGGTATGATATTAATGATTTTTATGTGTTATGTTGTGATATTTTGTGTTTTTTAGTTTCTTAGTGGCTATAGAATGAACTTAAAACATAGAAATGAGAATGAATAGGGGTGGAAATTAATATGTGGTAAATTAAGTAATGTATGGAATGGGTAATGAATGGGCTTGATTTAAATATAAAATGAATGGGCTTGATAAATGAAATTTTTTGGTAATTATAAAAATATGAAAATAGGTTTTTTATTAAGAAATATGGAATATGGATTATGTGTGGTTTGTGTGGTGTGGTGTAGTGCATTTAGAGGTGGAAATGGTAGTGGTAGATCTTGTGAGACCTTGTGGTGATGTGGTGAGATCTGTTTGTGCTCTTATTGTGAACCCCTAGGTTGGGATTGTGTGTTACTTAACTATCGTGTATTTTTATGTTATTTCTATATACACCCCACCCAAGACGTTTTTTTACACTGACTCCCAAAGGTATTGGGTTCTAGGTGTTTTTCCCAAACATCAATGATGGTGAGGATATATGGTTAGATACCCCACTTCCCTGCTCTATCTTTGAGGTTAGTTTGATACGCATAGGTTGTGATAACCATAAGTCAAAATTACACTAGAGGTGGTGATTAATAGGGGGATGGTATAGTTCATAGTGGGGGTCATGCATGGTAAGAGGAGGGAGTGATTTTGATGTCCTTCATGTTCATGATACCCTATAATTATGTTTATATGGAAGTGGTTATAAGAGGATATGGATGTGATGATATATTTCATGAGGTGCATGGTATGATGTGTTTTCCTAGGTGTCTTCGGTGTAGTGCCCCTGGACCTGCGCACCCAGATCTGGTACTGAAAAGACATAACTTAAAACACTGGATTTGATGTACATATATGATTAAAATATCTTTCTCACATTTATAACCCAATGACCATTTATTTTATAGTTTTAGAGAGTTAGGATAAAGCATAAAATACTAAATATCAAGTCTTCTCAATAAATGGACATTTTTTCCACTATATAAGAATCCAATAAATCCATAAAGAGTCTTCAATATCACCCATAAATTCTCCACACAATATACTCTTCTAGGATTGGAATATTTAATACTTTAATTCATAACCTAGGGAAAGGGAAACATATGAATGGGGTGAGATCAAACACTCGGTAAGGGAATAATCAAAGTAAATCATTATGGAAATATTACTTATACATGTCAAGGGGCATAACATGATATCATAAAGAGCGTGGAATCAAGACATGGGAAATGATAACATAAGACTGTGGAATAATCATGATCATATTATAAGAACATGGAATTATAATAATGTGGAAACACCATAAACATGAAATCATAAGAATAAATCAAGACTCACTATCTTTTTGATATGACATATTTGGCTAGGGTAATTGACCATGCACCATAGTTGGCTATGCTCACTGCCCACGCACCTTGATATCTCGTGAGATGGAAACATTACCCAATGTATTAGAGGGCTATATAATTTTCCTCCATCACATAATGAAAATCATATATATGTTTTCTATATGGTTTCAATCAACATATTACAAAAATCCATTGAAATAAGATGGGTTTTATATCCTTTTCAGGTGGTTCCCTAAGGAGGCATTCATGATTTCATCAATAAACATGACATGATAAACTCATGGAAAATAAATGGGTATCCAATTACTTTAAGAATCATTCTAGTTAAATACCACTCAACACAGATTATTACACATACACTACAAAGAAAATGTATATATGGTTTAGAAAAAAAAATCTTCACTCAATCAATGTTTTGGTCATCTAGGTGAACACCCTTCAACTAAGTATGGAAGATAGGGAATTCACAGAGGAAATTAATTGGAAGTAAATCATGCCTAAAAATGGATGATTATGCATGAAAATAGGAGTTATGGATCATAAACATAAGTCAAGGCTCTATACCTTGTTAACATAACATATTTGTCCAGAATAACTACCCATGCACCATAGTTGGCTAGGCTCACTGCCCACACAACATGATATCTCATGAGATAGAAACATTACCCAATGCATTGGAGGGTTATATAATTTCAGTATCACTTGTAACATAATGAAAATCATATATATGTGTGTCACATGATTTCAATCAATATATCATAAAAACACAAGTAAATAAAATGGGTTTTATATCCTTTTCAGGTGGTTCTCTAAGGAAGCATTCACAATTTCATCAATAAACATGACATGATAAACTCATGGAAAACAAATGGGTATCAAATGACTTTAATCACCATTATAGGTAAATAACACTCAACAAATATGATTATGTATATGGTATTTACACCATATAGTAAATGGATATATGGTTTAGACAACAATTTACTCAATCAATCAATGTATTGTACATCTAGGTGAACACTATTCAATTGGGTAATGGAAGATAGGGCATTCACAAAGGAAAGACATTGGAATTAAATCATGAAATGGATGATTAGGAAAGAAAATAGAGCTTATTTATCATACAATATATTTAAAATAATATGGATGGTATCATTTGAAGAATTCCCTTTGATCAAGCATCCAATATAGATAAAGAACACTCTTAGAAACATTAGGAAAATTGGTTTGAAAATAATAATTTCTCTTTTCCTTTAAAAACATTGAAAAATAATGATTTTATTAAAACATGATAATAATAATTTCATTTTTAAAACTTGAAAGTGTAGAGAGGAAATCTCTTAGAAATAAAAAAGGTGGTGAAAAAATATGTTCGTGTATAAAAGATATTTCTTCCATCAAAAGAGACTCATGTGGAAGATGTTAATGATATTTTCTTTTAAAAAGTTTTTAAAAAATTCCAATTTAGTTGAAAATAAATTTAAAATAATATTTATCGAATAATTTTTAAAAAATTTATAACATTACTTGAAAATAAACCCATTTTTTTTTAAACTACCCATATGGAAAACATTAAAGATCCTTAAAAACCTTTTATGAAACTTATATCGTAAAAAATATAATAATAATATCATTTAAAAATATTTTAAGGGAAACTTGAAGGTCACTTGAGATGAAAAATATTTGGGTTATAGATCACAATTTTGATTGGAAAAAAATGGAAAAAGAATAAAAATATCCATTAGAAAGTATACGAGTTATTCTTATCAATATCATACTTTTATTTGAGGAAGAATTTCATTAAATGGGATGATATTAATAATGATAAGTAATATACCCATATAAAAAGTAAATCTACCATTTTAAAATATAATGGTAGGAAAAATATACTTGGAAGATCAAAATCAAGAAGAGATTTCATGACTCATGGGAAAAAGACTTCAGTTGAGAAAACAATTACGACTTGAGTAACATTTTAATCAAAACCCTTGAAGAAGAAATATCTTGAAAATGAACCTCAAATACCATTAATAAAATATATTTCATGATAATATAACAATTAGGTATAATATACACCATATAAATGTAAATTGGTGCATAAAGTAAATGTGTTTAGATAAAGGGAGTTTGAGATAAAAAAACCCTTACGACTTAAAAAACTTTATAATAAAAAACCCAAGGAAGAAAGAGACCTTGAATTTGAAGTTAAAATACCATTAATAAAAATAATACATGATATTAAATATTATATTGGTAGTATATACACCATTTAAAATAAATTAAGTGCATAAAAGTACATGTGTCTCAAAGAATGAATTTTTGAGATGAAACTCTTATTTGTGTCTGAAAGTGTTATACACTTACATTTAACTTACTGAATAATAAAATTATGTTTATTAAAAACCTTAATAATAACCTTATTAACTTATAATTAATTTACCAAGGTCTACTTATCATCATAAGTTTCTCATTTATTAAATCATTTTCACTCATGTCAGTTACTCAAGGTGGTTCGGTTGATATTTACGTGAATCTCTTGGAATGTTGACCGTGATTAAGTTTAATTTTTAAAAATAGATTAAAAGCCTCGTGAATATAAATAGTGTTGTGAATATAATTTTTATCCATAAAAATAATTTTTAAATTCATCCATTATTGTCGTTAATGGAAAACAAAGTGTGTTGTTATGTGGAGGTGTTAATTATACACGTGCATGCGGTCGCCGATATTTATTTTCCATAAAACAGGATGGAAGTAGAAAGTAAAATTATTTACCATTTAAGAATAATAATAATGTTATAAATATAATATTTATTCATTAAAAAATATTTTTAACTAACCATGAAAGGAAGTGATGAAAAATAGGACATGTCATACATGGAGGCGGTAGTCCACACATACACATGCTAACATTTTTATTTTTCGAACGGTTTTGGAGGAAGGCATAAAATGGATGTTACATAAGTATAATAACATAAAAACATATCATTAATTATTATTTTATAATTATATAATGTATATAATAAATTATATATGGTGGAATAAATAAATAATAAGAAAGAAAGGTTAAGAAATACATTATACCTTCGCCAAGACTCTGAACTTTCTCTTGAAAGTATTGTTGAAAATGGAGTAGTTGATCTATCTTATGGTGACCAGAGTATTGAGTTTGTGTCATGTAATTTTATTATAGGTAATTAGGGTAGATTTAAAAGATTAATTTTAATGGTAGGTGAAGTATGGAAGGGATGTAAGTGGTCACCTTTTATAAGTGAAGAAAGGGGTACTTTCCATGGAAAACAATGTGAAGTAACAGATAAGAATGGAAGTGCATGAAAGTTATGTGGGTTAGGTGTGTCATGGTTATTGAGACATGTGGGTACGAATTTCCAACCTACAAATGGTTTTTATAAGTTCTAAATTTCATCTAAAGTTATGAAAATTTGAACCACTTTATATTGGTCATTTAAACTCTTTTTACTCTTAGTTAAATATCAATCATGTTAATTATATTATTAATAATAATATAAGAGGAATGTTCCCACAAAATTTAGACCTACTTAATACAAGTTTATCCTCCATTTAATCTAATTCATTTCATAAATATGAATAAATAATATTTTAAATTAAACACACATAATTCATAAAAATTGTTTTAAAAATAAAAGAGAGTTTTTAAACTTTAAACTTATATATAAGATAAATTTTTGATGACTACTTATTTTCATGAAAGTAATTGATTTATTATAAAATAAATTAATTTTATATGACATTAAAATAAAACCATAACCTAATTTTACTAAAATGTTAATTAATTAAAAGAAATGATGTAAAATGGTTTTCTTTATTAAAGTGACCTTTATTTTAGTTCTAAAAATGTCAGTCATTAGTTTTTTTAGTTCAAATAATATTATAAAATTCATAGTTTTATTAATTAATTTCATATTTGATCACTTAAATGATTTTATTACCTTCTAGGACATTCTTATAGATTAGTAAAGTCTTAAAAATATAATTTTAGTAAAAACAACATTTTCGACTAAAAATTGATATTTTCAGAAAATGATAAAACATTTATACCAAGTAAATTTTGATATTTTAAATTAAATAATAAAGATAATTTAATCAAATACTGTTTATATAAATTATATATTTAACTATTAATTGAAAATACACAATATAAGGATAAAACACTTTTATTGGCTAAAAGTGTTTTTAATCATTAAGAGTTTTTAATATTATTTTATACAAACATTACAATTGAAATAATTTCAATATATTAGATCCTATATTGATACATAATGACCCTTTAAAGTTTATCAACTTAATTTATTAACATATCATAATTTTCAGTTTATTTTGTGTGAAGAAAGTTATCAAATTTAAAGGGTGTATGTACGTAGGTACGTAGGCACGTAGGTACGTAGGTACGTAGGTACGTAGGTACGTAGGTACGTAGGTACGTAGGTACGTAGGTACGTAGGTACGTAGGTACGTAGGTACGTAGGTACGTAGGTACGTAGGTACGTAGGTACGTAGGTACGTAGGTACGTAGGTACGTAGGTACGTAGGTACGTAGGTACGTAGGTACGTAGGTACGTAGGTACGTAGGTACGTAGGTACGTAGGTACGTAGGTACGTAGGTACGTAGGTATGTATGTATGTATGTATGTATGTATGTATGTATGTATGTACTAAAATTTCATGTCGTTACATATGGGCATAGTTATTACGGAAGAGATGAGAGTGTTAGAACATATGATATTGGGGTGTGGGAGTGGAAAATCAGTGGGAAAGTAGTGTGGGGTACCCTTTATCGATATTTTTTTTATTATGTTACTATATTTGATGCATTATTTGGTGGGTGTGTCATGGTGAGGATGAGATTGGTTAGTTGACCTATTTATGTGTATGTTGGTTCTTTGGTTTGTCCATGGGTTCATTAGTATAATCTTTTCATATGTGCACGAGAGACATTGGGTGTGATCTTATTGATTATACATGTTATGCTCACCCTATGTATATATAGTTGATTCTCAGGTTTTTAGGAGGACTTTGGGAACCAAATTGTACATTATAATCCTAGAAATTGGAGCTATTGTTGAGTCGTTGTCTTAGGATATCTTAGGGAATTTATTTGGAGACTTTTTTGTATCTATTTACATTATCCATGCATTATGGGGTGGTTTTGGTTTTCCTTTCATTTTTTGATATGGAGTTTCTTGGTGGTTTTCATTATATCTCTCAATCTTAGTTATATAATTGAGGGTAATGTTTTCCATATGTGAAATTTGTATACCCTTGGTGATATTTGACAACCCAAGAGCTATTGAAGACAGGATTTGAGGGTCCTTATCTATTTTCCTTCATTGTCGACCTAGGAGAGGTGCCTTTGGAGGAAGGGGCCACGATAGAATACATGAATACCCATTCCTATTATTATATGTTTCCTTTAAAAATTCAAGGATTGTGTTGAGGGTGGAGTCTAGCATCTTTAGTTTAGGCATGTGCTGACCAAGGTGATAGTATATTGTGTCATTTTTGGAGTTCTTATTGATCTTGGTGACATGCTTATGAAAGTGTTTGTTTATTTGGAGAGTGATTATTATATTTAGAGGTGTTATCAATTTTAGGTTGATCCTTTATACTAAAAAAAGTAATGGATTCATATAGTATTTTATATCCTTGGTACTAGTTGACACTTTGTGACTTACTGAAGGTGGGGTTTAGGGATCACCATCAATCTCATTGCTAGATCAAGAAGAGTCTTGATAAGATCGAGTTGTGACACAACATCATTGGATCTAGATCTGTATGATTTTCAAAATTCTCATATAAGGTAGGTTGATTTTATCCATTCCCATGATATTTATGATTCATTAATTTATAGTTGATTTGTTTTTGAATTATTGGGTATTTGATCATGGATTAGATTTATCTAATAAATTTTTATTAAAATTGATTTGATAAATCTTGATTATTCTATAAAGCACGTATTTGGATTTGATTAAACATGTAATTGATTTTGGTAAATCTTGGTTTCGATGTATCATGGGTTGATTCAATAATCATGGATTTAGTGGCTTGGTTTGAGTCTCTTCGACTTCCTTCATGTGTGCATTGCATGTTTTCTTAGTAGCTTTGTAATTCCCCCCTCCACAACCATTTTTCATATATCTTTGAATTTCTAGAAAAATGGGTTATTTATTTTGTTTTTAAAATATTTCATTTAGAGAAACAAATTTTGAAAGACGAAATTGTTTTGGAAGTTCGTTTCAAAGAAAATGGATTTGTGGAAAATAAATGAAACGAGTGTATGAGTAACAAATAGAAGTGCTGGTAAACATGAATGAGAGTATCAAAGGAAATGTAGGGAAAGGTTGAGATTAACATGGGAGAGAAGGATGACATGGGCAAGAATAACTGTAAAGGTAAATGCTTAGTGATTTTTTATTTATGTATTTTTAATTTTTTTTTAAGGGATATGGTATGTAGTATTTTAAAAAAAGGGTCCTAAGAAGCATGAACCATGTTCACGCTTCTCATTTTGAGAGAGAAGCATGAACCACATTCAAGCTTCTTCCCCTCAGCCAGAGAGGCGTGATCCCCATTCATGCCTCTTTATGTGTGTGTGTGTGTGTGTTATTAATTTATTTATCTAATGAATAATATAATATTAATTTCTATTACTTATAAATATTTTTTAATTTTTTTTGTTGATATTAAATATTATCGATTTGTTAATAAATAATATATTTATCAATAATTAATTGTATTATTTATTATTAATTAATATTATATTATTATGTTATTAATTAACTAATAGTAAAAAACTAATATTTATAATATTTTAATTATAAATCTTTATTTTTTTGATATAATTATTAGTAATATATTAATATATAATTTTTTTATTAATTATCAATTCTATTATTTTTTATTAATTAATAATATATTATTATGTTATTAATATAATTAATAGCATTGTAGATAATATTTATTGAATAATAATGTAAATAAAATAATTTTTATTTTGAAAAATATTTAATAATTAATAATTATATTATTTTTTAAAGATTTTAATTATAAATCTTTGTTAAATTTTTTGTTGGTATAATTATTAGTAATTTTTTAATACGTAAATTAGTTATTAATTATCAATTTTATTATTTATTATTAATTAATAATATATTAATATGGAATTAATATAATTAATAGCATTATATGTAATATTTATTGTATAATAATCTAAATAAAATAATTTGTATTTAGAAAGATATTTACTAATTAATAATTGTATTAATCTTAATATATTATGTTGTATTATTAATTAATTACTTATATAATATATATTAATAATATTAATAAAACTTATAGAATTGAAAATAATAATATTATTAATATTTAATAATTAATTTAAGATGATTATTTATTATATTAATAATTAGTATTATAATCCATATTATATATAATAAATAATCATCTTAAATTAATTAATTAATATTAATAATATTTATTGAATTCAAATATAATAATATTTTTGATTAGTTAATAATAAATTTTAGAATATTATTTATTTTACATAATATGGATAATAATACTTTTGTGGTTTTCTCTAGTTTTTTCGGTGATGTCATGGGGCGTGGAATGGGGGAGACCTCAGGAGGTAGAATGAGGCGACTTCGGGTCGTGTGCTGTTGGGTTACATTGGGATATGGAGGAATAGATGACCTTGGGTTATGCGTAAAGTGGAGGGCGACCTTGGGCAATGCAGGTCATGTGACAACAAGCGCCGGTTACAAGCTGGCAAACTGATGGTTTTTTTTGGTAGGGTCTTTGGGCCTGTATTTTTGGGATGATTGTTTTTCTTTATTTGGTCCACTCTTTAACTATTGCATGGTGCTTTTTTAGCAGTTTCAGGATGACCTATGGTGGTATGGGACACCGACAGGTGCGACGCTCTAGAGTACCATGAGTTATCGGTAGTATGGGATGTTGATGGTGAGAAACTCCTACTAATTATGTGATGACACACACCTCTTGCGACGAACATTGAGGATGAACACAATTGTGCGAGTGATGATGTTGAAGAGCGCAACGACGTCCTCAGATGAGTGTTATTAATATTAGTGCTTCTTATATGTTCAAAACTATTTATATGAATTTCCAATTATATCAATTAATTGATTTATGAAACATTATGTAATGTATTAGTATGTTTTTAAATAATCTATAAATAATTATTTCAAAAACATACAACATGTATCATCAATCTAATCTATGTCTATGGATTGAATGCTCCTTTGTTCCACAGATAGATGTATATATAATGTGTTCATGTCGTGTCTGTCTACGTCTCTACTCTGGTGTACGCTGCTCCTATATATCATCACTGACACCCACCTCTACATCATCTTGTGTGGCAAGCAGTGGATGTATAGTCTCACCACCTGTACCCTGTCATGCCTCTTAGGATAGTGGTTGATGGCTGTAACTCTCGCCAACATATGAAAAATATGGTTGTTATGTTGCAGATTTCTGCGGATCAGAGGTTAATAAAGAATGCAATAGAGATCGATTATCATCTATCTGTGCAACAAAATCTAACATGCTAATAGACCATGTTCGTGTCTATTCCTCTGGCTTTGGTTATGGCTCATATGCCGTAAGAGATGGAGGAGCAGTTGGCTAATCATGATGAACAACCTTCTCTTGTGACACATCTACATTCATAACAAGTTCTTCACCCCTAGCGCATCTATACCAGGCTCAGCAGCCTTTGCATCATCTGATAGATCAAAGAAAATCACATGATAAATCTCATCCATGGGAAGAAGCAACTTTGTCACGAATCTATGAAAATATGTCTGGTCTTGCTTCTTTGAGATCTTCAGGGAATGAAGTGAAGGTAACTGACTAGGTGATGCAGGAATGGGCTGATAGAATCTGAACTACCTCATAACCCTATCAGTCTGACGTCACTCAACAATATGAAAATGAATCACATGAACGATATAGGATTCAACATCAATCATCTTTATACAATATATAGGGAGACTCTAGATGATATACTCAATATATGACATCCATGAAATCTGAAAAAAAAAATGAATAATCAATTAATAAATGAATACATGTACAGTACAAAATATTGATTTAACTATATAAATAATAACCACTTATGTAATCTAACCGAAGACTGTCCAACATGAGTCTATAAGTGTGGACATTGTGTCTGACTGTATATTAATGTCGATGTGTCTGACTACACCTGTAGATAACATTGTTATAGTTATAGTTCATAATAGAAAATTATATATTTGATTTATACATTATAAGGAAGAAATAACATATCATCTCCCATGCAGAGACTCTTCTATAATATCACCAGGTGATAGCATACGTTCATGTAGAGCTAAGTGAGGGATATACTCCCATATCCACATCTATATAAAAATAACACATTTGTGATCTGCATCTTATTGATGCGACATGCCACTAATCAGCCTCAAAATGTATGCATATGAAAACCATATCATAGTGATCTCATCAGCATCATTGACTAAATGAATGAAGTGATGGTCTATCCATGGAATGCATAATCTACTACTGACGATGAACATATCATCATCGTGGACCTCAATGCCCAGTAATATGTGAACCAGTTCAAACTAATCTGCACTGACTAGGCCTGTCACAGTCGCACCATCGATGGGGAGTCCCAACATGATGGACACATCATGTAGTGTAATATTCATCTCCCCCATTGTAAAGTGGAATGTATGTGCCTCTAGCCTCTATCTCTCTACAATCACAACAATGAGCCGATGATCAAAAAATGTGAATTCGCACATCTCTACGTCCTAGAACCCAGCATGATGAAGATGGGGGACAATAATAGGAGGTGGCGCAGCTTGATGGAAATGATGAGATCTCCTTACACTTAAAGAAGACACTGGACATCCCTCTAAAACTAGTCATGAAACATGACTATCCTGGAATGTGAGAAATTGAGGACCCATTATCTAATGCGTCATGTAGTATCTGATCAATGAAACTTTGGAAATGCTGGGTAAAATACATTCCATTTTGCGTCCTATGATAGTCTTGTTGGGATTGTTCAATAAAGTACTCCACACATATATAAAATGTCTATTTCACTAACCATGTGATCAAAGTTTGCACACACCCTTGAAGACATCATTTATGCACTCTACTATATTATTGGTCATATGGTCATATCTCATGCGACCATCATATGCTAATGACTATTTATCCTTTATAATCTGCATCATATAAGCATACACATCTTGATTAACCCTTCAAATTTCTTCAAGATGTTGATCAAACCTTTCTTGTTGGGGATCGTATCCTGAAACCATAACAGAATAATATATTTAAAAGGATATTAGATTTTCTTTCAAAAGAAAGTAAGTTTACAAAAATATACCCAACTTGATGATCATCTTCTTTATTGCTTCATCTCTGAAATGCTTATGTACATTACCTGCAATATGTCTTAATGCAATATCGATGATAAGTATTCAGTTCTCTTCATGAAACTCCATCACTATTAACAACCTATATAATCACTCGATGATGATCAAATATCAGACACACTCCCTGGTTTTGTTTGACATGAATACGTATACATGCCAAAAACCAACTCCCAAATTTAAAAATATCCTTTTCAACAATAGAAAATGCAAGTGGTAAAGGAACACGATTACCATGCTATGTGGTATAAATAAGTAGAACACTTGTATACTTTCCATAGAGAAAAGTTTCATCAAATTTAATGATTTTTTACAATAGGGGAAATCAATGATACATGGCATGAATTCCCAAAATATCTTATTGAACTTAACCTTTGATTGATCAACTTGGTGATTGGAGGAGACATACTCAACAATGTCCAAATGATAAATAATCTTATTTTTGAAAGGAAAAAATTCTATAAGTTACGACAACATTGCATATGATTCATCCCAATCACCATACACTTTTACAATTTCCTTTTGTTTTACATTACAAGATTTTTTGTAGGATGTATTACAGTTAAACAACTATTGTATTCATTCCTGAACAAGGAACATAGGAACATCCTGACATGTTTGTATAATCTATACAATAACAGTTGATATAATGTCATGATCCCCTCCTCATAAAGTGTACCCCTCCTGGGTCAAAAATGTGAGAAGAGAGATAATGACCCCCGAGTCCTGCCTCTAGTAGGCCCCATCTTGGAGACCAACACTGAAGGTATAGTAAACACACTGGTGGGAGGCATTACCCTCTAAGAGAACACATGTGAAAGATAGAGATAAGAAAAACACCAACCAACTCCTACTCATACTACAATATAAAAGAAATACCAAGTACACATATGTAATGTTATGAAAAACTACTACATCTAAAAGGGAAAAACTACAAGTACCAAAATAAAGTAAAACGACAGTGACCACGAAACCAAAAAAGCTCCTGCAAAACCCCCAAGCTAGTAGTAACCATCTTGATATCCAACCTGCTCCAACTGACCTGAAAAATATTTTATATAACATAGGGTGAGTATAACAGTATACTCAGTAGGATCCTCCCTAGATCCTCTCATGCAAAAGTAAAGAAATCATGCTAAATAATAGTGAACAACAAGTGAAACCAACTCATCGCCTAAACAAGTATACTATGTTCTCAACCTCACTATGGATACTCTCACCAAGTATCGAATATAAGAGTATATAATATAATAAAGAATATCAAGGGTACTCCGCTACCACTTCCCCACTAGTTTTCCACTTTTCCCCAACGTCGCTCATCCTAAGCTTCTCTCTCTAAAAAGGTTTTCCCGCAGACACCTGGGTGAAGCACCGCAACACACACCTTGTGCGTCAACATGCACCTCATGCATCACACCAGCACATCCATATAACCAAAGCAACTAGGTATTTTCCAAGAGCCACCACAACTCGCATAACGTGTATCATACATCGGGTATTATGCCTCAAGCCATTACAACCCATATGCTGAGTAAGGATCCTCAAAACATCTCATTCTATACATGTTACACCTATAATAGTCCATAGGAATCTATATCTAGAATATATGTGTGTGAATAACCACAATCCATTACATCCCTCTACACACATATATGGGGAAAACTAACTGCCATGAATACCAGCACAAGTAACTACCAAGAGAATAGAGTGGGTCCAAAGGGGCTAGTCAGTCATCCATCCTCCCATTGGGATGTTGGGGAAAATACTCTCCCA
Source organism: Viscum album (assembly GCA_963277665.1). Lineage (NCBI taxonomy): Eukaryota > Viridiplantae > Streptophyta > Magnoliopsida > Santalales > Viscaceae > Viscum > Viscum album. Next base: position 177,602 of record OY728150.1, read on the forward strand.
TGCCTTAGAATCCCTGGGGTGTCGGTTATCCTAACTGACAGGGTAGAGTAGCATATCAAAACACAAAAATTATAGGATATAATATATCTCACAACCACTCTATGGAAAAAACCTAGTCTTAGAATCACTTGCAACTAACATCTCTCAGACTCTCGAATTCCATTACTAAGACTATATATCCTATAAGTACACAACCATTTAAAGAGATTTTTTAAATCATATTATCCCTTTTAATCAATTTTAATTTATGTTAATTAATTATTTAACCATTAATTAACCATTATCAATTCCCACATCACATTCCATCAATAATAGTATCACAATAAACTCCCATGCCCTCCAAGCATAACCAAACTAAGTCCACGACATCTCAGAATTGCAACCTCATCATTGCATCACATCAATATCCAACCCCATGGGTTAAACATCATTAATTCATTTATTTAATAGCATTACCATTTCCATATTTCTAGGTATTCTGGGAAAACATTCTAAGATACCAAACACAAGGGTCTAAACACAGTGAATAGATAAACTAACTATCGAGTCTTTGCCACCTATAGAAGGAGCGTAGACCCATCCAACCACAAGAAGTTAAACACAGAAAGTATGTGCATACCCAGTGTGTCTTCACCTCTTTTGGAAGGAGGGTAAGCAAGACCATCTGTCTCAAGCAGTGGGGAAAGTAAAGTGGATAAATAAACAATAGGTTCAATAGCAACCACTTTCACATCAACGGGTAAGCTCATCTTCAACCCGTTCCATAATCCCTGGTGTCCTCCCCGACACCCACATGCATAAACCAATGCATCTCGCCACTCTAGGTGTCAAATGCTGCCACAAAATCTAGGTATCCCTTCCCCCATATACCTCAACAGCCCTCTGTGCTCATCCATCCTAGGGTCACATCACATCCAGGCCTCTATGTCCCAACAACCACAAGTCTTGTATCCATAGCACATCACAAGCACCAGAAACAAACATATCAGCAGTCTCTCAGCCCCAAAGAAATACATTCATCATTCACACATAACGAGATCTCATGGCTCCAAAGCATAGACACTCGGCCTTTAAAACAAGTGAGAAACTCAAGCCCTATAAAGGCATTATTTGTTATCACACAACTGGTTCTAATTCCATCTTGAATTAACTATTTCATTATTTTGGTTCCAACTACGGGTAACATAAGAAATAAGATTATAAAGCAATAAAAAAATTAATTTAAAATGCCTTTAATAATTTTATTAATAAGAATCAATATGCTTCAGGTTCATTAAACAATTAAATTAAACATGATCACATGCATCAATTTGATTATCATCAAATTACAACAACAACAACAGGATTCTTTAAACATGCCTCTTTATCTTTTGTCCAATTAATTATTAATCAATTCCAGCTTTACATTATTTACCAATTTCCATCAAGAACAACATGTTAAATTAATAAAGACATAGATATAACACTATATAGAAAATCAAGAGGCAAACCATTATCACCATATAAAATAACAACATTGCTACGCGATTGATACTAATTTCTTTAATCTGGTTCATATAATTATTAGGTCAATTTAATTGCGATCCAAGGGGCTAAATCATGATAACTCTATAATTTCACATAAATAAATAGAGAATCATCAAATACCCTACCTTAAAAGGTCATTGATGTTCTTCTCATGAGAACGAATCAATGAAACGGATCACGATCACCTCTCCCGCAACAACTGCATCCAACTTAGGACACTACATCACAACTACACCAACCAATCACCAATAAAAAATCATTAGAAACATGGAGATCATGTTCCATCACATGGAAAGGATAAGTGGAAGGAAAATGATTGAAGAAACCTCAAGAACGAAGGTAGATCATACCTTATATCAAAGATGGATCATTGCAGATCAATGGAGGGAGATAGGGATCATTACTTGACAAAGGAATCCCCAAAACACTGAAGAGAGGGTCATCAGTTTGCCTGGGGTTGAAGGAGAGCTGTTGCAGCCATAGGTTTTGAAAAAAACTAAGTAGTAGGAAAATATTTAAAACATATAGCATCGAGGAATTACACAACGCGTAACCCCCTTTCATGTTGTGTAATGCCTCGAGGTTGAGTTTCACCCAAAAATGTGTCACCTCAATGCTTTATTTTATTTTTCAGACCCTGAAGTATTTCACATCTTGAACCCTTATTTCATGTCGTGAAACAGGATGTCATGTTGTATAATGTTGTTACATGATGTGCAATCCCCTCCTTATGACTTTCACTTAAATTAACTTCTCCAAACTTTTTCTGAGCCACCTCCGAGCACTTCAACCTTTGAAAACATGCAAAGGGTTGATCCACGCAGATCTGGGATCTTACATTAGATAACTCTCAAAACATTCTCATCCTCAAGAATCCAAAACCAACCCAGAGTGGAAACATAAAGGGGTCATTTGAACAACCACCATGTGAGATACCTCTCAAAGCTCTTATCACTACAGGAGATCAACTGCTTCACTAGAGGAACAAGTGAAAAACCATGAAACAACCACAACTATCCCCTAAATACTCTCCCAGGGGAGATACCTCTCAAAAGAGAGAAAGAAACAAAAAACAAAAAGATAAATCCATCTCATAAATGGAAAGGGTCTGCAACCACCAAATGAACAACATTATAAGATAAGATCTAAACATCAAACAACTCAGAGTACTGAGCGTGTATCTATGACTCATGTTCCTAGGTACTCTCATCCACACCACTATGTTGCCACAAGACATGAACCAATGGGATAACACACCTACACAACACCTTCTCCTGGCTGTCCTAGATCTCTAAAGGTTGCTCCTTGAAGTTTGTATCATCGTCGAAATTGATCTCACCCCAATCGATGATGTGTGATTCATTATAAAGATAACGACGAAGCTGAAACATGTGAAAACATTGTGTATTTGGATCATCTGCGAGGGAATTGTTACTTGATATGCCACAGCTCCAACACGATTTAACGCCTCAAAAGGACCAAAAAAATGGAGAGAAATCTTACTTTCATGACCAAACCTTCATTGTCCATGATGGGGAGTCACCTTCAGAAACACATGATCCCCAATGTCAAACTCTATAGGTATCCTCCTATGATCAATATAGGACTTTTAATGATCTTGTGTTGCCTTCATCCACTCGTGAATCACCTGAACCATCTATGTCGTACTATGTACCAGTTCTAGCCTAAGAATTGATGACTCTCAAACCCCAGTCCAACACAAAGGAGAATGAAAAGTTTATTCATACAAGGCTTCAAACTGTACCATACTTATAGTGGAGTGGAAACTATTGTTGTAAGAGAAATCTACCAAGGTTAAGTGTCTCATCCACAAACCTCCAAAATCTAGGATACAAGAGGGAAACATGTCTTCAAGAGTCTGGATGGTCCATTATGTATGACCGTCTGTCTACGGATGAAAAGTAGTGCTAAGGCATAACTAATAACCAAAATCATGTTAGAGACCTATCCACACCCTAGAGGTAAAGTGAGGATCTCGATTGAAAATGATCAACCTCGGGACTCCGTGGAGCCTTACCACCTCCTCTAGATACTGCCTCGACAAAACCTCCACTGAGATCGAATCCTTGATCGATATAAAGTGGGATGATTTTGTCAAACAATCCACTACCACCCATATAGATTCATACCCTTCCTGAGATCGAGGTAAAACGGTAATGAAGTCTATAGAGATATCCTCACACTTACACTGAGGAACATCTAATGGCTGGAGAAACCCACTGGGAATACAGTGCTCAGCCTTCACCTTCTGGCAGACCAAACATCAAGAAACAAACTCCGCAACTACACGCTTCAACCCAGGCCACCAAAGCTGAATCCTCAAAGCTCGATACATCTTTATCATTCCAGGATGTACCGCTAAAGGTGAACTATGAAACTTTCTGAGAACCATCTCATGCATCACCAAAGTAACAAAAAGCCTTCCCTGAAATAACACTCGGTGTTGTTCATCCTTAGACCAACCATCAGGGGTCTCTCTATGAACAAATCGGTATCTCTAGACCTCTACTTTAAGATCCCCCCCCCCCAATTGGGATTCCTCCACCTGATGCTCTAGAGATGACTGCACCATCATCTGAAAAAGACAACATTTGCCCCTAACTTCTCCCATATCAAGATGTAATGCTAAAAGTTCTTCCATTACTCTCTAGGAATCACCTTATTCACACACTACATCACTACGTGACTTCCTGCTCAACGAATCGACTACAATATTCCCCTTTCCAGGTGTATATAAAATTTCAAAGTCATAGTCTTGTAAGAACTCCATCCACCAATGTTGTCGCAAGTTCAAGTCACGCTGGGAGAAAACATAACTCAAGCTCTTATGATCGGTGAATACTACAAAACACTCACTGATGAGGTAATGTATCCACAACTTTAGGAAAAACACCATCGATGCCAACTCAAGATCATGGATGACATAGTTATGCTCATGGTGATGTAACTGTCAAGACCCATAAGAAACAAATGATCTCTTCTACATCAGAACATAGCATAACCCCATATGTGAAGCATCACAAAAAACCTCAAACTGAACTCCTTCTACTGGCAGACAAAGAACAGGAGCACTGGCCAACTTCTCCTTCAAATACTTAAAAGCTTCCTGACACTGATCAGTCCATGATAATGTTTGATCCTATCTAGTCAACACTGTTATAAGAGTTGTAACTCGAGAGAAATCGGCTATGAACTTCCTGTAATAGCATGAAAGACTAAAAAAACTTCACACTTTTGCCACTGTCTTGGGGGATGACTAAGACACAACTGCTTCTACCACTACTGGAATTAGAGGTATTTGCAACGGACTATTTGCATCGAGATCCCGTCGCAAATAGGCTTTAGTGATGGGGCCCCATCGAAAATAACCCATTGCAAAAAATGGCTTTGCAAATATAATTTTTTGCGACGGACCTGTAGCAAATAGTATTTACGACGGGGAAGTTCCGTGTCGCAAATAAGCTTCTGATTATATATATTATATATACAAAAACATTTTGCGATGGGCCCATCGCAAATACTAATTGCGACGGGACGACAATCCCGTCGTAAATACTAATAATATAAAATTGTGTTTAAATTATTTACAACGGGAGCCCGTCACAAAAGGTCTCATCGCAAATACTAAACATAATAAATAAAAAATTAATACAATTATGATTAATGAAAAAATTATATTATTATTATTAAAATAATAAAAAAATAAAAAAATATTATTATTAGTAAAATAAACAAACATTAAAAAATCTAATACTAAAAAATATATTTAATAAAATTATGATTAATAAAAAAACTAATATTATTATTATTAAAATAATAAAAAAATAAAAATTATTAAAATTATCAATATTTACAAAAATATATATATATATAAAATCATAAAATATTATTATTATTAGTAAAATAAATAAATATTAAAAAAATATAATACTAATAATAAATAATAAAATATTAAAAAAATGAAATATTTGCACCAATATAAATGACAGAAACTGTAAATGGTTCATATTACAACAAATATTGAGTTCAAATGTTTTTAACATAAAAAAAATCATTGGGGGTTGTCTTCTAGAGGAGGTGGAGGAGCTATAGGAGAAGGTGGAGAAAACTCCGTCCCTAAACTACGAGTCATACGGTGCATGTACTTCATCTGCTTGTGATGTTGCTACTGCTACTGCTTCCATCGACGCATCTCCTCCTCGTGTTGTTGCTGCTGTTGCTGCTGTCGTCGACACATCTCTTCATGCTGCTTCTGAAAACTCTCTATAAGCTCAGCCTAAGTTCACAGCTGCTCCTGATACTGTGAGACAGAAGATGATTCCTCTCCACGAGCTCCTCTCAAGATGGATGCCGATATTGCAGCAGTACCATAATAAGTACCAGGATTCAAATGAGATTTGATACCAACTACTCATCCATTCTCAAATCCATACTGATTCGCCTACATCCATGTCACCTCATCAAAATGGTGGGCACCGGTCTGCTCAGTCGTCTCGTCTTGACTCTCAACCTGTGTCTGAGAGGTCGCAGCCTCATATGACTCCTTCAATTCCAATTTGAAATTAAAATTGTGAAATATTATATGCAATTAATTGTCAAACTGAAAAAAAATAATACTAACCACAATCTGACGCTGGCGATCACCTCTAATCTCTCTGGTGGCTAGATCACTGTACATCCTCCGATAAACGTCGAACTCCATAATATCGGGATGCTCGACTTCCTACAAAAATTTAAAATAAACTGTTTATATTTAAAGTTATATAAAATATTTAAAAAATATACTTACCAGATGCTCTCTATGCATACTGAATGTACGACTACCAGCTCGATGTGTCACCTCCTATCTCCCCCGGTTCTGACGTCCCACTGAAGATTTCCTCTGAAATCCACCACCCAACTAGTGTAAACATAATTCATCCCAAATGTGAGATGAAATGTACTCTGGTCGGTGGGCTCTACACGACTCATCAAATTCTGTCACTACTGCTTTCTTAATGGTTGTTCTTCTCAAATTGTGCAAAAACTGACAGAAACAGTCACGCATAGGCACCTGCCATGACGTGTGGATAACGTCACGCATGCTATCATCGATGAGATACCATAAAACCTACAAATAATTTATAATATCAAGTTATTAATAAAATAAATTTAAAAATAAATATTATTTATTTACGTACCAGCCAATGATTTAACATGTCGTGTTGCACATCAACGAGAACTTATTCTCATGTGATCCATGGCTGAGAAAAATAATTGTGCAAGATAGAACTCCCCTATCCAATAGCTACATGCGCAAAAAGAATAAATAATCAAACAATTAGTATATATATAAATAAATAAATGAAAGATAACTAAAATATACAGGTTACCATACCTTCATGTGCGTGGATCGAAGCCAAGACATGGATGTTGCTCGGGGATAGGGTCAGGAATCATCAGTCGCGTAAGACCACGCCCCCTCCGCGTACCCCCTGAATCGCCAGTAGGCTAAGGGTCAGATGATCCCAAATTCCCCTCATCCAAAGGTATATCAGCCTCCTGTAACTCACGAAATAGATTAGGGTCCATCTGAAACACAAAAATGATTGTTTTTAGCAGATAGTTGAAAATAACTATTATATATAGATATATATTAGTTATGATTATAACCATCATTTAACTATTCCAATGTCCATCTTCATCCTCATATCCATAGTTGTCAATGTAAATGTCTTCAACTTCCTCCTCAGCATCATCAATATCCATATGAGTTTCAGTTTCATCATCTCGTGTCATTTCAAATTCATTTGTAGCATCATTAACATCTTCGTCATCATCGATCCTTAATTGTGGAGTGTCATCATCGATATTCACGTCTCTTTGTGAAAAATATGGATTTTGAGCAGTCTCTTGAAAAAATTCAATTTCGTCCACTTCAAAGGAACCACATTCGGTTTGAGTAAACTGATTTTCTTGAGATTTCATTTTTATTATGCTCCACCAATCACTCAAGTCTCTTGAAGTAGCACAGTACTTTGTGTAATAAATTTGATGTTCCTGTTGAGCCAGTAAATTTTTTTCATTTACTGCAATAAGAATTTTATATTTAATATCAACGATTCCACGAGTCAGATAAACACTCAAGCCTCTCTCAGTATCCAACCACTGACATTTAAACATCATTATGTAATTATGTCCTAGATAACACAGCTCAATAATTTCATCCAGAATGTCATAAAAGTTAACTTCAGTTTCTCTTTGATGTGGTCCTCTCAAGAAAACTCCATTGTTCATTGTTTTTTTTTGATTCCCCATATGCACATGTTTGGAATTGAAAACCATTCACCACATATGCATTATAATATTTAACCATTTTGGATGGTGGGTTACTCAATATACACAGTCTCTTATCAATTTTATCAGTATGTTGAGACACCTGAAATTTTTTAAAACAATTATCAATATAATAAATAATAAACGGAATTGATAGTAAACCATCAATAATTTATGTTACCATTTTTTGAAACCATTGAGAAAAAAAATTGTCTGCGTTCTTCAAGAGAAATTGTTGTAATTTGTGGAAGTTGTTTCTTGATATGATTATCATATAACCTATAAATAAAATAAGTTTACATACTGTAACATAAATTATAGAATAAGTGATAGAAGCACTCACGGTAAAAATGATGTCATTTATTCACAGTTGAGCAGAACATATGTATGAGCTTGGTGATGATCATTGTCTGAAAGCCATCATTCATGAACTCCACTGAAACCAAGATTTGGATAATTAAAAATTGATAATTGATTGTCCATTTTTTCATTAACATTCTCCCCATTTCATCTCATGCGATTGTGTTTTGATGGATATTGAGATTCAAAATAATGATAGTAGAAAAAATCAATTTCCTCTTGCAAATAAGCTTCAGCAATTGAGCCTTCAACTGATGCTTTGTTACGTAATTTTTTCTTCAATTTCTGCATGCATCTCTCAAATGGGTACATCCATAGAAACTGAATTGGACCTCCACATTTAGCTTCATATGGAAAACGTAATATCAGATGTTCCATTGAGTCAAAGAAAGCTGGCAGAAATATTTTTTCTAGTTTACATATAATTACAGCAACATCTTCTTCCAGTTTTCTCAGTACATCGTAGTTTGTTGTCTCTGTACAAATGTCTCAAAAAAAATATGATATGTCTGTTATCGAATCCCAAATCATAGAATTCAACAAACCTCTGAATCCAATTGGCATAAGTCATTCCATTATAACATGACAATCATGACTTTTTAATCCGGTAATATAACCATTCTTAACACATCTTCCCAAATTGGAAGCATAGCCATCTGGAAGTCTCAAATCTGCAATCCACTGACAAAATAATAAGTGACTCTCTTTGGATAGTGTATAAGCTGCTTTTGGCTTTATTAACCTCTACGATCTGACATTTTCAAATAGTTCAAGTTCTGGTTACCTATAAATTTGGGCAAGATCTAATCGTGCCTTTACAGTATCTTTGGTCTTACCTGGTGTATCCAAAACTGTATGAAATAAATTATCAAAACAGTTCTTCTCAATATGCATGAAATCCAACATGTGGCGGACCAACAAATCAGACCAATATAGAAGATCCCAAAAAATTCTTCATTTTATCCAATTATGTTCTTTCCCAAAGTCATGAATTTTTTGTTGGTTTACTATTGGCCCAAATGTGATGAGAGGTAATGAAAATAAAACTGATTTTAACTCTGTACCTGAGATCATTTTTTGAGGTTCATCCCTTTCAATTGTACCTTTTCTGAAATGAGATTTGTTCCTCCAAAAAGGATGATCGGATGGAATAAATATGCGGTGACAGTCAAAATAACAAGGTTTTTTTTCATTGATGAGCATAAAGTCTTTGTTGTCTTTCATACAGTAGGGACATGATTTCAGACCATGTGTACTCCAGCCAGATAACATGTCATATGCCAGAAAGTCGCTAATCATCCACATCAATGCAGATTTTAATATGAAATTTTGTTTCGTAGCAACATCATATGTATTAACACCATTACTACACAATGCATTTAACTCATCAATCAATAGTTTCAAATAAATAATAATATTATTTTTCAGATGTCCTGGGATTAATAAGGTCAAAAAGATATAGGGCTCCTTCATCAACATCCATGGAGATAAATTATACGGAGTTATAAAGACAGTCCAACATGAATACCAACTACCATAAGAACCAAAAGGACAAAAACCATCAGTATAAAGACCCAATCGCACGTTTCGAGCTTCTAAAGAAAAAGACAGATGCATACGGTCAAAATGTTTCCATGAATCACCATCAGATGGATGATTCAAGCTTTTATCAGTTGAAATCTTGGTTTTATGCCATGATATCATTGACGCCATGTTCTGAGACATAAATAAATGCTGAAACATGGGTGTAAGAGGGAAATATCTCAACTATTTTACTGGAATCGATCCAGACTTCCCTAGTTGAGCTTCTTTATACCTCGATTGTCCACATGTGAGACAACTATTCAATGAATCATTTTCACCAGAATATAAGATGAAATCATTTGGACATGCATGAATCTTTCGATAATTAAGGCCCATATTACGAATCAGCCTCTTGCTCTCATAGTAATTTGCAGGCAACACATTTTCTTCAGGTAACGGTGTTTTAACCAAAGAAAATATCTGATCAAAACATTTATTTGACATTGCATTATCTGATTTAATAGCCATAAATTTTGAAACTGCATCTAATTTTCTTATCTTGCAACCAAGATATAATGCATCCTCAACAGACCTCAACAACTCATAAAATTCAGATGGTGCCAACTCAGGAGTTAAATCAATGTCATCTTGAGTTTCAGTTTGTTGAACAGATGGACCTGCAATATCATGTACTAAATTTTAAAACTGTGATGGATCCGGAATCAGGTTATTAGTATATTCTCTGGAACTGCGTTCACCATGTTGATACCAAAAAACATAATCTGGTTGAAAACCAAACCACAAGAGATGTCCCTCAACCTTGTCAAATGTGTCAAACGTTCTCAGAGCACATTTTTTACACAGACACTTTATTGTGACTTCTAAAACATATTCTGGTTTTGATGGTGCAAATGATAAGAAAGCTTCAACACCCTCAATATATACAGGATTTAAACTAGAACCGTTTGTATTTCTAGGCTGATTTATCCAAGCGCAATCATCTAATAATGATTGTTGTCGACTTTCTTATTCTATATTTTTCTACAAAATATAAAATCATTGCTATTTTTGAATAATTTGAAATTATAAAAACACTCTGAAAAAAAAGATAAATAATTACAACTACTTATTAATAATTACCATTACTTACGGGTGAAACAATTTCCAGTGGATTAAGGGCTACTCTTTTGTCTGATGGCTCATTTACTTGCAACATTCTCACAGATAAATCACAATGAAGAATCTGCTTGGAGGTACAAGTAGATTCTTCATTGTGATTTCTGTGTGAGAAAGTTACAAGTAAATGATCCATCGGAAAAAAGAGACACCTTTTCGTCGATGAATCATCTTCTTGCAACTGTCGTTGCCTGAACACATTATAAAAAATGTGGTCCTACGAATGCATATTCAAACTCATGCATACGAGATTGGATATGCATACGTAAAATCATACTTTCCATAATGTTTTGAGTCGGTGAAAGTTGAAAGGAGAAGAGTCGTCGAGCAAAAGGAGTGTCGTCAATCCACTGGAAATTGTGTCAAGTTATTACAAGTTATTACAATTTATTTTCTTTCTATTTATTACTATTTTCTTCCTATTTATTATTATTTATTACTATTTATTACTATTTATTACTTATTTTCTTCCTATTTACTACTATTTATGACTATTTATTTCTATTTATTACTATTTATTACTATTTATTACTATTTATTACTATTTATTACTATTTATTACTATTTATTACTATTCATTACTATTTATTACTATTTATTACTATTTATTACTATTCATTACTATTTATTACTATTTATTACTATTTATTACTATTTATTACTATTTATTCCTATTTATTCCTATTTATCCCTATTTATTCTTATTTATTCCTATTCATTCCTATTTATTCCTATTTATTCCTATTTATTTCTATTTATTCCTATTTATTCCTATTTATTCATATTTATTCCCATTTATTCCTATTTATTCCTATTTATTTCTATTTATTCCTATTTATTCCTATTTATTCCTATTTATTCCTATTTATTACTATTTATTACTATTTATTACAAATTATTCCTATTTATTCCTATTTATTCCTATTTATTCCTAATTATTCCTAATTATTCCTAATTATTACTATTTATTTCTAATTATTCCTAATTATTCCTAATTATTCCTAATTATTCCTAATTATTCCTAATTGTTCCTAATTATTCCTAATTATTACTATTTATTACTATTTATTACTATTTATTACTAATTTTTACTAATTTTTACTAATTATTACTAATTTTTACTGATTATTACTAATTATTACTATTTATTACTATTTATTACTAATTATTACTATTTATTACTATTTATTACTATTTATTACTATTTATTACTATTTATTACTATTTATTACTATTTATTACTAATTATTACTAATTATTACTAATTATTCCTAATTATTCAGAATTATTCCGAATTATTCCTAATTATTCCTAATTACTCCTAATTATTCCTAATTATTTCTATTTATTTCTATTTATTTCTATTTACTCCTAATTATTCCAAATTATTCCTAATTATTTCTATTTATTTCTATTTATTCCTATTTATTACTAATTATTCTTATTTGTAACTAATTATTACTATTTATTATTAATTATTGTTATTTATTACTAATTATTACTATTTATTACTATTTATTACTATTTATTACTAATTATTACTAATTATTACTAATTATTACTGATTGTTCCTAATTGTTCCTAATTATTCCTAATTATTTGAAATTATTCCTAATTATTCCTAATTATTCCTAATTATTTCTAATTATTTTGATTTATTTCTATTTATTCCTGTTTATTTCTAATTATTACTATTTATTACTATTTATTACTATTTATTACTATTTATTACTAATTATTCCTATTTATTACTATTTATTTTTATTTATTCCTATTTATTCCTATTTATTCCTATTTATTCCTATTTATTCCTATTTATTCCTATTTATTCCTATTTATTCCTATTTATTCCTATTTATTCCTATTTATTTACTAATTATTCCTAATTATTCCTAATCATTCCTAATTATTCCTAATTATTCCTAATTATTGCTAATTATTGCTAATTATTTCTAATTATTTCTATTTATTTCTATTTATTACTATTTATTACTATTTATTACTATTTATTACTATTTATTACTATTTATTAGTATTTATTACTATTTATTACTATTTATTACTAATTATTACTATTTATTACTATTTATTACTAATTATTCCAATTTATCCCTATTTATTCCTATTTATTCCTATTTATTCCTATTTATTCCTATTTATTCCTATTTATTCTTATTTATTGTTATTTATTGCTATTTATTCCTATTTATTCCTATTTATTCCTAATTATTCCTAATTATTCCTAATTATTTCTAATTATTCCTAATTATTCCTAATTATTGCTAATTATTGCTAATTATTGCTAATTATTGTTATTTATTCCAAATTATTCCTAATTATTCCTATTTGTTACTATTTATTACTATTTATTACTATTTTTTACTATTTATTACTAGTTATTACTAATTATTACTAATTATTCCTATTTATTCCTATTTATTCCTATTTATTCTTAATTATTCCTAATTATTCCTAATTATTCCTATTTATTACTATTTATTACTATTTATTCATAATTATTACTATTTATTACTATTTATTACTAATTATTTCTAAATATTTCTAAATATTACTATTTATTACTATTTATTACTAATTATTCCTACTTGTTACTAATTATTCCTATTTATTATTAATTATTCATATTTATTACTAATTATTCATATTTATTACTAATTATACATATTTATTACTAATTATTCCTATTTATTACTAATTATTCCTATTTATTACTAATTATTCCTATTTATTACTAATTATTCCTATTTATTACTAATTATTCCTATTTATTACTAATTATTCCTATTTATTACTAATTATTCCTATTTATTACTAATTATTCCTATTTATTACTAATTATTCCTATTTATTACTAATTATTCCTATTTATTACTAATTATTCCTATTTATTACTAATTATTCCTATTTATTACTAATTATTCCTATTTATTACTAATTACCCGTAATTATTACTAATTAAACATAACTATTACTAATTAAACATAACTATTACTAATTAGCATTAATTGATATTAATAACTACAATTTACAACTACTAATTACTAATTACAAATAATTATTTATAGGCAATACTAATTTTCGTTAATAATTATTAATTATTACTAATTATTAAGAATTAGTATTCATAATTTCAATTTATTATTACAGATAAATACAGATAACAAAACAATTTAAATCTAATTTAACTTATCAACAATAATTAAAATTAACATAAAAAATGAAATAAATACTAAATTAAATAAAATATAAATCCCTTAAACTTGATCTCCTATGGATGTAAGCAACTTCACAACTTCTCCGTAAAAAAAACTAACTCAGAGAAATTTTAACTCTAAAAATAGAGTTTAGAGAGAGAGAGAGGAAGTGAGAAATGAAGGGAAGAGAAAGAAAAACGGAGGGGGTATATATAGGTTAGATTAGTTGCGACGGGACTATTTGCGACGGTAATCCCGTCGCAAAAGGTTCCTTTTGCAACGAGCTCCGTCGCAAATACCTTTGCCCGCATTAATTGTTGTCGGTGGTTAAAAGGGTATTCGCGACGGGGCACATCGCAAAAAGTGACCTGTCGACACACCTTTTGCGACGGGACAATAGCCCGTCGCAAAAACCCATTTACCACCACCGGTATTTGCGACGGCCCCCGTCGCAAATAGCCTCCGACCGACACACTATTTGCGACGGGGGGATCCCCTCGTTGCAAATAGCCTTCTCGCGCTTTGGCGCGCAACCCGCGCCAAACCGCACATTACTTTTTTCTACGGGACCCCAAAACCCGTCGCAAATAACTTGTTATTTGCGACGGGACGAACCGCCCATCGCACATAACCTCTGGGATGGACTATTTGCGACGGGATTAATTCCCGTCACAAAATATTATTTTTCCCGTAGTGTACCTTCGATGGATCCACTGCTACTCCCTACTAGGATACAACATTCCCTAATAAATGGATGTCTTGAGCTCAAAACTCGCACTTTGACAACTTCCCAAACAGCTATTGTCAACGAAGAACTCCCAAAACGGCATGTAGATGCTCTGCATGCTCCTCCTCATATGCGCAGTACACAAGGATGTCATCAATGAAGACCGCCACGAACTTATCCAAAAAACTTACGGAACACAGTGTTCATTAACCCCATGAACACAACTGGAGCATTCATCACACTAAACGAAATCACAATAAACTTGTAATGCCCATGACGATAATAGAAAGCAGTCTTCGGGATATCCTTATCCTTCACACGCATCTGACGATATCCTGGCTGAAAATCGACCTTCGAGAACCAACTCACACCCTTCAGTTGATAAAATAAATCATCAATCCGCGGAAGAGGATAACGGTTCTTCTCTGTCACTCGGTTCAAGCGACGATAATCGATACACAACTGCAAACTCTTGTTAGCCTTTTTCATGAACAAAACTGGTTCACCCCACGATGACACACTTGGTTGAACAAACCCACAGTACAACAGACCATCAAGATGTATTCATAGCTCCCACAACTCAGAAGGTTTCATCCTATAAAGAGACATCGAGATAGGAGACATGCCTGACTGTAGTTCAATCCCAAACTTGATCTCTCGTCGAGGGGGTAATGCTACAACCTCTTCTGGAAAGACTTCAGGGTACTCTTCTATGACCCTGGGAAACACCAACTGATGAACCTATGACGAACTCAGCATCAGCTTAGTCATCAAGGATGACAAGGACGAAACACACCTCTGGCCCATCTGAGGGTCTTGCTCACTAACAAACATTGTTGGCTCTCCATCAACATCAAAGAACACCACCTGCCTCCTGAAGCAATCCATGATAGCCTGCACCAAATACAATCAATCCATGTCAAGGATGACATCATATGGTTGTATCCGTAAACATAGGAAATCACCCCAAGAGCGGTGTTGTCGGTACTAGCTCATAGTCTCTACATACTTCAAAAAAGTCAGTTCGGCCTCCAACTGGCATATTCAATGCTAAGGGCACTAGAAGCCTCTCTACCTCAAGTCCCAAATCATGGACAAGGGCATGTGATATGAAGGAGTGTGTCACTCCTGAATCAAACAAGACATGCATCCAAGTATAAAATAAGCAAAGGGTACCTCAAATGATGCCTGGATCGCCTGGAGCTGGCAACGCTAACACATGAAGTTGAACATGACCTACTCCATGGCCTCCTTGACCCTGTAGTTGATTTGTGCATCATTTAGATATTTGCTTGTATAAGCAATGACACATGGAGTTTTCTCACACTGTTGTCCTAATACTGCCCCAACAGTGAAGTCACTCACATCACACATGAGTTTGAATGAAAGTTTATAATTTGGAGATTGCATGATAGGTGGAGAGATAAGAGTTGAATTGAGTGTAGAGAATGATTCCTCGCAGATTTATGTCCATAAAAATGGAGCATCTTTTACCAAAAGAGCACAAAGTGGTCGAGAAATTGAGCTGAAATTCCTAATGAACCTTCTATAAAACCCTACATGTCCTAAGAAGGACATCACTTCCTTAATAGTTTTAAGAGAGGGAAGGTGACGAATGATTTCGACCTTAGCTTTATCAACTTCAATCCCTCTATTATATTCCAGATGGCCTAGAAAAAGTCCTTCATTTACCATAAAATGGCATTTTTTCCAATTTAAGATGAGATTATTATCCTCGCATCTTGAAAAAACCCTTTCAACATTCAGAATGCATCCCTCAAAAGTATCCCCAAAGATGGAGAAGTCATCCATGAAGACCTCTAAACAATCCCCCACCATGTCTGAGAAGATTCCCATCATGAACCGCTGGAAGGTATCCAGGGCATTATATAACCCAAAGGGCATGCGCTTGAAGGAAAAAGTGTTGAGTGGACAAGTGAAGGTTGTTTTTCCTTGATCCTCTAAGGAAACCTCGATTTGATTATACCCATGTAATCCATCTAGGAAGCAATAGAATTGATGACCCACCACTCACTCGAGGACTTAATCAATAAAGGGCAATGGGAAATGGTCTTTCTTAGTACAAGAGTTGAGCTTCCTATAGTCAATACAGACTCTCCATCCACTACTTACTCTTATGGGGAGAAGGTCACTATCCTCATTGGTGATCACAGTGAATCCATCTTTCTTTGGGACAACTTGAATTGGGCTTACCCACTCACTCTCAGCAATGGGGTAGATGATACCCGCTTTCAACAACTTAATAAGTTCTTTCCTTAACACATACATAAGATTTGGATTGAGTCTCCTCTGAGGTTGACGACATGGTTTGGATTCAGATTGAAGAACAATCCTATGAGTTCCAATGAGTGGGCTAATCCTAGGAATATCAGAAAGGGTCCATCCAATTGCTTTCTTATGATTTCTTAGGACATCCAGAAGCATCATCTCTTGATTGGATTCAAGAGAGGAAGAAATGACAACAGGAAAGGTTTGATTGTCCCCTAATAACTCATACTTGAGTGATGAAGGTAGGACCTTAAATTCGAGATCAGATTGGTTATCACTTTCCAAGTAAGGATGGGACTTTGTATTGAACTCAGTTTCTTTGTCCAGATTTATTAACAGAATTGGTTCCTTGTGAACAGAATTTTCATCGAATAAATTATCTATATTAGTTTCATGAATGGGTATGAACTCAATGCTATTTATTTCACCAATGGTATCATTGATTGGTGATTCGAGAAAATCACCAATAGAGTTATCTGGAAGATAATCAATCCAAGGAGACAAATTTCCCTCATGTGAACAAAGAAAATCAATCTCTTGACTTAAATATCCTTCGGTGATCCCTTGATGTTCCTATAGGTCACTATCAACACTACAAATCCAATTAATCTCATTTATATCTTCATCATCCCCAATTTTACAGTTTTCATTGTAGATGTTCAAGTCTAGACTCATGTTTCCAAAGGTGATGGTCATGTTCCCATTTCAGACTCAGATAACAGAGTTGATTGTTGCAAGTAAGAGACGACCAAGGATGATTGGGGTTTGCTCCATAGAACCTAAGCTTGGGTGATTATCAAGGACAATGAAGTCACATGGGTAAATGAAATTCTCAACTTTCACCAAAACATCCTTTAATATCCCCTTAGGAACTTGAACACTACAATCAGCAAGTTGAAGAGAGACAGATGTGCGTTGGAGTTCTTCAAGCCCTAACTGACAATACATGGCATAAGGAATGAGGTGCACACTGGCTCCCAGATCACAAAGGTCTTTGACAAATTTGTTCTCTCCTAACTCAACATTGATGTATGGACATCCTAGATCTTTTAACTTTGGAGTAATGGTCCCTTGAATGGTGGTACTCACATTAGCAGCCAAAAGGACTTGGTTTTTATGTGAAAAAATCCTAATAAAAGTGAACAAGTCCTTAAGGTACTTTGAGTAGGCAGGAATGGCATTTTTTTTCCAATTTTCATGCGTTTTTTAAGCTTTTAATGGTTCTGTAATGGCTCGTTCAGGTTTCTCAATGGATTTACCACTTCTTAAAACAGTCACTGCTTTGAGTTGTTCATGAAAGGTTTGTGTGTAACTGGATTCTCCCCTTAAATTTGAGGATGGTACCGCCTGATTAGGCATGGGCGCCTTCACGGTTTTAATGGTTTGTAGTTCATGTTTAAGGGATGATACTTCTGAGTTCATTTTCTCCATTTGTTTACACAATTGTTCAAGTATTGGTAGAGGGACAGATTGGGTAGGGGCTTGTGCTGGTTGGTTTATCCCAGGAGGATACTTTGTTTGTTGGATTGGTTGTTGTATGGGTTGATGGATGGGTTGTTGGTATTGGATAGGAGGGTTTTGGTATTGGACTGGTTGTGGTTGGAACTAGTTATGGTTTTGAAAATTTTGTGGAGGTTAGGGATTTGGTCCTTGTAGCTGACTAGGTTGTTGGTTGGGTCGTTGGTTATCTTTCCAACGGAATCCTGGATGGTAATTGTACCTTGGATTGAAAGAGTTTTGGTATTGTGGCTTCTGAAATTTCAGAGCATTGAACTCCTCTAGTGGTCCTCCTAGAATAACATCTTTAATGGAAGGTATGGTTGGGCATTTTTCAGTCTTGTGGTCATGTTTGTCACAAATTGTGAAAATAGGGTCAATAGTTTGAATTTTATGGACCTTCCTAAGATCGATCTCCTCGACCTTCCCAGTGAATGTAGCAATTTTAGTCCTAAGTCTTTCCTCTTCTCTAAGTGTATGTATTCCAGTAGTTCTTTGTGGCTTTCAGAATAAGGTGATGTTCCCCATGTTTGGTTTTGTTCAGCAATACTTTCTAGATACTCGTAAGCATCATTTGGGGCTTTGTTTTTAAAGGTCTCATTACACATAATGTCAATGAATTGTTTGTTCCCTGGGCCCAAACTTTCATAGAAAATCATCACTTGTTCAGGAATAGAAAAACCATGGTGTGGAACCATGTTTAGGGTTTCTTTGAACCTCTCCCATGTTTCATAGAATGACTCTCCCTCTTTTTCTAAAAAAGTTGTGGATGCTCTTTTTAAGTGCAATTGTTTTGTGGTGGGGAAAGTATTTTTTGTAGAATTATCTTTGCAGGCTTCTCCTAGGGAATAATTCCTAATGGAAGGTTGGAAGGTGGTTCAGGACATGAGGTTTGAAGATATAGTAGGCTTCTCCTAGGGAATAATTCCTAATGCAAGAGGGCACATTGGTCCAGGAAGGTGTGAGGTAGTTATTCATGGTTTGATCAACTGCATTCCCCAAGTTTGGGGCTACCTCATTTGGATTTCCATTTTGGTTCCCACCTGGGTTTATGAGTTGATTTCTTTGAAGACCCTCCATTTAAATTAGCTCAATTTTTTACTCTGAAGTATTAGGAAGGTTAGTATCTAATGGAAAGAGTTACCTTGGTGTACTTGACTCCCCAACCCCGGGACTATCCACCATAACTAGATGGTTTGATTGGTCACGAGTGTAGGTGGACATGCGTCAAAAGAAAAAAATGATAAAGGGAATAAATAAGAGAATTTGGATGAGAATAGAAGAAATGGGGGAGAATATAATGGGTGTTGAGATGACTTATTTGGTTCCCTATCAATATTTCCAAAATTTGGTCTCACCCAAATTTACCCAATATTTTAGGGTTAAGCGGTCGCTTGAAGTTTAGCTTGGGTTGTCGAATCCTCAGAGACCTAAGAAGTAACCTACAGATACATACATTCTATGGATTGTTTTTTGCTATGAAGTGGCCAACTTGGGTTGATTTTAGATGGGTTTAAGTGAACTCTAAGATACTTAAGTTAATTCAAATTAAAAAAATGGGTTTACCCTAGGTTATCACTTGGGGTGTATTGGATGAATTCCCCTTTTTTTAACAACTTCAATCTCATTAACTCAAGCAGGGTTCATTTAATGAATTCAAACTAACCTCATCACTTACTAGTTAAACACCTTCACAAACACATTCTAATCACCTATACACTTGTAGGATCATTTTCATGATCACTCAAAGGTAAAGGATCTTATTAGCACACAAAAGTGGGGCGATAAAATTCAATAAGGAAGTGGAAGAGAGAAAATACTTGAATAAAAGAAACTCAAGTAAAAGAAAACAATAGCATTTAGAGATTGAGAAATAATATATAATCTATCCCCTTTCTACTCCCTTTTATCAACCCATAAAATATTTAGCCCTCCATTGATGACATGTTCTCAATGGAAGATGGAAGTAGACTCATAAGGGTGAAATTGAAGAAGTAAAGACAACAAAATAATGATCACTCCACCGTTGTGTGAAGAATATCACAAGGTATGGTGTGAATAAATTCACACCTTAAAGAAATGGTATCAAAGTGATATATAAAAAAACATAATAATATAAAAGGAAGAAATTTTATTAAAAACTAAGGTGATTCAAACAAATTACATGATAAAGAAGATCATTACAGAGACAATTCGACATAATAACATTACAATGAAAACAAAGCCCAAAAGATTCTCAAATCCTTCAACAACACTACCTTAAACAGAGGCGCAAAAAAGGAGAATCTATATGACCAAATTTAGGTGGAACATAGAAGAAAAAAATGAATATAAATATGTACTATAAGCGTCTATAAAATTTCATCCAAAATGGATATTTGGTTCGTGAGATGTGTGTAAAATAGTGGGCTGTTTTTCTGGGATGCAGAATCTGGCCCAGAATTTTATCTCCAAATTAGGCCGCATGAAACTCTCTTTAACACTCCAAATTATCTCTTTTCACTGTTGGGTGAAATGTTCCCCTTGATTTCCTATATCTTTAGTTCAATTTTCAGAATTATTGGTCTTGGATCGTGGCCGCTACAGTCTCTTTATTGGGCTGTTGTTCAGTTTATTTTGCCCAGAATGTTGTTGGTTCAAGGCCAAATTTGGTGGTCTTAAATGTGAATCTTCAAGTGATCCAAAAGCATGAGTTGTTCCTTATATCATGGGAGACCTGAAAATAAAATATGAAAATATAATTAAGAAAATTTTGTGTTTTATGAGGTTTTTAAATACGTACCAAGTAATAGTGCTCTTTAACAAAGAATTATAATCATAATATGAAATGATGTTCAAAGTGTAAAATGCACTAAAATGGTGTTTATAAATAATAAAGCACATGAATATTATATATATTAACAATGAATATTATCCTTATTCAGTGGATAATCACCTTCCACACTTATATGAACCCATATTTTCAAATATGGGAAACCCTATCCTGTTTTTTGAAAGAAAAAAAAATTAAAAACCATTTTTAAAAAATCGTAAGTGCTTGGCTATATGACAATCAATTGCAGGTGACATTATGAACACAGGTAAACATTGAAACATTTTAATTATTTTTCATGGTGACTCTAAATTTATTAATGTTATGTGATTTAAATGTGATGCATATTATTAATTAGGGGAGTAAACGAACTCAAGGTGCTTACAAGCTACTCGAGCATGAGGCAAGCTCAAGCTTGAGCTACTTGAGTGTTAACTCAAGCCAAACCCGAGCATTAAAATAACTTAGTCTAGTAGCTCGAAATCCTTAATGAGTATTAAATATTTTAATATATTATTTTTATTATATATACGTGTGTATAGTTTAGAGGTCGAGCTTTCGATTTCCAAGTAAAAATTTGAGCTCCAATTCAAATTCAAGAAAGATATTATAATTATAATTAACTGTAAAAATAGTGGTGCCTAAACCTAAAATTTGAGATCCTATCATTTTCTATTTTCTAGACTATTTTCACGATGGATGACAATCAGTTTGGTGACCATAAAAATAGTGGTGTCTGACCCTGAAACTGAATGGCAATACTGAAACCCAAATCTGCTTATTACCCATTTAATTTCAAAAAATACCACCTAAACCTGAATCTAGTTTACAGATGTAATACCACCTTATTACTCGAACCCATCATGTCCAAGCCCCGTATAGAGAAATATCAGATTCACAGAGCAGGCCTAACACAAAATTAAGAAGAAAATAACTGAACAACAATCAATCATTTCAAAGCTCACGCAGAGGAGGGCCCTGACCCTCCACTGCCCCATGCGAATCAATGAAAGTTGTATTCACCAACATTACGGTTGTGGGTAGGGAGAGTATTTTGAAGGATATATTTGAAATAATGGATTTTTTTAATAATAAAAAAATCACTTGGTTTATAAATTCAACATGTGATACATGGAATTTTCATTCATCCATCCAAATATGGAAAAGAGTTTCCAAAAGATTTTACGGGAATAAAATGCATTCATTGATTATAGTGTCCACTTTAAAACAATACCAAACCTTATATACCATTTTTAATAAAATTGTTAAAAAAAATTAGTAACTTAAATTATTTAAAGCATTATAATGATATAAAAAATATTTTACAATGCCCAACTAGAACAATTCATGAAAAAATATTGTATTTCATAAATTTTGAACCAAGTTTGATTGGTTAGGAAGATACTAGATATGTGTTTGATTTTCATAAGGTCAATTCTAAAACATATGGTTTTGTCCATATGGTACATCTATTATATCACGACATTTTACAAAAGAACTGACTGTTTTGAATAATTATATTTGAGAAAACAATGAATTTATCTTGGATAAAGAATATTCTATGATTTTAAAAAATAATATAACTATTTGCATTGCAAAATTAAAAAGCAATATAACTAAAACTATCTCAAAAAACGATAACACAAGTTAAATCATGTGATAACTAATGAATTTATTTATCAATATATTAACTAATACAACATATAAAAGATTAATTCATGTTATAAAACTGAAATAAAGTGACTTAAATTCCCTAGATATTTTTTCACAAGAGTTGATATTAATACTAGCGCCTGAACTTGTGCTTCTTGCAAGTTGGTCATTATGGAGTGTTGAAGGCTCTACATTAAGATGTTTCTTCAATCCATGGAAGGGTTAAACTCTTCCCTTTTATGTCCATAAAATGTGAACAAATGAATCATCTCATCTTTCCCATTTTTTGAGATATGTCCAAAAAAAACACAAAAAAATGAAGATAAGATTATTCTACTTCCAAAAATGCCAAAAGGTCAAAGCTTTGTTTGATAGTGCTCCTTAAAAACTACTTATACCATTTCACGTGAAACAATTTGAAAAAATAAGTGACGTTTTTTCTATTATAAAAATGGCATAGAGATGCTTTTTCAATAAAGAATATGGAAATGAGTAGTTTTCAGTAAGTGTTATCAAACAAACCCTAAAAGACCAATGAGAACAGCTGCCCATTTGGCCATGGAAAAGTGCAAGCCACACCTTCCCCATTTTTGGATTGGATTTTTCTGAGCCACTTTCCAATGATTTGTTTCTATCAGGATTTATTATTTCGAAGGAACACACAAGGCCATCATCAACACTCAGCAAGGCACCTGCATTGTCAAACTCTCCACTGTAATTTGGAGATGAAAATATCGTGACCAGCCTTCGTTGAATGAATAATTCATATCCATCCTCTATAAACTACAAGAAAAAAAACTGGATAGGTCATAATTTGGTCAAGGTAAATTGTTGATGTATTAGTGTTACCATTTTTCATATTGAAACAGTGTTCCCCAGACACTTATTTGAGCAACTTTCTTACGTAATTCATGTTTAAGTGTTTTTCCATAAATATAACAAACATAGCTTATGTGTTTGAATTGTTGATCATAACTTCTATGTGCTATAAGCAGTTTTCAACAAGTGCAGTCAAATGGAGCCTAACTAGACACTAGAGGTGGAAATTTTGAACCCAACACAACAGGACATGAGTTAAATGGGTTAGGTTCAAACATGAATGGGTTTCTGTTGACAAGAATAATATTTAGATCGGGTGCAGGTTGACCATTCATGATCCATTTATTCCATTTACCCCGATTGAAAATATAACGGTAATATAAAATATTAAAAATATAATATCTACTAATTTTACAATATATTTTATTTATATAATGAACTTAATTTTAACAAATTCAACATGTTTACAACAAATTATTTATTTTAAATGGTTTAGAAGGATCGAATAACAACATGGATAACAAGTGCTTCTTATTAATTAGGGTTTTTCAATCTAAATGGGATGATTTCATTTGTTTAGTTCATTGAGTATATATGATATTAATCGGTTTGACATGTCATGGTGCAGTCTATGTTATAGGTTTAAAATCAAACAGATTGGTGAGCAATGTAAGGATGATCCTTCCATAAATGGGTGGGGTCAGGTGAAACCATTTAATTAAATGGATCAGATTAGGATTGTGCTTAAATGGATTCACAAGGATGGTCAATCTGATCCATGAACCCAAATTTTCACATCTAGTACACACCATCAAAAAACATATAATCTAGCTAAACCATCTTTGAAAAATGTTAGTAGTGCAGTTGAAGAAGATTCTCATAGTCTCTATTGACTTGATAAAAGTGAGAATTAGATTTTTTTTTTTCTTATTTTAACCCTTGAAGAAGCTCCAAAGAGTTAAGCCTTCCAAAACTGATCAATAAATAAACTTTTGAGAGGGAGATTTCCTAGAAAGAGGATATTACTTTCTAGATATTTTCATTTTAATTTTGGGATTTCATAACAAACTGGAAGTTTTATCATAAAGTTAGAAAACCCAGCTACACCTATAATTATACTACTTCAAGAACAATATAATACTTGATGGTCACGGCAGATGAGATCAAACCCTTTTTTTCCAGAAACTCATCAACTATATCAATCCCAAAAGTACATGATACGTCTATATCACTCTCCGATGAACCTTCAGTTTCTGGGTCAGGATTAGAACAAATCAGGTCACATAGGAGACCGTTATCAATAAAATCAGTGGGTCAGGGTCTCTGAATTTCATTTATCTGATCCAATTCTTAAAGATATGAAGAGATCCCTCTATTCATGCAAAGTATTTTTTCATCAATGAGTGCAGCCACAGGAAAAAAATTGAAACAGTTGGTGAATATCTTCCAGAGGTGAAAATTAAACATCCTTTTACACTCATCATAAAAACCATAAATCTAGTGAATTTTGGCATCTTCATGGATTCCTATTAATAGAAAAATTTATTGGGATATCTAATTTTGTAAGCAATCAACAAGAAAATGGTCTCCAAAATTTGCTTGCCTCTATCTACATAATCTCCAAGACAAAGGTAATTTTTTGCAGGAGGGTGGCCATCATGATCAAATAACCTCAAAAGATATTAGTATTGCCCATGCACGTTTCCTGTAAAGGGCATCAAATATCAAAAAAATTAGGTATAACATAAATATCAAAATGTATGACTCGATATTGCAGCAAATGTATTGGCCTTAGTGAATAATTAGATTGAATTAAAAAATACTACAAAAATGGGATTATGTAAGAAACAAGGATTACAGTGTCATAAAATCCACATATTCTTTAAAATGAATTGCATAGAGAAAGGCGTAAAAATAGTATTTTCATTATTTTCACTATTTTAAAGGGACAATGATGGGTGAAATAAAGTGCCCATGGAAACTAGGTTTTAGGAACTCAAAGTTTGAGGTCATGCAATCACATGCCATGAGTTATGTTGTGATTTTGACTACGTAAATATAAATTTGAATGGCGTCAACGGTTCAGGGTATTGTATTATAGAGAAAATATTGGCTTAATCTTCTCACAGTTTACATGAAATCACTCATCTTATGAGTTTTTATTGGCAATAATATCATGAATTTTGAAAAGAATAATTTCACAAGAAATGGATCTAATCCACCTTAGTTTCTCAGGTGATCAAAGTGGACATCCACAGACACCATCAAACTGCTCGTTCAAAACATTTGAAAAGCCTATGAGGAACTTCTACAAAACCCCATTCTCATAATCGACTTGATTATCAAATAAAAGGACAAATAGATCTTTCTATTCCTTGTTCATTCTGTCAAAAAATCAGAGTACCAGTTGTAGTTCCTTATTTTTAATTTCTAGAAGTTATGCCTGAATTTGTCCTCACTACAAATTTTCTAGCATCCAAGAAGGGTTCACTTTAATGTGCCAAAAACCCCTCTTAAAAACAAACCTAAATCCATAGTTCTTCACAATCGATTACGAAAAAATAGGTGGAATAATGCATGGTGAAGAAAGGGGGCAGGAAAGGTAAGTATAACTTGTCACGGATCTGAATTGAAGTATAAATCTGGAGAATATTGGATTGAGAAAGGAAAATTTGGTGAGCATGGATTCAAAGTTGGTGTATCTCGACCTTAGAGAGTTGAACCTGCTTTCCACCTCTTTTCCCTTTTAGTAGTCGATTTATTATGTCATCCACCACACTTATATCCATTATTCCCTCTAGAGTCGTTGTTATCGCCACCCCTCAACCCTTTTAACTTACTTCAATCCTAGACAGAAAATGAAAGCGAGAGAGAAAATGTATGCGGCTTATCTTCATGATTATCCCCATAAATGGTATCAGAGAACACACAAATACATTCATATCTTGTTTTCCTTGCTTCTTATTCTCTCCATCGCCCTCACCCTTCTCCCTCCATCTTTTCTCCAGGAAATTTCCATGAGCCTTCACATTTATTATGGTTGAAATTCAACGACCGTCAACTAACCATGTATTTGAAAAAATAATCCATCCATCCATGTTAATTTGGATGATGTGTCCTCCTATATGTATTTTCCAATTCTCTACCTCCACAGACTCCTCCACATTCCATCATCATCCTCAATTAAACATGCCCACATGCATCAATTTGATTATCATCAAATTACAACAATAAAAATCAGATTCTTTAAACATGCCTATTTATCTTTTAGCTAATTAATTATCAATCAATTTTGGATTTACGTTATTTACCAATTTCCATCATGAACGACGTTCTAAATCAAGCAAGGCATAGATACCACACTATCTAGAAAATCAATAGCCAAATTGTTATCATGATATAAAAAAACAACATTGCTACGTGATCAATAACAATTTATTTAATCAGTTTTATATAATTATTAGGTCAATTTTATTAGGATTCAAGGGGATAAATCATGCTAACTTTACAATTGCACATAAATAAATAGATAATCATTGAATCCCCTACCTCAAAAGGTCATTAACGTTCTTCACACAAGAACAAATCAAAGCAACAGATCACCATCACCTCTCCCACAACAACTGCATCCACCAAAGGATGTCGCGGCACAATCGCACCAACCAACCACAAAGAAAACTCCATTATAAACATTGAGATCACACACCATCACATGGAAAGGAGAAACATAAGGAAACAGATCGAAGAAACCATAAGAACGGAGGTAGGTCATACCTTATATTGAAGACGAATCACTACGGATTGAAGGAGGGAGCTAAGGATTGTTCCTTAATGAAGGAATCCCCAAAACATTGAAGTGAGGGTTGTCGGGTTGCCTGTGGTTGAGGGATAGCCATTGCAGCTATAGGTTTTGACAAAAACCAAGCAGCTGGAAAACATTTAAAACATACAGTGTCAGGGCATTACACAATGTGTAACCCCCTTTCACGTCATGTAATGCCACGAGGTCGAGTTCTACAGAAAAACATGTCGCCTCATGCTTTATTTTATTTTTCATACCTCGAAGTATTTCACACTGTGAACCCTTATTTCACATTGTGAAACAGGATGTCGTGTTATGTAATTTTGTTATACGATGTGTAATCCCCTCCTTCCAACTTTCACTTAACCAAACTTCTCCAAACATCTTTCAAGACACCTCTAAGCACTTTGACCTTCGAAAACACATAAGGGGTTGATCCACGCAGATCCATTCCCTTACATATAAACTCTACATCAAGTGAAGAGTGATTGTGAAACAAGCTTGGATGTACACAAGTATGTGGGACTTCTAATTTGGTTATCTTCCAACATGCAAAAAATTTATCATATATTTACCTTAATCGGAATTTATATTCTGGATCATATTTATCATGAGTACATGTTGATTATCTTCTTTATAATTTGTTTCTATCACAGGAGTCATATGAGAAGACAATAAATGAGAGTATTTTGGAGAACTTACTTCTACAGAGCTCAAAAAACATTGTTATGTAGTAGTAGGTTGCACCACATCAATATAAAAAATCATCACATACAATTCTATTATACCATTACTACACTGCTTCCTGAATAACAATGATGCATCCATCTAATCCTCGTCATCGACCAGAGGATACTCAGTGTGCCAAAAGCGTTCAGGATATTGAAGATGTTGATATTTAATTGAAGTAATTGATTGATCAGCCCTCAGTTTTAATCGACTATGAATCTTCTTGTGAACTTCATCCAATGTCACATAATCACGAAGATTTGTCACTCTTGCTGGTGGTAAACTATAGTTAAAACCCCACTCAGTATAAATTACCTCACCATTGTAATATATTTTCACACACATGATTACCTAGAAAAAATAATTAATAATATATTATACACTACATCATGATTTTTTTTTAAAAAATAAAGTGGTTATGATTAAATAATTGAATTGATCTTGAGAATTTTTCTATGGATTGGTTTATCATTATTTGATAAACCAACCAAAACCTAAGGGGGGTCCTAGAGCCTTTATTAGCTCACATGTCAACAACCATCAATCTCTTCTCAAACATGGTGTAAAAATCCATCTTCAAACAACAACACTTCTTGTCGAAAATCCTTTTATTAAAATGATACAAACATTCAAGTGATGAGGTCCAGGAGTTTGAGATACAAAACATTTTTTTAAGCGAACATGCAGGTCCTTACATACTTAGAGAGTGGGATGACACATAGGTCATCAATGAGAAAAATAAAATGTAATTATTACAAATTCTATAACTAGGAAAAAACACTACATGCAATCTCAATCATACATTGGTCGATCATCTCAAAATCATCCAATTATTACAAATTAAATAATTTGATAAAAAAATATAACATGCAATTTCAATCATACATTGGACAGTCTTCTCAAGATCAGTCAACATTCTAGATTGCTAACATGTTTGTTTGAGATATTTATTATGTTCTAAATCTTATAACTTTACTTGTAACTATATTGAATAAATAATATATATATATATATAAACATTTATTTATATTCAGACTTTCACGAAGATTTGTCATTGTTACATGTAAAAAAATATAACTAAAACCTTGATCGGTGTAAATAACCTCACTGTTGAAGTATATTGGTGGTGATATGATTATTAAAGAAAATTTAACAAAACGTTATATATTTTTATACCACATCATAAAATGTTTCACATATTTTAATTACTTGTGAATAAATAACTATGAATTGATCTTGAGCCTTATTCTATGGATTAGTTTATCATTATTTGATGAACTAACCAAAACCTAAGGGTGAACTCTTGGAGTATCTATTATCACATATTTCAGCAACCATCAGTATCCTTTCAAACAATAATGCCTCTTGTCGAACACCACCCTTTTATTACAAAGTTATATGCAAGTGAGGGGATCTAAAGGTTTGAAATACATAACATTTTTTAGGCAGACGTGCATGTCCTTACATACTTAGAGAGGGATGACTCACAGACCATCAACGATAAAAAGAAAATACAATTATTAAAAATTATAAAACCACAAGCACAAAAAAGACATGTTATTTCAATTATGCAGTGATCGGTCATCTCAAGATCAGTCATCATGCAATACACCTAACATGTTTTTTTGGTATGCATATTATCTTCTACATATTATATAACTTTACCTATAACTATATCAAATATATAATAAATATCTACACCTGCTTTCCAAAATTTTATCTTTTCAATGTGTGTATGTATATATATAGGTAGATTCACTTTATTTACCAATGTGTATCAAATATTATAATTTTTTTTACTTTGGATAGAATACACAATAATATATACATATAAATATATTAGATTAGGTACAACTGCCAACGATAGCTCACACATGCTACAAAATATATAATTAGATATACTTAATAACATAAATATATATAAATTTAAATATATTCAACTTTATTTATTAATATTTTAAAATATAATTACATATACTTTTATAAACTATAGATTTATAAATATAAGTATTATTAATTTATACAAAAATACTGTAAATATTATTAATAATAAATTTTATGAAATTTAATTAATAAAATTAATATAATTTACACTTACATATAATCATTAAAATATTGTAAACTTATGTTATTTTCAATTTTATAAAATTGCATATGTACATATAATATTTTTGGCATTCTTCTACTTTCCAAAATTTAAGTAATTATATTTTATACTTTATTACTTGGAATAATAATTATTTATACTTAATATAATTTAAGCTTACATAATAACAATTAAAATACTATAAACTTGTGTTATTTTCAATTTTATAAAATTACATATGTATATATAAATTTTTTATCATACTTCTACTTTCCAAAATTTAGGTGGTTATATTTTATACTTTATTACTTGGAATAATAATTATTTATACTTAATATAATTTGAAATTATTATTTATCGTAAATAAAAATAATATAATCTAAACTAACATAATAACCATTAAAATGCTATAAAATTATGTTATTTTCAATTTTATAAAATTACATATGTATATATAAAATTTTTGTCATATTTATACGTTTTAAAATTTAAGTAATTATATTTTATACTTTATTACTTGAAATAATAATTATTTATACTTAATATAATTTAAAATTATTTTTTAAAATTATTTTTTATAGAATTTTTTTTATACTGTTGACAAAAACAAGATTAAGTATATTTTTTAATAAATTTAAATATAATACTTAATATAACTAGTATATTTTTAATAATATATTTTTTATAAAATATTTATCTAATTACCCATGTGTATAGAATATTATAATTTAAATTTATGTTATTTTAAATATAATATATATTATATACATATAAATATATTCAAATCTAATTACTCGCCATTTAAATTACAAATATATACATTTTTAAAAGAATATCATTTCCCTAACTATAAATTATATTTTATACATAACATTTCAATTATATAAACACCATATTTAAATTTTCTAAACATTCAATTTAAATTATATCATAAAAAAATAACTCATTTAGAAAATAAATCATAAAAAGAACATTAGTTTATATATCCATACATTCATATATCCATACATATTAAATAGATAAATTATACAAACAAAATAAATAAAAACAATTAGAGAATTAAAATTTTAAATAGAAATTTTACATTCTTAAAAGCCGGAAATATATGTTGAGAAAGAATTTCAGGAGGGTTTCATGGAAAAGTACAGAGAAGAATGAAAAATGGAGGGGGCACCTCATTTTATAATTTTGGATGACCAAGAGGCGTGAACCTCATTTAAGCCTCCTCCGAACCCATATTTTCAAATGTGGAAAACCCCATCCCATTTTTTGAAAGAAAAAAAATTAAAAACCCCTTTAAAAAATCGTAAATGCTTGGCTATATGACAATCAATTGCGGGTGACATTGTGAACATAGGTAAATGTTGAAACATTGTAATTATTGTTCATGGTGCCTCTGAATTTATTAATGTTATATGATCGAAATGTGATGCATATGATTAATTAGGGGAGTAAACGAACTCAAGGTGCTTATAAGCTACTCGAGCATGAGGCGAGCTTGAGCTTGAGCTACTTGAGTATTAACTTAAGCCAAAGCTGAGCATTAAAATAACTTAATCTAGTAGCACGAAAGCCTCAATGAGTATTAAATATTTTAATATATTATTTTTATTATATATATGTGTGTATTGTTTAGAGGTCGAGCTTTCAATTTTAAGTAAAAATTCGAGCTCCGATTCAAATTCAAGAAAAATATTAGAATTAAAATTAACCGTAAAAACATTGGTGTCTGACCCTGAAATTCGAGCTCCTATCATTTTATATTTTCTATACTATGTTCACGATAGATAACAATGAGTTTGGTAACCGTAAAAATAGTGGTGCCTGACCCTGAAACCAAATCGCAATACCAAAACCTAAATCCGCTTAATACCCATTTAATTTTAAAAAATACCACCCGAACCCGAATCTAGTTTACAGATGTAATACCAACTTATTACCCGAACCCATGATGTCCAAGCCCCGCATAGAGCAAACTTAAACTCACACATTAGACCTAACGCAAAATTAAGAAGAAAATAATTGAACAACAATCACTCGTTTCAAAGCTCAGGCATAGGAGGGCCCTGACCCTCCATCGCCCCATACGAATCCGTGAAAGCTGCCTTCACCAACATTACAGTTGTGGGTAGGGAGAGTATTTTGAAGGTGGAATTTGAAATAATGGATTTTTTAATCATAAAAAATTCACCTAGTTTGTAAATTCAACATGGGATACATTGAATTTTCATTCATCCATCCAAATATGGAAAAGAGTTTCCAAAATATCTTACGGGAATAAAACACATTCATTGAGGTATTTTGTGATCGCCAATCTTTTGATCACAAGAAATATTAATTTTTGTCATGAAAGTATAATAAACTTTTCAATCACAAAATATCATATTATAGTGTCCACTTTAAAACAACACCAAACATTATATATCAATTTTAATAAAATTGTTAAAAAATTAGTAACTTAAATTATTTGAAAGCATTAGAATGATATCAAAAATATTTTACAATGCCCAACTAGAACAATTCACTAAAAAATATTGTATTTCAAAAAAATTAAACCAAGTTTGATTTGTTAGGAAGATACTAGATATGCGTTTGATTTTCATAAGGTCAATTCTGAAACATATGGTTTTGTCCATATGGTACATCTATTATATCACGACATTTTACAAAAGAGTTGTCTGTTGTGGATAATTATATTTGAGAAAACAATGAATTTATCTTGGATAAAGAAGATTCTATGGTTTAAAAAAAAGAACTGTTTACATTGTAAAGTTAAAAAACAATATAACTAAACCTATCTCAAAAAATGATAACACAAGTTAAATCATGTGATTATCTAATGAATTTATTTATCAATATATTAACTATTACAACATATAAAAGATTAATTCATGTTATAAAATTGAAATACATTGACTTAAATTCCCTAGATATATTTTCACAATGAATTGATATTAATACTAGCATATGAACCTTTACTTCTTGCAATTTGGTCATTATGGAGTGTTGAAGGCGCTGCATTAAGATGTTTCTTCGCTCCATGGAAGGGTCAAACTCTTCACTTTTAATTCCATGAAATGTGAATAAAAGAATCATCCCATCTTTCCCATTTTCGAGATCTGTCCAAACAAACATAAAAAAAATGAAGATAAGATTCTTCTACTTCAAAAAATGTCAAAAGTTCAAAGCTTTGTTTGATAGTGCTCCTTGAAAAGTGCTTATACTGTTTCACACGAAACAATTTGAAAAAATAAGTGATGTTTGTTCTCTTACAAAAATGGCATATAGATTCTTTTTTAATAAAGAATCTGGCGATGATCAGTTTTCAGTAAGTGTTGTCAAACAAACCCTAAAAGGCCAATGAGAACAACTACCCATTTGGCCATGGAAAAGTGCATGACGCACCTTCCTCGTATTTGGCTTGGATTTGCCTGAGCCACTTCCCAATGATTTGTTTACAGCAGGCTTTATTATGTCGAAGGAGCACATAAGGCCCTCATCAACACTCAGCAAGGCACCTGCATTATCAAACTCTCCGCCATAATTTGGAGCTGAAAATATCGTGACCAGCCTTTGTTGGGCGAAGAATTCATATCCATCCTCTACAACCTTCAACAACAAAAACAGATAGGTTGTAATATGGTCAAGGTAAACTGTTAATGTATTAGTGTTACCATATTTCATATTGAAAAAGTGTTCCTTTGTGACTTATTCGAGCAATTTTCTTACGTAATTTGTGTTTAAGTGTTTTGCAATAAATATAACAAACACAAATTATGTATTTGAATTGTTGATCATAACTTATACGTGCTATAAGCAGTTTTCAACAAGTGCGGGCAAATGGAGCCTAACTAGACACTAGAGGTGGAAATTTTGAACCCAACACAACACGACATGAGTTAAATGGGTTGGGTTCAAACATGAATGGGTTTCTGTTGACAAGAATAATATTCAGATCGGGTCTAGGTTGACCATTCATGATCAATTTATATCATCTACCCCAATTAAAAATACAATGATAATATAAAATATTAAAAATATAATAACTATTAATTTTACAATATATTTTATTTATATAATGAACTTAATTTTACCAAATTCAACATGTTTGTAACAAATTGTTTATTTAAAATGGTTTAGAGGATCGAGCATCAACATGGATAACAAATGCTTCGTATTAATTAGATTTTTTCAGTCTAAATGGGATGATTTCATTTGTTTAGTTCATCGAGTATATATTATATTAATTGGTTTGACATGTCATGATGTGGTCTATGTTATATATTTAAAATCAAACAGATTGGTGAGCAATGTAAGGATGACCCTTCCATAAATGGGTGGGGTTAGGTCAAACCATTTAACTAAATGGATCAGATTAGGATTGCGCTTAAATGAATTCACAAGGACGGTCAATCTGACCCGTAAACCCAAATTTCCACATCCAGTACGCACCATCAAAAAACATATAACCTAGCTAAAACATCTTTGGAAAATGTTAGTAGTGCAGTTAAAGAAGATTCTCATAGTCTCTGTTGACTTGATAGAAGTGATAATTATAGGTTTTCTTAGTTTAACCCATGAAGAAGCTTCTGAGAGTTAAGTTTTGCAAAATTGATCAATAAATAAACTTTTGAGATGCAGCTTTCCCATAAATAGGATATTACTTGCCAAATATTTTCATTTTAATTTTGGGATTTCATAACAAACTGGAAGTTTTATCATAAAGTTAGAAAACCTAACTATGCCTATAAATCTGCTACTTCAGGAATAATATAATACCTGATGACCGCGACAGATGAGATCAAGCCCATTTTTGTCCAGAAACTCATCAACTATATCAGTCCCAAAAGTACATGATACGCCTCTATCGCTCTCCGACCAACCTTCAGTTTTTGGGTCGGGATCTGACCAAAGCAGGTCACATAGGAGACCGTTATCAGGAACATCAGCAGGTCTCTGAATTTCATTTATCTGATCCAGCGTTTGAAGCTCTGGAGAGAGCCCTCCATGCATGCAAAGTATTTTTTCATCAATGAGTGCAGCCACAGGCAAACAATTGAAACAGTCGGTGAATATCTTCCAAAGGCGAACATTAAACCTCCTTTTACACTCATCATAGAAACCATAAATCCGGTTAATTTTGGCATCTTCGTGGTTTCCTCTTAATAGAAAAAATTTGTTGGGATATCTGATTTTGTAAGCAAGCAACAAGCAAATGGTCTCCAAACTTTGCTTGCCTCTATCTACATAATCTCCAAGACAAAGGTAATTTGATGCAGGTGGGTAGCCACCATAATCAAATAACCTCAAAAGATCTTGGTATTGCCCATGCACGTCACCTGTAAATGACATCAAATATCAAGAAAATCAGGTATAACATAAATCCTAAAATGTATGACTCGACATTGCAACAAATGTATTAGCCTCAGTGAATAATTAGGCTGAATTAAAAACTGTTATGCAAATGGGATTATGCGAGAAACAAGGATTATAGTGTCATACAATCCACCTATTCTTTAAAATGATTTGCACAAAGAAAGGTGTAAAAATATGATTTTCATCAATTTCACTGTTTTTAAGGGACGGTGATGGGTGAAGTGGAGTGCCCGCATAAACTAGGTTTTAGGAAGTCAAAGTTCGAGGTCATGCAATCACATGTCGCGAATTCTGCTGTGATTTTGACTACTTAAATATAAATTTGAATGATGTCAACGATTCAGGGTATTGTATTATAGAGAAAATATTGGCTTAATCTTCTCACAATTTACATGGAATCACTCATCTTATGAATTTTGATTGGCTACAATATCATGAAGTTTGAAAAGAATAATTTCACAGTCAATGGAGCTAATCCACCTTAGTTTCTCTGGTGATCAAAGTGGGCATCGACAACCACAATCAGACTGTTCATTCAAAACATTTGAAAATCCTATGAGGGACTTCTACAAAACCTCATTCTCATAATCGACTCGATTATAAAATAACGGGACAACTAGATCTTTTTATCCCTTGTTCATTCTGTAAAAAAATCAAAGTACCGGTTGTAGTTCCTCATTTTTAATTTCCAGAAGTTATGCCCGAAGTTGTCCATTTTCACTGAAAAATTCTTGCATCCTAGAAGAGTTCATTTTAATGTGCCAACAACCCCTCGCAACAACAAACCTAAAGTCAGAGTTCTTCACAACCGATTACGCAAAAAAAAAAACAGGTGGAACAATGCATGGTGAAGAAAGGGGACGGGAAAGGTAAAGACGACTCACCGCAGATCCGAATTGGGGCATGAAGCTGAAGAAGATTGGATTGAGAAAGGAAAATTTGACGAGCGTGGATGCAGAGCTGGCGAATCTCAACCTCAGAGAGTTGAACCTGCTTTCCACCTCCTTTCCCTTCCAATAGCCGATTTATTATGTCGTCCACCACACTTATGTCCATTATTCCCTCCATTATCGTCGTTATCGTCACCCCTTAACCCTTTCAACTTGCTTCAATCCCAGACATCAAATGAAATCTAGATAGAAAATGTATACACCTTATCTCCATGATTCTCCCCGTAATGGTATGAAAGAACACATAAATCCGTTCACACCTTGGTGTCCTTGCTTCTCATTCTCTCCATCGGCCTCACCCTTCTCCCTCCATCTTTTCTCGGGGAAATTGCGATCAGCCTTCACATTCATTACGGTTCAAATTCAACGGACTAGCCATGTATTTGAAAAAATAATCCCCATCCACGTTAATTTGGATTACGTGTCTTCCTATCCGCATTTTCCGATTCTCTGCCTCCACAGACTCCTTCCGCGTTCCAATCCTCGTCCTCGGTGCCCGCCTCAATCTCCGCCTTAATCTCCGCCCCCCCGACTCTCCTCTTCCAAACCCTTCTTCTCCAAACCATTGTCCTCGCGCGTAGCACGGATTCCTCCGCTTCCCCACCCCTGCCTCCGCCTCTGCCTCCCCGTCGCCGCCTCCGCATCGTCTTCCTCCTCCTCCTTATCGGCTTCCTCCTCCGCATCGGCTTCCGCCTCGGCTCCTCGTCCGCCTCGGCCTCGGCCCCCGCCCCCACCTCCGCCTCCGCCCCCGCCCCCCGCCCCCCGCCCACGCATCTCCTTCTACTCGCCTGGGAGACCAAGAAGGACACCATGAGGAGCTATTTCAAGCAGTTCGGAGAAATCCAGGAGGCCGTCGTCATAACTGACAAGTACACCGGAAGATCCAAGGTTTTGGTTTCGTACGCCTCATTCATCCTTCCCCCAGATCCTCCTCTGCCTTGCTTTCCGTCATTGTTTATGCAGTGATCCCTTCGCGTCACAGGTGGATCCGGAAGCGGCCAGTAGAGCGTGCGAGAATCCCTACCCCGTGATCGATGGGAGGAGGGCGAACTGCAATCTCGCTTCTCTCGAATTGGCCTGACTCTTGATTAACAAATCAGCAATCAGTCTTTGAATCCATTCTTATTACCCCAATACACGAGTCACCTGCTTCCCGTGATTCCCAACTTCCATCTCTGGCTATTAGTTCTGATTTCAAAAAATACGCACTGCGTTGCAGGTCTTGGAAGGTTCAGGGGTGCAACTGGATTAATGGCCGCAGGCTCATCATCCGCATACTTTCAGCAAGGACCTCCTCCATACACTTCCCTTTTCGGCTTATGGGTGAGTGGAATCAAAGGGAGATGTGTGTTTCATTGACTAAATTCTCTGTGCTGGGTGGTCTGTTCTTCCTAACATGAACTTTGCCTTCTCAGGTACAGTACTGGGTTTTCACAGGACAGCTTATATCCCATGGTGGTCTGTTCTTACTGCATTAAAGGCAATCCTTAATGCAGTGTGGTTCCTTTATCAGCATTTCCTGGTTCGATTGAGGGGTTATGGGGAGATGCAGTGGCAATGAATCAACATTTCTCTTTGGTGTGAAAAAAATGTAAGTTTCCTACGTGTTTTGTGATTAATGTTTTCTAAACTTTCTTCTGCATTGACTGTGTATTTTCTTTGGATTTTAACTGCAATTGTTTCATATGGATATCCTATTTTCTCACTAAATTTAATGTTATTTCACATGTTTAGTTTTCCATTTATTTTCTTTAATCCATTCATTCAAAACTAGAAAACCCAGTTAATATATTACATATTGATCTCACCATCAATGCCATGGAATTATTAAAGAATGATTTCTTACTTTATCATTGCATTATACACACATTCATTTTGATTTCTTATTTTACAATTTAGAATATCAAGTATGTCATTACAGATTATACTGTTTACCTCTAATTGTAATGACACTTTACTTTTTAATATCATTCAATCTATGACCTTTCATTTACAGGTTACCCAACACGTTCACTGCAGAAACATTTAGAAAATGATTTTTACCAAGAATGTCTTGCTGAAAGAGAAGTCAGAAGTGATTTCAATGCGGACAATTTAAATAATCGACTGACATGCAGTCTGCTCCCTTCGTCCCCACTATATAGAGATCTTTAAAAAAAGGCAGTTGGTTCTATACTCTTTACATCCGTGGGCATAAACATCCGTGATTAAGTTTTGTTAACTTTTTCTAATGTCATTTAATGTCATCTTAAGCTTCTAAATTTATATTTAAAGGATTTTTATGAGTTTTTTGGTTATTACATGTTTTTTTGGTTTGTCCCTGGTTTTCAGGATGGTCTGGCTTTGGTTTTTAATGTTTATTCCTGGAAGAGGACAAGGATGCTTTGGAATGGTGAGTTTGGTTTGCGTATCCCATGATGAAGATGACAAGGATGCTTTGTTTTATTTCTGGCATCCTCAAGTTTGTCTTTGTTTTCATCTTTTGGCTTTCTCTTTTCTTGAAATGGTTGCGGTGTTGTTCAGTAGTTTTTTGTTGGCTGCTACACTGTTCCCTCAGTAGTTTGGGAAGCGCTGACATGCGGTCTGCTCCCTTTGTCTTTGTTCCTTCATTTGATTTCATCTGCCTTTTTCTTTTGACTAAAGTTGACTCCGTGCTTTCATAGATCACAACATGAATTGTTTTTCCTTTTCAAATGCTAGCGCTGTCGTTGCTTCCTAGGTTGTAACATTCTTAATGGTAACTTTTATGTATATTGTTGCAACTAATTTTTCCGACTCCTTTCTCTTCTAAGCATTGCTTGATTATGCACTCTCTAGAAATTAAAGATAATACATTTAGTTTGCGCCATTGTTTTATATTTGTTAACAATTTCTTTGTTTATCTCTACACATTAGATATGGTTTCTTGAATTTCATCGCCCCCCTGTGGGATTTCAGCAAGGGCTTATTTCTGGCACTACTACTAGTTTTCTTTACAGTTTATCTTAATTTCAAGAGCGGTATGTCTCTACACAAATAATAACTTATTTTCCTTTTCTATCTCTTTTTTTTTGGTTTCCGACTTCTTCAATGTTGGTATTCCTTTATAAATAAGAGGTTTTATATTTTTAAAATTTAACTGTATTTTGAGTTGCATTATGGGAACATACAAATTACATTCAATCAATTTTATTGTTGGAAATCCATTTAGTTTAGTACATTATATATAAGTTCTCTAAATATATTTTCTTACTCTGTTTCACGATTGCAATTTGATATATCAATACTGTAAAGTGGATTGCGGCTATTGGGAATTGCTTCATAATGTCACATTATTAAGAATTATTTTTTTCCTCATAATTCATGTTATAAGAGGTGCAGATATTTACGCAGAGTTCTTGGGTGAAGTGTCACCTGTAATGCATACCACAAAACTGAATCTCACCGGGAAGGTAAGTGATTTTGTTGTCGAGCTGATGTATAACAAAATACTTGCAGATATTTGAATCAATGCTGATAGTTTTCGTGCTGTTTTCTCTTAATATTTTTGTTTTGCTTTCAGGGACGGACATCACTCTTTGCATTGAGAAAGCCCTAGCCTAGTCCGAGGTTGCTCGGGGAGATGTTAATTATTTAAATGCGCATGCTACATCGACACCGGTGGGTGACCTGACACAGTATAAAGCTCTAATTGACTGCTTTGGCCAGAATCCCGAGGTAACATGCAGTTCAAACATTATCAAATTAGTATGTATACCACATAATTTAGGTGAACTCTAATCCACTTTTGACCCTTTTTTCTTTAAAGTATTTTTTCTAAGTCATGTTTGATGTTTGCAGCTAAAAGTTAATTCTACAAAGTCCACGACTGACCACCTTCTTGGAGCTGCAGGTGCTGTAGAAGCTATTGCAGCAGTGAAGGTAATGCATATACCCCTCTGCCTTAGAATTATGTTGCCTGTTGCTTATGCTTGTGGGTATCTGATAACATGCCCTGGTTGTTGCTACATAGATCAAGTCAGCAATATAAGTTAATAAAAAACCTTTTCAAAGGAATTAAAGAAATGAGTTAAAATCGATTGAACATATTGAATTTATTATTAGTTTTTTTATAACATTTACACTATATTCTCTCATAATTAATGAAAGCTGTTTGTGGGAAAATAGAATTGAATCCACTAATTGATGGCGTGTTGTGCACAATGATTTGAATGAGAAATTAAGTATCATGTGAAAGGCGTGGGCATCCAGTGAACACTAGGTAAATCTTATTTTGAGCATTTCTATGAATTGTATGTGCCTTTCATATTTATTCTTTCTATGATTTGGTTATGATGTAAACCGAAATTGATATTTTAGATTGTTTTTGTGCAGTGGAAACATTTTTGTGATTAGGGTTGGGAAATCATATTGCTTGGGTGGGCACTAAATAATATTGGCATTGAAATACATGTAGATTTTATCGAACTATGTTTATAAGAGTTTGATAAAAACTGGGGCCAACAACATGCAACCCAATGAAGTGATATATTTACCATGTTTAACGAAACTACATATAAATCCATTTTTCGGGCTTATTTACCATGAAGTGATATATTTACCATGTTTATCCTAATGAATCTGACAACCTCTCTACATCGTACCGTCATTGCGTTGTAGGAATCAAGAGTAGATTCCCTTCAGTAGTAATCCACACGTGTTCTATGAACCCCCGAACATCGTCGTATGAATCTTTGGGTGCTAGCGTAGTAGAAAATAATAATTGGGCATGTGCCTTTATTATCTTTATTTCCACGAAACCCCATTCCAATAAATGTGAATTTCATACCAATGAGTCTCGTTCTCATAATTTCATACACTAGAAATTACTAAGGACGTACACCATGAGAAGATGCCTTAAATACCTATGAGTCTCCACCCATGATAGCCAATATCATTTGTGCCTCTCAAATGATTTGATCCGGGTATAGAACATATATTTAAGAATACTGTCGTAACACGTCTAGGTTCTCATCATAGTAGGGAACTGTTATGAAATTTCAATGTGATAACTACTCTTAAATGATACTCATGCTTCTGCTAAGATAGACCTTTAGTCACGAGGTCTGTCATGTTTTCTTCCATGGAAACTTTACCCACTACAACTTCATCTCTCTGAGAAAAATCCCTCAAGAGTTGATACTTTCGGGATATATGATTTGTCCATTGACGTGATCTTGACTCTTTTGCAAGATCCATCACTGTCGTATTATCACAATACAACGAGAAGACATTTACTTCTAGGTACCACATCAAGATCCTATACAAATTTTCATATCTAAACAACTTCCTTAGCTGTATCAGAAGCCACTATATACTCAAACTCCGCTGTAGAATCAGTGACAACTGACTGTTTTGAACTCTTTTAACTCACAACTCTTCCGTTGAGATTGAAAACATATCCTGACTACAACTTCAGATCATTTTGATCTGTTTGAAAATTAGCATCAATATAACCCTTAATGACTAGCTTTCTAATATCCTCTATACACTAGGAACATATCCTTAGTTCTTATCATATACTTAAGGATAACCTTAACATCAAACCAATGTTGTTATCCTGTATCAGCTTGATACCTGACTACCGTGCTTAATGTGTAGGCAACATCAAGTCTAGTATATAACATGAAATACATGATTAATCCTCTCATTGAAGCATATTTGGATCTTACTCATTCTCTTTTTCTTCTAGTGTGTCTAAGGACACATTTTCTTAGAAAGATGTATACCATGTGACATTGAAACCAATCCTCACTTGGATTGTTCCATACTAAATCTATTTAGTATCCGGTCAATGTACGTACCTTGACTTAGTCCAAGAAACCTTTTAGATCTATCATGAATGGTGTTGATCCTTATAATGCAGGATGCTTCACCTAAATCCTTCATGGCGAAACACTTGTTTAACCGGTCTTTAACATACTGTAAGACTAGTATGTCATTTCCAATAAGTAATACTTCGTCTACATAAACTACTAGGATAATGAGCACATTCCCACTAAAATGATTGTAAATACATGGATCACATTCATTCTTAAGGAAACCAAAATCTTTTATAGCTTCATCGAATCAAATGTTGAATGACCTAGATGCTAGCTTCAATCCATATATGGATCTTTGCAACTTACATATATTTTTTTGGCATCACCTGGAGTCACAAACCCTTTTGGTTGTGTCATGTAGACATTTTCCTGAAGGTTACTATTAAGGAAAGATGTTTTTACATCCATCTACTAAATTTCATAGACATGGTAAGCTGCTATAGCAAATATAATTCTGATGGATTTAAACATGGAAACCAGTGAAAATGTTTCATCATAGTCAATGTCTTGACGTCGTTTAAACCCTTTAACCATTATCCTTGCATTATAGGTACTTAATCTGCCTTCCATATCCAGTTTTCTTTTGAATACATATTTTCACCCAATAGGCTTTGCATCAACTGGCGGATCGACCATAA
Organism: Viscum album; assembly: GCA_963277665.1. NCBI lineage: Eukaryota > Viridiplantae > Streptophyta > Magnoliopsida > Santalales > Viscaceae > Viscum > Viscum album. The sequence continues at coordinate 220,958 of OY728150.1, forward strand.
CCCATACTTGGTTCTAATACATGGAATCCATTTCAGAATTCATGGAGTCTTTCCATCTTGCATCTTATGAGCTCTTTACTATCTATTTATAAGAGATAGGTTTATTATTGTCAACCAATAATGAGTTGCCATCTTCAGTGACTAGAAAACCATCTCTTTGGTTCTCTTCCCTATCTGGTGCTTTTATATAGTACTTGTGTTTTAGGAACAACTTTTTCCATAAAGACCTATGAAATATGTTCCTCTACCAACTCTTATGTACCTTGAGCATCAACTTAATCAAAATAAATCTCACTTCCACTATCATTCTTTACCATGTCTAGCAATGTACGATTCCACAATTTGCAATGAATATCCCCAAAAGGATAATGGAAGATCTACACAACTCATCATCAACTTTACCATGTCTAGCAATGTACGATTCCTCCTTTCACTAACACCATTCCACTGTGGTGTGTAAGGTGGAGTGAGTTGAGATAGAATCCCAAACCCCCATAGAAAGTTGATAAACTCTTGGTTAAGACATTCACTACCTTGATTCTATCAAAGTTTTTTTTATCCTTTTTCCAAGTTGATTCTCTACTTCATTTTTGAATTCTTTGAATTTCTTAAAGGACTCAAACTTATACCTCATAAAGAATACATATCCATATCTATTCAAGTCATCAGTGAAAGTTATGAAGTGAGAATACCCACCTATAGTTTCTACTAGAAATGGTCTATACACATCAGTGTATACAAATCCTAGAAGCTCTGTGGTCCTTTCACCCTATCCACAAAATGGTGGTTTGGTCACTTTTTCTTGTAAACAGGCATGAAATCTTTAAAGTGATTTTAGCTAAGAGTCTAATTAACCATTTTGATAGAGCTTTGTCAAATAATTCTTGTTTACATGACCAAGATGGTGATGCCATATCTGGGTGTTATATCATAATTTAATACATAAAGACCGTTATTTAATTGTGTCATACCATAACATATGTTGTCTTTATAAAAGAAACAACTTTTATACACAAATTATGTTCTTGGTAACTATCGATACATAATAACATTCTCTTAAAACCAATATCATTCCTATTGGAAACAAAATGCGGTAATCTCCAATGGCTAGAACAACCATCCTCGCACCATTGGTAGCTCACGAATCCACCTATCCTATGGAAATATTTCATAATATACTTGGTTCCTATATTTGGATAAAAATTTGAGTACCATAAGCTATATCTAATACCCAATTTGTAGATATTGAAAGATTACACTTGATAACAAATGCACCTTTAGCTTCCCCTTTCTTCTGGGTGCAGTTCCTCTTCCAGTGTACTTGCTTAACACATGAAAAACATACTATATGTTCGAAGTCTCTTTCTTTGAATTTTCGGAATTCAAAATTGCCTACAGAACACCATGACCATAGATTTATTTAGGCTATATCATTTCTATCAAAGGGTCTGAGATATCAACTTCCATTAAATAACAGAAGAAAAAAAATTCTTTCTCGCATTATTCATTAATGAAATATTACTCATGACACATCCAACATATCCTACTTCACCGTGAACATATTTCATCATGGTTTTCATCAACACATCAAAGTGTGTGACTCATAATATCCTTTAATAATAATATTAAATTCTAAGGATCAATACACATGTTCGTAGATAGGAACATCCAATGACATTTATAAATGTGGATTTCATACTATCGAGTCTCATTTTCATAATTTCCTACACCAAAAATTACCAAGGGCATACACCATGAGAAGGTGCCTCAAATTTCTACGAGTCTCCACCCATGATATCCAATATCATTTATGTCCCTCAAACTATTTCATCTGGATATAGAACATATATTTAAGAATGATGTCGTGACACTTCTGGGTTCTCATCATAGCAGAGAACTCCTATGACATTTTAGTGCGACAACTACTCTTAGGACATTATCACATACTATTTTATGCATAAGAACAATCATGATGTGATAAGGAGTTTATAAATATTTTAAAAAATTATTATAGTTTATCATAAAATATATATAAGTTGGTTCTAGGACACAAACTCCAACAGACTCCCACTTACACTGGAGCTATCTACTAACGATCTTCAGTCCACTAGTTCTCACATGATACTCATGCTTCTATTGAGATAGACATTTAGTCATGGGGTCCACCATGTTTTCTTCCATGGAATATCTGCTTACTGTAACTTTAAACCTCTAAGAAAAATACCTCAAGAGCTGATACTTCTGGAGTATATTCTTTTTCTATTAGCACAACCTTAGCTCTTTTGCAAGAGATACTGACATAGTATTATCACAATACAATGTGATAGAGTCTTTACTACTAGGTACCACATCAAGATCCTGGAAAAAGTTTCATATTCCAATGGATTCCTTGGTTGTATGAGAAGATGCTATATACTCGGTATCCACTGTAAAATCGGTGACAACTGGTTTCTTTGAACTCTTCCAGCTCACAGCTCCTCCATTGAGGCTGAAAACATACCCTGGCCACAACTTCAGATCATTTTGATCTATTTTAAAACTAGCATCATTATGACCCTTGATGACTAGCTCCTCATATCCTCTATACACCAGGAAAACATCCTTAGTTCTTCTCAGATACTTGAGGATATCCTTAACAACAAACCAATGTTATTCTCCTGGATTAGCTTGATATCTTCCTACCATGCTTATTGCGTAGGTAAGATCAAGTGTAGTACATAACATGACATACATGATTGACCCTATCACTGAATCATATGAGATCTTACTCATTCTAAATTCCTCCTATTGTGTTTGAGGAAACATTTTCTTAGAAAGATGTATATCATGTGACACTAGAACCAATCCCCTAATATATTGTTCCGACACTAGGAATCAGTCATCGACCTGACATTGAGAATGTCTAGGTACTACCATGGGGTTCATCCTGAGGGCTTGAGGATGAGGGATGACTAGTGATTCCCCATGATCTGCTACTCATTAGTGGATGTGTGAGCATGATATCCTTAGTGAGAGGATAAAGGTTCCCCTGAGGTGATTCTCATTCTTAGAGACACTCCGACGTTGACCAAGGTAAGTATGGTGGATTGGGGTTGTGTACCTAAGGATCAAAAATGGTTATTGTTCATGGACCATGTTATATGTGTATTCCCATGGGGTGATGGTGATACTATGGAGGAAGTTTCATCATGACATTCTCATTGATACTTCGACGTTGGGTCGAAGCAGGTATTAAGTTGGTGTATTTATTTATTTGATTTTTTATACTGTTTATTTATTTATTTTAGCTGAGAATGTCATGTGACCATATCATAAAATATACAGGTTAGTACGAGACTGTATTTTTGGTACCCTATACAATTTTTTACTCACACCCCACTCGGGCTGCTATTGCACATGGGTACTCGAGCAGCTCTCACTTGGTTGTTGCGGGCATATGTTGGTTTATGGTCCGAGATAACAGGGCCGAGCAGGATGAATTAGATGCGATCAAATATGTGGATGTGGTATAACTCAGATTTGGTGAGGAGCCAACATCTTTAATTCCTTTTGTATTGGTCTGTATATGTAACCGACCTAGTGGGTGGTTAGTGTATGTATGGCCGTTCATGATTTTATTGCATTTCATTACTTATCATCATCATAACATTAGATTTTTATTCCAATAGATCAAGGTACAAGGGATACAGGCAAACCAAACTGAGGCCTAGGGGGGTCAAAAATAGTGTAGACCAAAGGCATCCCCTCGAATCAGATTCACCCCCTCAGGTTTAAAGTTAGAGATTGTTTGAATACAGGCGACACTGGAACCTTGGGCGGCCAAAGAGGATGATATTTATTTACTTTATATTCTATCACGCACTCTGATATGAAGGGTATATCCTTCCCACAATACCTCCTTAGACCCTCGTTGCTAGTTGGTAGCTTCTGACATTTGGGGAGGTGCACATGAGGTCTTGTGGCGATCAATTTCAGCTATTCAGAGTGAGATGAGCCAAGACGTTAAAAAAACGTGTTAAAAAGTGTTAAAACTATGGTATAAGGACTCAAAATCAATCTAATACTTTATTTTATTTCGTTAGATGAGTGGAATTTTACCAGCACCATCCTACCTTCGAAATACGGATTTTTTGTGCCACCTGCCATTGATTACAACCTTTATTATTTCAAGATAAGATTAATTACAAAATTTCACTCATTTAAATAATGTGATGTTCGATATCATGTGGTATGCACAAACATTGATCTTAAATGAATGATGATATACTATAGAAATATTTTTATTTAAATATGACAGTTATAATCTTGCCATTGGTTTGACGAGTATGAATAAGAATAATCATATTATGAAAATACATATCAATTTTTTTCCTTAATTAAATGAATAATAAATTATATATTATCAATTAGTTAGAAATGAAGGTACAATCTTTTAAAGGAAAAAGATATATTTATCATAAAATTATTTTTATGTGGGAAATATATTTTTATCTTAATAGATTAAATTAATCACTATATATGAATGATTTTTATGTAATTTATAGACCATTTATTTAATAAAATAAATTCAAAATAATATAATTGTTTTTACTAGAAAAGGAATGAGTAAATTTATTTTATAGTTTAAAAATACATTTTCATCAAAAATGAGTTTTATGGAATTTTGTGTGCATATATTATGATTATTTTTTGCCACTTTTAGAAATTATATTTGATAAATTGGAAGTCATTTTTGAAACAACCATTTCAAAATAATCTTAAGATAGTTATCTTGGATTTTTCTAAAAATGATGTTTTTAGTTAGAATAGTGAAAAATATCAATTTTGTAAAAACTATCATTTTACTTTTAATCAAAGTTATTTAAATGTTCCATTTGGTTTTGGATTTTTTTTAAAGTCAAATAATTTTAATTTTATTAAAAATAACACAATTAATTCCATTCTAATCAACATTAAACATGATTTTGGTATAAAATCTTTTTTATTCTTAAAATGGATATTTTTCTAAAAAACTGTTTTTGTTGCATTTCATACACTTATATTGGTAAAGGGTAAGATGTGTTAAAAGGGTTAAAAATATGAGATAAGGTCACAAAATATATCCAAAACATGAATTTATTTCATTGGATTAGTATAATTATTCCATCAAAATCCTCCCTTAAAAAATATGGCATTTTTTTTACCACTTTCCTTTGATCACAACCTTTATATTATTTTAAGTTAAGAGTAATTACAAAATGCCACTCTCTCACTTGTTATGTTTCCATGATATGGATATAGATAAAAATTATATATGAATGAATATATATAATAAAATTTATGAATAATAAACTATATTTATGATAGTAATTTATTTTTAATTTTTAGTGATGATATAATTACCTTGAATGCTTACACAATGTTGATGCAGTGCTTGTGCAAGTAGTAGAAAAAACAAGTAAATTATTTTAAAAACATTAAAAGTAATGTTTTTTTTTAAAAATATATGGTGTTCCATGTTTTTTTTTGATAATTATAATATATAAGTTATGGTTAATGAGTTTGTGAATAGTTTAAAAAATGACCTTAAGCGATATTTATTGTTTAAATTTTTTATTTAAATCTTTATAAAATCATAAAAATACTATAGTAACTCAGTTGGGTTGAAAATTTTATAGGATATCATGAATGGTCTATGTATGTGTAACTTGGAATTTTTAAAATTACTTTCATGACCTTTAGAGATTGAAAAATTTGTTACCACAGTTAAGGTTAATATTTTATGTATTTACAAGACTGCCACCCACCCCACTTATAAAGGGAGGCCCTCTTCTCTTCACTCATTCACACATTTTGAGTCATTTATCTCAACCCAAGCTTAAAAAACCCATTTCCACACTTTATTCCCATTTCTTATAGGTTTTTTTTTCTCACCAAAAGACCAACTTAGAAGGCTTAAGATGTAATCCAGAGGAGGTTTTTCAAAGAAGAGGTATAACTCTTAATAATCGAGTGTTTTCATTTTTGTTTCTTATTCTAACTCCTTAAAATATTATATAACCATGATGATATGATAAAATAAGTAACTTCCATATACTTAAATGTTATTATTTTTATTGTATAACACTTTATCATCTTTTTTTCTAATGTGAAATGAAAACATCGCTCGTGTGTACGTGTGGACTACCATCTTCACAAAGTAATGTGTTTCATTTTTCATTACCGCATCACAAGGATGGATATTATGATGGATTGGATGAATAAATATGATATCCATGACAAAATTACGATTATTTAAATATAATATATTACTTACCTTCTTACCATTCTATTCGTTGGAAAATAATAACGTTGTTCGTGTGTATGTGTAGACCACCACCTCCATGAAACGATATAATTTGTTTTTCAAGTACACATTTCATGAATGGTTATAAAATTGTATTTAATGTTTAAAAATTATAATTATTTCATTATTAATATTATGGAGATTATATAACCATGACCCCTTTGACCATGGTCAACCTACCAAAGTTGTTTTGGTAATATGAACTGAATGTCCTCAAAATGATGGACATGAACTTAACTGATTTAGTAACTATATAAGACATGGAAATGAATGAAATAAAAGGGATAATAATAAGTTAATAAACCTAACAAATTTCTTAATCAATTAGAAAATTAATATAAGATTATTATAAAAAAGTACATATATGGAGAGTCAAACTCAAGGTAAGAGATTTCTTGTCTCAATTTCATTTATTTGATACTTACACCATTTTCACCACATGTTTTCTTTCGTGTGGTATATGAAATTCCAAATGGATGTATTTTATCATTCATTGAAAAAATTCTAGTGGTTTTCAAATCCAATTCATTTTTTCTCCTTCAATGTTCTTTTTATTTAAAAGTTATCAAAGATGTAAGGATTTTTTCTTTAAAAACATTGTTTTAAATGTTTTAAACACCTTTTGTTTAGTGTTATTATTTATTTAAACGTTTCAATAATGTTCTTATCTATAATTAAAAGGATGTTAAAGGAAAATTTCAACTAATTTTTTACTTTTTGTACAATTTTTTAAAAGGAATTTTTTTAATGTTTTCAGTGTGGGTCACTTTTGAACCATTTCACCAAAGTAAAAAAAGAATGTTTTCCTTAATGTATTCGACATGAACAGATTTTACCACTGTTATGTCATTTCTTTGTTATTAATATTCCTATAAAAGTTTTATTTTTTTTAAAAATTAAATTAAATTCCTATTTTTTTGTGAATTTTTCATTTTAAAGAGTTTTCAAAAGGGATATTTCTCTTAATTTCTATGCAAAAATGGAAAGTGATATTTCATATGGGATCAAATGTATTTTTAAAGAGTTTTATGATAAAAGGTGAATAATAATAATTTTTTTTCTTAATGATATGGTAATTGAGAATTATAGACGATGACAGGTGATCCCGAAAAAGCTCATAACGATGGGTGAACCTGATATAGATCTCCAATGCATGGAGTAATGATTTTGTTCTCTGAGGAATATATATTGGAATTAACTGAGTAGGTATTTCATTCGTAAGATTTCTTGTAAGAGATATTTTTAAGAGTGATATGAATATGAAATTCCAAGTTACCTACATGATCTTTCTATGATTTAAAAATATTTTTCATTGAAGTCTTTTGATTTTACAAGGTATGAAAATGAGGTTATATATAATAAAGTTTATGATCCTTTTAAGGGTGAAAGATATGTTTTTAAATAAAAGGTTTATAATGGGTTCTCATGTTTTCTAATAAACCCTCATGATTATGATTTTGAATTTATGATTTCTTATGTTATTTTTTATGAAAACATTTTGAAAATAAGTTGTTTTCATTAGTAAGTAAATGATTATTTAAGCTCAAGGTTTAATAAGAAAAGGTAAACTTTCTTATTGGTTTTCATGAATTTTAAAATGGTCTAACAAGTTTCTTTTATTTTTATATAACTTAGTAATATTTTTTTTCTTATCCCAAGTTTTCAAATGCTTTTAATAGGGCCTAAGGATGACTAGTAACTATAGAAAGGTCTATCTTTTTTTTCTATGGGGACTCATCTTTAAAGAATCTAATTTCCCAAAAGGTGTTGATTAGCTTCTGAAAGTGGCTAATATTCATTATTAATATCTTAATATTCATGTGTATTAATTGAACTTCATTTCTCATCACAAGTACAATTCATTTTTAAAGTGAAAATTTGGGCCCAATCAACCATCTATTTTTGAAATTCATTTATTTAATTTTTTGAATTTAATATTTTGGGATAGGATTGAACACTTTGTTTGTAACATTTTATCTTTCAGGATCGATGGATGAATCCTAAGGGAAGATGAATATTTTTCAGCATGAACGAAGAGATTTTCTGGACAAAGCATAATGAGCCTAAATCCCATCAAACAAAAGTGGGTCCCAAACTCCAATCCCAATGAATATAAAATTTTAATTGTAGAAAGAGAAAATTATGAGGATCATTTTATTCAACTGTGTCTAGAGCTAATTTTGAAGTTTTCATTGAGGTAAAGGGAGAAAAATTTGACATTTAAATGATGATAGAGGACACATGGATGAAGATATTTGTATTCTATAACTCCTTTGGATTCAACCATCTTCAGTTACAAATTCACATGTCAACAAGAGGGATGAATCTGGATGATTTCTTGGCCAACTTCAAAATGTCCAATTCCCTTGATTTTATCACCCTCCGTTTGACTCTCTAAATTAATGGGGATAGAATTGATTGTTGGGAGAGTGTCTCTAAGGCTCCTAATATGCCTATATAAGGAGCTGGTGGTGAAGGGAATTAACATCCATGTTTTTCCTTTCTATCCATTGTTTTTCTTTCAATTGTAATTTCATTCTTTCATTTTGTAATTGTATTTTCAATTTATCCCATGTAAGTTTATCAATCACTTTAGTTTCATAATAAAATTTCATTTTATTCTCTTTTTTATTTTCTTTTCTATATCACATTGATACCATTGAATCAAGGTGTGAATTTATTCACACAAGCACTTGTGAAATTCCTCACACAATGGTGGAATGATCATTATTTCAATGTTTTTCTTCTTCAATTCCACCCTCGTGAGTCTACTTTATGCTTTTATTGATAGAATAACATCAATGGAGGGCTAAACTCTTATGGTTTGATCTAAGGTATTATCAAGGGTATGGTTTGGATGTTATTTTATGTGCTTTAATATTTATATTCAGTTCATTGTTTTAGGATTTCATTCGATGATTTATTTTCTTCTTCATCTTCACCAACTTTAACAATAACACATTTTGAGTGCTAGTACGATCCAATTGCTTGGAGTTCTCATTTAAGTGATCCTATAAGTGAATTGGTTATTAGACTTAGAATAATGTAGGTATTAAAATAGTGAATGATGTTGTGGAATTATATCATTTTGTGGATACATCTTAAATTAGTGACCTGGAGATTTCTAAGAAAATAAATACATCCAATATAACCCAAGTGACAACCTAGGATAAACTCATCTTATTTAATTATTTTAGATCAATTATATTTTTTTATTGTTATTTAAATTAAATAATTAGTTCTTCAATCCAAATCAACCCCCCAAGTTGGCCACTTCATAGCCAAAACATCCAAAATTCGAGTGTCTTGAGGTTACTTCTTCAGTCCCTATGGATTCAACCCCTACATGTACTTCAATGATCGCTTATACCTGTAGGGTAAATGTAACATCCCCAAATGATAAAGGGTTAAATGACTAAATGATATGACTCATGTCAACAAGGTGCACCTTCCTTTTCGGGAGCCTACCTGATTAGAACTCCACAGTTAAGCGTGCTTGGTCTGGAGTAGTGATCAGGATGGATGACCTTCTGGGAAGTTTCCCAGGATGTGTGTGAGTGAGGACAAAACACACTGGAAAGGACATGTGTTGGCCTGTGGGGACTGTCATTAGTCAGATGACCCGTTCAGGCATGTGGGTGGACCCTGGGGTGGGCCCCACGTGTCTGCGGGGCAACTGGTGGTACCTGGTGGGCCAGGACCCGACGACCATGTAAAGGCGGGGTGGTTGTGCTGTCACTGGGACCCAGTTGTCACAATTGGTATCAGAGGAGGAACCCAACCTTAAGTGCGCGGTGCACTGCCTGGGTTGAGATGTAGGGCCCACAACGAGGGCGTTGTGCTTTAAAGGAGGGGTGATTGTAACATCCCCAAATGATAAAGGGTTAAATGACTAAATGATATGACTCATGTCAACAAGATGCACCTTCCTTTTAGGGAGCCTACTTGATTAGAACTCCACAATTAAGCGTGCTTGGCCCGGAGTAGTGATCAGGATGGGTGACCTTCTGGGAAGTTTCCCAGGATGTGTGTGAGTGAGGACAAAACACACTGGAAAGGACATGTGTTGGTCTGTGGGGACTGTCATTAGTCAGATGACCCGTTCAGGCATGTGGGTGGACCCTGGGGTGGGCCCCATGTGTCTGCGGGGCAACTGGTGGTACCTGGTGGGCCAGGACCCGACAGCCATGTAAAGACGGGGTGGTTGTGCTGTCACCGGGACCCAGTTGTCACAGTAAATTTGGGTGCAACCAGATGTCTCTAATTCTACTGGGGAACCCAATTTAAAAATTTGTTAACTCAAATTATCACTAACTAATTTTTAATTTATTAAAGTGGAATTTGAGGTTTATCCCACAGATAATGGGTAAAATCCACTTATAAAATTTAAGGAATGGTTTGAAAACAAGAGATTTGAGATTAGTTTTGGTTTAAAATCAATGAGATGAGTGTACAAAGCATACCATTTATGAGTTCATGCATTAGTGAAGTGAAAAAAATTTAAATTAATCTAGATTTCATTAGAATTGAATCCCAGTGAACCTCATATCAGAGTAAGCACCCTCCCTTATATTCAAACCCCTTTTGGACTCTTGTGTACTTAAGTTAGGTACATAATATGATGGTAAATCCAAAATATTGTTTAAATGTTACCACCCTTATTCCACCAATGGTCATGCAATGAACATGGGTAGTTAATTAATATATTGATAACATACTTATTCTCACCCCCAAAAGTTATGCAAGGAGGGAATAAATAAGATTAAGGAGATTATGAACAAATATTAAAACCCATCATAGAATTTAGAAAACACCACACTTCACTAAATGTACTCCCTCATCCATACATGGATTGAAACATAAAACAATTCCCCCCTTATTCTATTCATGAGGGGAAATGAAAATAAAAAAAACCTAAGGTAACATCAATCCACAGTAATAAAAACACCACTCAAGGCTTCAGGATTCAAGATTTCATCCCCAGTATCAGTCCTCATACTCTATTTATAGGTAGAGCTAAACTGAGAAAAATCTTATTTTCTCTTCAGTTTTGAATCTTCGTATCCCCCATCTCCTAACTAGTTTGAATTTCCCATCCCTCTTTTAGTTATGCGCATGTTTCCACATGATACCTCTTTAATGTTTGATTTAGTGCCTTAGAACCAACTACTTTTAACTTTAGATTGCCTATATATTCATGGATTTGAATATTAATACCTTATCATATATTAATTGTTCTTTTGTATAAAATTAATGGGATAATGTCTAAAATATCCATCACATTGAAAAGGCCACAACATTTCCCCACTATAATGAGAGCCTTACAGTTCCATGATAATATTCTTTAATATTATTCTATGGTTGGATAAAATTATATGAAGAGGCATATAGTATGTTGTCTATTAGGTGAAATTACTCATAAATAGACGGGGGTTTATCTTATGAATTTCACACTTTCTAATCACCATGATGAGAGATTATAAGAATATACCTGCTTATAGGAATCCCGCATGTTTATATGTCATCAGAAATTTCTATCTGTGAGCATGTGTAATAGTCCTTAGACTTTAATATTATTATCAATGCATGTCATGACTCACACACTTTGATGTATTATCATAAAAAATGACAAGAAAATTTATGGAGAAGTTGATTATGTTGGGTGTGTCATGAATGGTGTGTTATTAATGAATAAGTTGAGGAGGATTTTCCCCTTCCATCTATATGGAAGTTTATATATCAATCCTTTATTGAAATGGAACCATCACATTAAATTACATGGACATGGTGCAATGAAGATTTTATTTTAGATAGTGAAAGAAAGTCATATCAATCATATAGGTTGATGACATGGGTGCGTAACTTGCTTGATAAGATATCATGAAAAAAAGATTATATTACACAGTGAGCGTTCATATGTGGTTGTTGTCATTGAGACACATCTTCTTCCTCTGTGGGTACCTTGACCCATTTCTAGATAATAATCTTAGACTAGGTAATCCCAACTAATGCTACTAAGTAAGAGACCTATATGGTCACACACAAAGTCTTTCCTTTGATCTTAGTTAAATACTATTTATATTTAACAGTTGGAATAAATATTATTCTTTAGACCAAGAACTAATATTTATTCATGATTTATTAAATAAATATTTATTCATAAGGTAATTATTTAATTATGTGAATATATAATATTTATTTATCTCTTATTATTCAAAAGGCAATAAATAATTATTTGTTCATTAATAAATTGAAAATAGGCATCTGTTTGAGTGGAACAGATGCTGACCACTACATCTCTCATAAGGGGTTTAAAACCCCCAATCACCCATGTTGGGATTTTCTTCCCCCGTATATGTGGGGGTTTGGTGGATTTCAGGACGACATTGATTGTGTCACCATTTGACATTCCGATGATGTAGGATTCATTTGACACGTGAACTTGGCAGGTCACATTGTTGCTAGTCTAGGATGACCCCTACTCAATGGAAGGGGTTGGTGAAGGATAGGGGATGACCATTGAAGTGGTCAATGACAGTGACAGTGACGTGATCCATGATGACACGCCAAGATGAAGATCAATGGAATCATGCTCTGCACGAGTGGTGATGAAGGTGCCCTGCCCGATAATGGGGGATGGAAACAGACAGGGGGTGGTGAGGTAGGCGGTGGCCCATGGTGTTCGATGGGTGTAATTCATCGAGGACAATGAAACCCCACTCGACATCGAGGGTTGGTGAAAGACATAGTCTGACTGCTAAAGGGAGCTAACGATGGAAATGAGACCCCTACGTTTCAAGGGGTTTCAAGGGGTTTTAAGGGGCCTATGGGCCATGGGCCTTTAGGATAGTATTTATGGGGCCATCAAAGGATGAACCATTAGGACTTATGGGTCATTTTAGGGATTATAATGCCACTAGACCTCTCGTACATCAAATAATAATAATAATAATAATGTCTTGGTGGGTTCATGCCGGTCCTAGGGGTGAGGAATGAGGTTTGACCCGTTGGGGTGCCTGGGTGTGTGGGTGTTTGGTTTGCTTACAATCCCCTCCAACTTGTTAAAAATTAAAAAAATATTCATTAATAAATAATTTATTATGAAAATATCAAAATAAATATTTTATTCTTCAGACTGCGAATAAAATATTTATTTATTTATTGAATGTATAAGATTTATCTCTTGTTATTCTCAAGGTAATAAATAATTATTTATTAATAAATAATTTATTTAATTTTGTGAATATTAAAATAAATATTTTATTCACCATACAATGAATATAATATTTATTTATGATATTTATTCAGAAATTCAATAAATGTCAAGGAGGGCGAGCATACCCAATTGTTGGTTCAATGATAAATATTTATTTACTAGACTATAAATAATATTTATCATTGAATGGGTCTGCACACACCATGTAATAAAATAATTATAATATTATTTTACATGGCATGGAGTTCTTTTTGGGTTTAACATATTATTAAGGGCCTTTATGAAATTAATTAATATAAAACCCTAACCCTGGGTCTACAAATAGACATTTATGATAATTGTGAGTTATTGGTAATTGTACACAACATTCTCCTCACTAGAAAATTCTTTCTCAATGAAGATCATCTCTAGACTGAATGGATCGTGGTTGTGATCAAGGGAGTGACACAAGATGATCATCTCAAGAGACGATCCATTCTAGACTGAATGGATCGTGGTTGTGATCAAGGGAGTGACACAAGATGATCAGTACCGACACACTAGCAACCCAAGTACAATCGATGGTGTTCCAAGATCAAAGGAGAACATGTGGATCTCTGCTAAAGGGGATCTAATTTGGGTCCTCATCAATGCAACATAAATACAACATAAATACAACTGAACGACCTTTAGGTGATCAAAATCTATATTGAAGAAAGAACTCAAGATCAAGGTATTTCTTTATGCTATAAAATTTATTATAAATTAATGTGAAAAAATCCTCTCTCTTGGTTCCAATAAAAATATTTTTCAATATTCTTTGATTTTTTTCATTAGTTATGAAGTTCACATCATATACATTACGTATGATATTTTAAATCTGAAAAAAATTGAGTTGTCCATAGGTTTAATAGGTGATTCCACTTCATTCAAAACCATCAAGTGGTATCAAAGGTGTCACATTCAATTTATAATTATTTATTGATTATTGATCCTTTATATTTTTAAAACATAGTTTTATTTCAAGAAATTCATTATTTTAATCAGATTGTCAAGTTTTATTCTTCTCATCTTCATTTATCACTCATATAACCCAAATCAGTTATTAATATATAAATAATGTCTAAAAAACCATCTGATGGTGCATGGTTCTAGGGTTATCCAACACGTGTCTCACCAATATGTTGTGTAACACCACACGACACAGTGGTCGTGTGGTCAACATATGTGGAGTAATTAATTAATTCACACACAGATAATTAATACACATGAGATGTGTTTAATACACACTCAGTATAATTAGTTTACATGCTGTGTATTTAATTCACATGCCACATAATTAATTTACACATCATATAATTAAGTTTAAATGGTATAATTATTTTGGACCCATTTATGTGGAATATATGCCATGCCAGGATATACACCACATAAATAAATTTACATAGAAATAAAATTAATTTCTTGATCCATTAAACCTCTTCAATATGAGTCAGCGTGTCATTAATTTGATAATACATGCTGATTAATAAGTTTTATTTTACATTAAATTCTTAATTAATTCCACATAAAATAAGGAACTAGAAGTCTTACATAGTCATTTTATATTGTACACTCCATGTGAATTAAATCAGTATACACATCATACTTTTCATGCATTTCATGTTTCATTTATTTGAAAGTACACACCATGAAATTACCTCACATTTCGTGTACATGATAAGTCATGTGAGTACACTTTATACAAGGAAAATGCTGGGTAGTTTAGATGGGTAGATGTTGTGTTACCTCCAAGTACAAATTGAGTACTTAATTAATTTAATTTATTTAAAATTATAGTGGATGGTAATCTCCAGGAAAAATTAGATGGAGATTAAGATAAAATGAATTAATTTCTTAATCAAACAATTAATTAGATTAATTCACATGCGTTTTATCTTAATAAAAGAACAAATAAAAAAGAATGATATCCAAATATATTAAATGTGTATTCATTACACTAGTGGATAATTATGATATTAGACTGACCTATGTATGTGTATGATTTTTTTAATTTAATTATTACTTAGGTTTTTGTAATTATTTTACTCAATCAAATTGATGGTATGTGATTCATCCCTCCCACCCTATTATGTACGATCCTACGTGCCAATGATTTCATTTATGTAAAATATCCTTTTAGGTTCCCTTCACCTTAGAGTAATGTAAAAGAATTATAAGGATGCATTCCCCAGACGCATGGAGTTGGTTCGAGATAAATGCAAGGTGGAAGCAAACTAAAGAGATACACATGAAAGAGGTAGAATGCTACAAACTCGAGCCTAGACTAGTTAAAAGATTTTTTCCCCAAGGGAAAATGGTTTGTTTATTGTACGATCAATAAAAAAACTACTAGTTAAAGATCATGATCATGCCAAATTTTATTTTATTTATTTTCTTCTATTGCATGAATTATTTCATGGATGCAAGACCATGACCACATAACTAAATGAATTAATATGAAAAGATAGAATTAAAATAAAAGGATTCTATGTAAATTTTTTATCAGTACATAGTTAATCACATAGGTAAAATACAATTAATATTAAAAAGACATGTAAAAGATAAAATAATAAATTTTATGCATAATAAAAAATACCTGAAGTTAATATTAAGTTATTACACCTCCTACTATCTGAATTAAGACAAACCATAATTAAAGTGTTGGTTCAGGCCATAGTTGGGGGAAATTTTAATTATAAAAGAGTCTTAACTAAGATGATGAGTTAAATTAACTAAAAACGTATTGAATTTAATGGCCATAGTCTGTTCAATAAAAATTTATAAGTAATTTTTGGGGAAATACAAGTTTAGATTTTAAGATTAGGGAGTCCACTCAATAAAACAAGGATCTGTAAGCCTATAGTTGACAATATTTCCTACCTAAACACCTTCTTATGGTATTTATAGAAATATTATAGATCCTAATAAGGGAAATATAGATCCCTTACACTAGAATGACCTCATGATAATAAATTTTGAGTTTAATGGTGAGGGACTTTGAGACTTGATAAAATAGTGGGAGACTACTAAGAATAGTCTAAAGTGCAAGTTGGAAACCCAAATCACACTCCCCAAAAATTTATTTGAGAAAAACGGACTATAATATTAAAACATGAGGTGTAATGATCTTTCACCAACATAGAATCTTATGGATATAAATAAATTAATGAAAGAAAGACATCACAACAACTACTAAGAAAAATTTATTTTTTTGGTAATGTTCCAATCTGCGACTTTATTTAAATCCCCCATCTCTAAAAAGTAAAACATTCAATCTTGATCAAATAGAAATGGAATAAAACTTTAGATTATAGTGTGAAAAAATATTATTGAAGTGCATGAATTTTGAAACATCTTCTGACTATGCTGGTTACACCATTGTAAAGTTTCCTGAACCTTAATAATAACTACACAACCTAGATCCATCAACATAACTAAGACAAACACTAGGGAAAGCAACACCAAGTTGAAAACTAACACTTTCAACTCAAAAGGGATATCACTTCCATGTAATGTATTTAAAATTAAAGTTAGGATTATGTTCAAGCTCATATTCCATTTTGGATTCTCTTATTTGAAGATAATCATCCACATAGATTTCCCTATCATAATAGTTATTATACACAATCGTATCTTGTTCATCAATCCAAGAGTCTAAGACCACTCACAATTCATCCTTAATCTTATGATAATTTATTAGCTTGGGGTCAACATAATCTTTATCATCACTGCTAGTATCAACACATGTTTCTAAATCAACCAAAACTAGTGTAGTGGCAGCGACTGATTCTCTCACGGGATTAACCTTAAAATCTTAAGCCTCACTTCTCCCATTAATAATTCTGGAAGATCTAGTAACAATATCCCTTTACAAGTTATAATAATATTTTATTTTATTGTATTTTCTTGTTTTTGGTGTGATAAATCCATCAAATTTAACCAAATGATTTTTTTCCTTTAGTTGCAGCAACATTAAGATACCTTTCCTTAGCACATTGCGATTTATCTAGATGAAAAACATGTATATCATCAATAAGCTCACTAGAATCCTCTTCCACTTAAATAAAAGTTCCAAAATTATGATGGGAGGTATAAATATCCTCAATATACTCATCCTCACCCCCTAAATAAGCAGTGCCAAAAAAATTTAGATCTTTCCTTGAGCTCATAAGAAAGAGAGGGACCAGTAATATCCTTATGTTTCCCCTTCTAAATCCACATCATTTTGTTTTGAATATGGGGCTTACCAACAAGACAATGATAATTTTTATTATAAATTCTATGATATTTATCAATATGAACAAGTTTACAACATGAAAATAAATATTTAGGGAGATTATCACATGTAATATCCTTCTAAAAACCAGATTCAGCATTCTGAATCCAAAAATTTGGTGGTATCATTTTAAACATATAAAATTCAATGCATATTCTAGCCACTAAAGTTCTAGAGAGCTTAGTAGTTTCCACATATCATTTAATAGGACAAAAAATGATTCTTTTAATAGTTTTTAGTGCAATATTCTTGAAAAGATGAATCATGAGTCTGTAAAAGAACACCCAAATAAGGTTGAAATGTGGTTTGACACCATAATCAAAATACAAGAACCACTCTAACACTTTCATAGAGAGATGTGAAAAATACCAAATACTCCTAAAACAAAATATATAGTAATCTTATTCCAATGAAAAATGGATAAACACATGAGAGGAATTGAGGATCCCCAAATCAAAATCATAGAATCCATTAATTTCAAAAAATCATCTGAGGAACTTAATTGAGGGAAAACATTTTTGAAACATACCCATTAGGGTGAAATGAAGATATGAAGAGAGGGATTCAACATTTTTCCTCAAAAAATGAACTCTATGAGTAGACAATGTTGGGAGAATCTGTTCACACCCATCAACAAAATTGGCGAAGGAACAATTTTGATTAGCAGTGAAATTGCATCCATGATCACCTTCTAGAAGAGACGCTCAATTCATTCCCACCCCGATCAAAATAGTGGGATAATTAAAAAAATGATGAAAATTATTTCATCTCACACATTTTGTAATCAAGTAAAGTACTAATAATATGTTTTAATTATTGTAGAAAATGGAAATAAAAACCATCTAAAATACCTTGATCATTCCTTATCCCATGGAATGTCCTCACTGGCATGAATTTTCTGAAGTGGTATAAATGATTTAAACCGATTTACTATCATAGAATTTGTACTATGCGTTTGGATCATCTAAAATTGAACATCTTCCCATAAATAAGAGGTGGAAAAGGATGCCTATAGAAGATATATGTAGGGTGATTCCTCCATGATATATTTTCTTCTATCTCATAAGAAGAAGAAAGATAGGCTTAAAAATAAATGAGATTCTCCCTATATTATTTTAGTGTAAACTAAAAAGGGGGTGTTTAGCTTGTAATAATGTATTCATATTTTGAAGTACATTGTTTAAAGTTAAGCTTCCATTTGGATAAGACATTATCTATGAATCTCACTACCAACATAAGAGACTATGAATAGATACAAAAACCCATCATAGAATTAAGAAAATAGTCTACTTCACTAAATTCACTCCCTTATCCATACATGGATTGGAATAGAAAATAATTACCCCTCATACTAGTCATGAGGGGAAATAAAAATAAAAAAACCTACAACATCAACATTCCATGACAGATTCAACACCGCTATAGGCTTCAAGCTTCAGAATTCTATCCCCAGTCTCAGTCCTCATGCACTATTTATAGGTAGAGCCATACTAAGAAAAGTTTCCCACTTCTCTTCAGTTTTGAATCTTCTTATCCCCCATCCCTTTACTAGTTTTAATTTTTCATCCCCACTTTTAGATATGAACATGTACCCACATGAGACGTCCTTAAAATATACTTGAACTTTGAAAAAATCCTCCTTGTTTTGTGATCTTTAAAAATTTCTTATCCTCCCTCCAAATGGTGTGAAACCTCACATCAAAAACTTCCTTGAAGATCCCTAGATGCTTGTCCTGTAGCACACGAATATCCCAAGATCATTGAGCTTTTAAACTTTCAATGGAAATAAACCCTACGGTGTGGACATATGCCCTATGGAACAGACCTTCTAATGTGTTAATTACTCTATGCAAGGATCTTAATGAATACGATGTAACGATCCACCCAAAACTGCAACCTATTTGTTCCTCATTTACATCAGCACTACCAAAATAGATACCTCGATGACATAGCCAACATTATACACCACAAAGCCTTCATGCATCCCTTATTCACAACCAGCCATGGTGCATCACTCTCACGATGCCACAACCTCTATCCTCAGACAACATTAGCCAAAACACTATGTAAAAATGATTGGTAGATTCCTTTTATTCAAACTCAGGCTATAGGGAACCACAACACAATGGAAGAACCATGATGCAATGGTTTATCATCATTTCAAGCTTATAGGGTCACCATGATGCATGACCATTGCTGTGATGTGGCTATATTTAGATTCTTAGTGGCGTCAAAGATCCTTATTAGTCAACCATAGAGGATATTCAACACAAAAATGGTGGCTATGGTGCATAAATATGTCTAATAATGGAGATGTGTGATCCGACTTAAAATAATGTAATTTTGTAAATGGGAATAGTACCTAGATGTGAAGACATTCCGCATTGAACATTACCATAGTAAACCTCCTCTTAATAAGAAATCTCATTCCATCATCGGGCATCAAAGATAGGCGGGGGTCAGAAGACCCTTACCGCCATCACATGCCACCCCGTACTGGTGATGCTTTCCTCTTGCCACTGCACATACCCTCCTTCCATGCACTGATGTTAACTTTTTTCTATGTATATTTCATGGGTGACCTATGATCCTCTCTTTATACCCCAACATGCTCTCCCTGTGGGTGAGCTTGGTCGGATAGCCCTCTAGGATGTCCATGTGGCTTTCTCCCCTTTGGCTGAGGGATAGCTTAGGTTGCTCCCATTTCTTACTTAAACACATAAAAAATACTTAGAAAAATTATAACCTAAAAAAACATATATTTTAGTTCTTTTTATTTGTTTTTCAAAAATAAATTTTAAAAATAGAAATTATCCCCAAATTAATAAAAACAATGAAAATATGGGTATGATCTTGTAAAAATTAATGACATTAATTATTTAAAAATCCAAAAATTATGCACAAATTTAAGGCTATAAAAAAGAACATGTTTTGAATGAAACGAGAGTTTAAATTTAATAATCTATTTTTTAGAAAAAAATGGATATGGAGTGGAAGTGTCGACTTCTTATAGTAAGGATTTTATATGTAATATTTTTTTCCTAATTCTATAAAACTCTAAACTGGAGAGGTCCTTATAATGCAAGAAAGTACAACCCTTATTACAAATCATTTACTTATGAGTTGTTTAAGTTATAGAGTGTTATACTAATAAAATACACTATTTGGTGTTGTAGTTTTTTGGAGCATATAACAGTAAAATATAGTGACCAATAAAAAAACAGTCGTAACTTATAAAATATTTCACAATATTTTAAAATAATATATATTTTTTCATTACTCTAACAATTTTATTGATATACAATATTTGAAATAAATGAAAACTACAACCAACACAAAAATAATACAACACATAGGAGATCTTTCCAAAGGATCAACCCATTTTTACTAAAAAAGAGTATATATGTGATAAAAAAAATGATAATTTATTAATACTATTTAAAAAAATGAAAATTTGTTATAATTGTAGTGTTATATGATACATGATAAAATTTACGTAATTCGTAGTCTATTTTCCTTATGTGACATGATATATAATTAAAAGTTATAACATAATACATAAATAAGACTTATCACAGATTAATATAGAAAAATCATGATAAATACCAAATATAGTTATAAAAATGCACTTTGAATCATTTTGGATAAATTTCAAATCGAATTGATGTGAAGTTTTTTTTCATTAAGTTAAAAATGAATCAAAGATAATTGTCTTAAATTTTCATGATAATCTAAGTTAGTTTTTTTTTAATTTTGATAATTTAAAAGATACTGTAAAACATAAAAGATGCATAATTTTGAAAATGCACATTAGATCATTAATGTCACATCACATATAAAATTATCATATAGTTTTTCCTACTAGTGATGAATTAGTTAAAAACCATTATCCTAAATTTTTGTGACACTTCGAGTTTGTTTACTCAGTATCGATAGTTTGACATATATTTATAAAAGTAGAAAGGTTTTTGACGGTAAATAGAAACTTTGTATCATTTTGGACAATTTTTTACAAAAATATGATGTCATTATCTCGATTTGGATAGTTTTATAAACATTTATAGAAATTAAAAATACACTTTTAATTATTTTGGTCACATCACACATTGGGTTGGTGTGTAGGGTTTTCCACAAGCCACAAATTAACAAAAGATTAGCGTCTTAAAGTTTCATGATAATCCAAAATTGGTTTATGTGTTATATCATTAGGAACATGTTTTCATAACAAGAAATACCTTTAATTGTATAAATCTAATTTAAATCATTTTGGTCACATCACATGTTAGATAAAAATTCAAGTTTTCTATACAAGTTACAAATGAATCAACAACCATTAACATGAAATTTACAACTTGGGATTGCTTTATTGGTTTTTATAATTTAATGGATGTTTATGAAACTTAATATACTTTTATATCTTATAAATAATTTTATATCATTAATTTTACATCACACATCAAATTGATGTGCAAGTTTTTTCATCATGGTTGGAAAATTTTCATCGATTATTATCACAAATTTTTGTGATAATCAGAGTATGTTTAGTGATTTATGATTGTGATGACCTATGTCATTAGTTTTAATTTTTTATTTAAAATATTTAATAAAAGGAAAAATATATGGTAGTGAAGAAATTTATTAAATAATTTAGAATTTTATTAATTGAAAATAAACATTTTGCAATGTTTAAATATTTATTGGGCGGTTTGGTAATAATAGTGATATTATTATTTGTGCTAAACAAATATGAGTGTGAGTGTGGTTAATAATTGTTTTGTTGTTGTAATTTGAATTTAATGAAATTGGTTATCCTGCTTTTATTTGGATTACTTTTATGCTATCTAGTATATTAAAAAATTAAATGTAAAATAGTAATAAATGTGTTATTATTTGTGCTAAATAAATGAGAGTGTGTAATTAATATTTTTTTATTAATATTATTGAAATTTAATGAAATTTATTATTTTTATTTTTTTGGTGGAAATGTCAGTTGGGATGTAACAATAAATTTTATTGTTATTATTATTATTATTATTATTATTATTATTATTTATAGTCAGAAAAAAAATATTTGCGTGTACTAAAAAAATTGTATATATATACATACATACATAATATATATATATATATATATATATATGTATATATATATGGGAAGATATATATGTCCGTGAATGGTTATTAAATAGGTGGGTGAATTTTAATATATATATATATATATATATATATATATATATATATATATATGGGTAACTAGATATATATATTATGAGTGTTATTGAATGTGTTAAAGGGGAGTAAAAAAACATGTAAAGGGGTATGGGGAGACGTTATACATAGGAGAGAAGAGAATAAAATAAAAATAAAAATAAATAATAATGATATAGATAGTGGGGTGTGGCAAGCATTGTACAAGAAAGGTAAATGGGGGCTTTCCACACCATGTTCTCATGGGGGGAATAAAAGAAAAAAATATATATTAATAATAAATGGTATTAAATGAAATAGAAAAATAATAATAATTAAGAGATGGGGGGAGGAGTGGGAACCGTCCATCTCCCATGTTCATCTCTCTCCCTCTCTCCTATATTGCCTCTCATATTATCTCCATCTTTCTCAAAAAATTATCATAACTTTTCTCTTCAACACCTCCTTTGATATTTATTTGAATGATGTGCCATCAGTACCATTGGATTAATCTCAATGAGAGTAAGGCATACATAATATTTTTTTCATAAGCATTATAGTATTTTATATAGATTTAATTAATCCAAAATTTCTTATTAATTTAATATTTATTTTGATATTGGTCGGAATGACGCACCATCTACGGTGCTGGATTCATCTTGATGAGAGGATGATAAGTCATATATTTGTTTTCATAGGTGATGAATTATTTTATATATATTTTTAAAAAATAACATTTCACATTTTTAATGTCAAAGATGGTGATTATTATTATTGAATCTTCATTTGGTATCTTCACTTAGAGGTGGATCAAGATTGGTTCATGAGTTCATCAAATTTGTGGTTGGTGGTCTCGATGTTGGAGTTGATTTCCTTGAACCAATTGATTTTTACTTGGATTTCATGTATATTCAAAGAAGTGAATATTAATATATTATTATATATCATTCATAGTTCTATGTGAATTTAATGTAATAATGTCCCATAGTATCTATTTCATCGAAAAGGGCATAACAATTCCTCGCTATGATGACAAGCTTAAAATTCTATAATGATATTATTAAACCTTGTTATATGGTTAGATAAAATTCTATGATGGGGAAAATAGTTTGTTGACAGTCAGGTGCAAGTACTCATAAGTAGATGAGACTTTATCTCCTGAAGTTTGAACTTGAAAATCTTCAAGATGAGAGATTATGAGAAAAAAAACCACCAATATGAATTCCACATGTTTATGTGTCATTGGATATTCTTATATGTGAGTGTGTGTAATGATATTTATACTTTAAGATTATTATTAATGTATATCATGACTGACACATTTAAATGCACTATCATAAACCATGACGAGATAGTTCATAGAGAAGTTAGGTATGTTGGGGTGCATCACAAATGAAATATTATCAATGAATAAGTTAATGAAGGATTTTCCCCTTCCATATTTATAGAAGTTTATATCTCAGGCCTTTGATTGAAGTAAAAATGTCAAATTAAACTTCATATTCATGGTGTAACAATGAATTTATTTCAGGTAGTCAAATAAAGACGTATCAAGCATATAGTTTGATGATACAAGTATGCAACCTGCTTGATGAGATATCGAGACAAAGGAAACATATTACACAGTCCATGCTCATATGTTATTGTCGATGTTATGAATCAAATTCTTCATCTTGGATGGATTGAACCATTGCTAGATAATAATCTTAGACTTTAGGAAAGCCTACCCAATGACAACAAGGATGAAGTCTAGAGGTTCACACACTAAGTGTCTCTGTTGATCTCAATTAAATTCTATTTGAATTTAATTGTTAGAATAAATATTATTCTCAAGTATGAGGAATAATTTTTTTGAGGATTTATTGATCACATAAACTAAATAAATATTTATTCATAAGGAAATTATTTAATTAAGTGGATATATAATATTTATTTATTGAATTAATAAATAGTTAATTATTTATTTATTCAGGTATTTAATAAATGGTGATGAGGAATATAAAACCAAGATGAGGTATGATGATAAATATTAATTTTATAGATGGTAAAATAACATTTATCATTGCACCAGTTACCACATGCTATTATATAATAATAATAATAATAATATTACTTGGAATGGGGTTATTTAAAGGTTTAACATATTATTGATGGATTTTTTCAATTAAATAATATTTTAACTTTAAAATCGATTCTATAAATATACTATTATGCCTATTATTCTAGAGTTGATTGAATTTGAGAATCATTGTGGATAATGGATTCTGATCAAAATATCCATCCTCTATTCCTCTCAAGACTAAGAAGAATAAGTGAAATTCCTTCAAGCCTGAAGGAATGTGAAGTGATCAAGGTGAATAATGTAATATGATCAATTAACCATGCTAGCACTCAGGGATTAATCGACATTGTTTAGAGATTGAAGGAACACGTGTGGATCATCACTAGAGGGGATATACTTTGGGTCCTCACTACACATCGATGCTACACCAATTGGGTTAGAATGATCAACATCCCTAATAAAGATAGATCTTAAGATAGAGGTAACCTTCCTTCATATGCTTAAATTAATTATAAAATTGATGTGAAAATATCTTATATTAGTTCCAAATTTTTCTTTGTCAATATTATTTGTAATTTTTTTTGTCCATGATGTTAATATCTTGTATATTGTTAATGATCCATCAAATCCGCAAAAAGATAAGTTGTCCATAGTTCCAACAGGTGCTTCTGCTGCACCCAGAATTATCACTCGTGTTATCCCTTGAAGTATTGATGATTTTATTTATGTATAAAATTTTCTTACATTTTTAAATAATACATTCTTTGCCTTTTCTAATTAATAATTGATTTTAAACCCCAAATTAAACGTATTAGACTTTCCCATGGGCCTTGAGTGGTCCGTTGGCATGTAAAGACTGGGATCTAGGCCACTGTGTAAGGTGTTCCAACCTCTCCATCCAATGGCCCGAAGGCCTTCATTTTTTATTGATTTTTGATAATCCACCTTTTAAGGGGTGAGGTGGAACCCTTACAAGGCCCGTAAGCATAAGTATTACATGGCCCATAGGCCTTAGAGGAAATCACTGCCCGTAGGCTTCAAACATTACATACAACCCAGACTAACTACTTGGAACTTCTCTTCCCCAACATCTTCATCGTGAAATTAGCTCTCCACCATTGCATGACTGTTCAGCTAGGCATTCTCGTTAATGCACGGGCTTGTCCCGATGGCAGGTGTCATACACTCTCATTCTTTCAATTTGTTTAGCTTCTTCTGTGGTGAAAGCTCTTTTGCTCATCCTCTTTGTAGAGCTTGTTCCTTGTAGGTTGTCTGGTTTTCATCTGCACTTAAGGTGGCCCAAAGGCCTTAAGGTGGCCCGAAGGCCTTACTGACCCGAAGGCCTAGGTGGCCCGAAGGTTTTAAAGGACTCGGGGACCAAATCGGTGGCCCAAACGCCCAAACATGGGCATATTCCCGGCTGCTACAGTGAAAAACAGTACCTACTACTGTTCCCGCTACAGTACCTGCTACAGTACTGCACAGTTCCCGCTATAGTGCCAACCAGGCTAAGGATCATGTGCTTCCAACCTCTAAAAATCAAAAAGAAAATTAAAGTGGTGAATATAGGAGTTTTATGGACTCTAATAATGATTAATGGGTTTCCAAGGATATCTAAGATGTTGGAATAGTGTGTGCCCTAGACCCAACTATGCATTACTTTTTATTACTATATCATGTATACAGTTAAATATAAATGATGCATTCTTACTATTTTAGTGTAGACATTTATGCATCCACTATTAAATGGAAATGTCTATAGATTAAGTGTTGTATCAAAATGTTATAACAGACCCTAGGCTATAACGAGAACCTCAAGATACCATGACATTAATCTTAAACAAAGGTCCTATGGTCTAGATACATCTTACTGGCTGGTCATAGTAGATGTTTTATTATCAGGTGCTGGGGGATCATAAGCATTGAGACTTCTTCTCATAAAGTTTGTACTTGGTGATATCCAGTAGTGATATCATGAGGACATATCCCCCAATAGGAACACCACATGTTTCATGTGTCATTAGTTTTTCATATATATAGACATTTGTATTGTTCTCCTAAATTGATATCATTACCAATGTGTTCTATTTGATCACGTACTTTGATTCATGACAAAAACCATGATAATGAAATCGTGGTGAGGTAGATTGTGTTGGGTGCATCATCGGTAGTATGAAATTATATTCAAGAAAGGATTTGTCTCTTCCAAGTTAAGGAAGTAATATATCTCGGGATGAGTTGATCAGGATGGTAATACCTTCATATGACCATGGCCATGAAAATTGAGGGTAAATATGTCCAGTTAGATCAACAAACAATAAATCAATATAAGGAAGATGACACTAGTGTGATTCCTGCTCTATGGTATATATAAATACAAAGAGATTATATTACACAGTGCATGCTCGTAGGTTGGTTGTAGTTGCTATGAATTTCCTTATCTCTTTAGGGGCCTTAATGGGTTTCTGTACTCCACTCTTGGTTTGTGGATTTTATTCACTACTATCAAGATAAGGGCCTAGAGGGTCACACACAATAGCGTATTCAGGAATCTGTCCTATTCAGTTGAATAGGTACATCGGACATGGTGATCCCCACTATGGGGTCTGAGTGTCATCTAAGTTATCGATCACCGATAAATAAATAAATTGATATTATTAAAATAAAGAATAATTGGTATTAAATTTATTTATTAAATATATTTACAAGTTAAGTAAATACGATAAATAATATTAACTAAACAAATATTATTTTAATATTCCAGTTTTGTTTAATATTAAGCAGGAATTAGGAGTCGAGTCAAATAAATCAGTTTTATAATGTAATATATTTAATATATATTATAGGCATGTGATAAAATAATAAATAATATTGACATTGTTTAGTTCATCATAATTATTTATTCAGTGGACGTTAAATAAATGGGGTCACAGAACCCTTTCGAGTATTTTGGACATCTACTATAAATAGGTGGAGAGAGAATCATGCTTGTGAAAATTCACTATGATAAATCCAAATTCTCTCTCACCTATCTCACTTTCTAAAGAGATAATCTCTCGACGTAGGCATTTAGATCAAGTTATCCCTCACGTATCGAAGGCACGTCAATGTGGTGATTGTCAGAATGTCGAAGGCATCCTCGGATCTCTGTGCTAGCACTCATAATTAGACGATCGACGTTCCTGTATATTTTTAAAGTGTGCGTGGATGATCTAGAGGGATTTGGATTTAAATCCTTTGTGCAACAATCGTTGAAGATAAGAAGATGTTTATCATGGATTCAGATCTAAAAAGGTACGTTTTTAGTTTATGTTTTGTGCTTTGTTTAATTTACATGAGATTATCAGACTATACCATGGCTTGGATAATCAGACACGACAAGTCTCGTCAACCCGACGATGCAAAATTTTAAAATTTCCAGCCCATCGGCTTCTGATGTGACTCTAGTACCTTCAATTTCTATCAGAGGCTCCACGTAAATTATCTGAGTCAAGAAAAATTTAATTTGCATTTAAATAAGTAGAGGGTAGTAAATCAGTCCCAATGAATCCAAATTCGATTCAATCCAAGGTCGGTTGAACAAGTTATGGTCATCCAAAAATATTTTATGGATTGAACGTGTTCGTTTCACAGGTATTAAAAATTGAAAATAGACAATTGTTGTTCGTGTTTTTATTTTGACATTTCCGGCAAATCCTGAAAATCTTATTATGATCTGACCAGTTTTAGATAACCAGTAATTTTACCGGTTGATGGTATTATAGATTATAATAATATAATTATTATTTTAATATAATAATAATAATTATTATTATATTCAATGGCTAATAACATATCCTTTAGAAATATTTTAATGAAAAAAGTTTTGAGTTTGAAAAATTTTGAGGGGGGGATTTTATCCAAGGGTTTTTTGTGGAATAATACACAAGGAACTCTTTTTTTAATTAAAAAAATAAAAAAATCAAAGGGGTATGCCTGGACCCCTCCTCCTTTGGTTGTCACTCAAAGGGGGACACCCTACTACCTCTCCCAGAAGACCTGCATGACCCAGTCGACGACCACTCTTGCCGAAACTGAGAGCCACCCCCTTTGGTAGCTGCTGCACCCCAGGTCGTCGGACCAACTGACCTCATGACCTCCTAACTTGGACCACACCTCAAGCTGGAACCCAAGACCACTGTGGCTTCTCTCTACAACACCTACACTCCCCAACGACCTTTGTCCTCTATATCCAGTTGAGACCCAACACCCAACCGCCACCGGATGCCTCTGCACTTCCATTTTCTTCACGGGCGACCGCCGCCACGGTTGGCTAGATCCCATTTTCGATGTCACCCTCCACATTCCTGCTTTTTTGGTGGATTGCGACGCTTCTCCTCTCTAGTTGGAAGCCCCTTGCATAGATCCTTCATGGCCCACCTTGAATCATCCCACGACCGACATCGTCTCTGTCAGTGGCTACTAGATCTGAGGTCGGCCCTCTCAGTACACTGTGAGCCCCTCCGCTGGTGATCCACAGTCGGTCAGCCCCAGATCCGGCCAGGTACCCAGATTATCCATGCACGAGCTTTACCCGACCCGTTATGGGTCTGTAGAGGTTCGGTACAACCCGCAACGAGCCAGAGTGGGTTTTGGGGGCCCAATATTTTATTTAAATTAATCAAAATCAATCAATTTAATTAATTTAATTTTATAATTAAATTAAATTAATTAATATGTTAATTTTTGTTTAAATAATAATTTTAATACCTGGGAAAATTAATTTAATTTTGGTATTAAATAAATAAATAAATAAATAAATTTTTTTTGGCATTAAAATAAAATTAATTAAGGGATGGAAAAATAATTAAATTATTTGAATTTAATTAATTCATTTAATTTAATTAAAAAGGCGTCATACTCTAATTTAATGCGATTTAATTTTTATCGCGCATTTAATTGTACCCACTTAATGGTCTTGAGCACCGACCTATGTATGTATGCATTTAATCATTTATTTATTTATTTAATTATTTAACTATGTGTGATGATTGTAATAATTAGTTAATTAATTTAGATGCTTTGCATATCGTCTTTTCAGTAAAATTTTAAGGGCATGTGCATCCATTCTATCATATGTACATTACACCCCTAATCCTCCTCGCCTGTGTGGGAGTATTTTTGTACATTGGATGAAGGCGATGCATGAAGTGGACCCCGTCAAGATGATGCAATACTCCAAGACGTGACATGGAACCCTCTAAGATGATACGGTACTCCATACATGATATGGACCCCACCAAGATGAGTCAGTACCCGGACGTGATGTGGACCCCACCAAGATGAGGTGATACTCCATACGTGATATGGAACCTGCTAAGACAAGGCAATACTCTAGATGAGAAGTGGAAATACAAGACAAGGGCAAGATTCATCATGAGTCAAGCAATGACTCAGGTATGATGCCCCTAGGTCATTTTAGATGCGCAAGACAAGTTGGGTAGTAGTTTACCTTTATGCATTTATTTATTATTTTATACATTTTATAATAGTAGGAAAACACATAAAATAATAAATAATAACATGCATAAAGAAATTATGAATGTTTTTCTATTAATGTTCAGTTGTGAGCATGAGAACATAGATGAACAAGATTAATAGAAATAGATTACATTCATCGAGATAAAAACACAAAACCCTCACAGAAATATCAAGTCATTACCACCTTCCATCATTAAAATTTGAATAAAACCATATGTTTGGGGTGTTGGTCATGCCATAACTGAGGGTGCCTCTTACCACCAGGGAGTTCTTATGAGAATGGTGGGTTGACTTTACTAAAGTGCTAGCAAGGATTAACCATTGCTAACTTGTTACCATTTTTGAGGTAAGTGTTGAGTAAATCAAGTTATGATTTTAGAAGATGGGACTTCACTCAATAGATCAAGGAACCAAAAGTTAATGAAGTTGACCAGTGAAACACCTACCTTGAACCCTCAAAGTAGTGGTGTAACCATAGTTTTTAGACTATGAGGGGAGGTTCAAAGATCCTTGCCACTAGAATACTCAAGTGACAGAATATTCTGATTCTTTCACAAAGGGTTCCTAGAATTCAATAAAATAGTAAGATACATTTAATGATTTATTTAATTAATCAATAATATCTAAATTTGGTAATCAATATAAAATTAATTATTTTCTATATTTTATTTTTGTAGAAAAAATGGAAATTAATACCACAATAACACCATGATAAATATTGGAAAATGTTAATGTCCAAAATAGCACAAATTTATAATTGTATTATAGGTGTTTGCGCATAATACTACGATATATGAAATTCAAGGTGCTTGTGTTCCTATACCTCTTAAACTACCTCAAGAATCAAGGGTGTAAAAATGCTTACAAGAGACTCATGTATTGAGTGTATGATGGTTATTTCATTATGATATTATCAACATCCAATGTTAGTTGTGGTCACTACATCAGGATATGGATAATATTACATGTAGTCCCATCTCTGAGAAGTTAAGAAGGATAAAGAGAATCAAGATATGAATGGGTGATTAATTACACTAGATTTGTGTAAATATGAAAGATGGATCACAATATTTCAAGGAATCCCAATCTTACACCCAATTACTCCAGTTTTTTTAAGGTTACAAAACGAATAGAATGAAGAAAATGCTTCATTACCTTTTAAGTAATTTTATCCAAGCAATAAGAACTTAAAGAAAGTTTAATCTTTAATTATTACGAAAACAAGTTGAAATACAAGGCTATAAGCCAATGGAAAGTAAATACCCACTTACTAAATTTAAGTTTAAGATGAGGTTATTTTTTTTCATATTATGAAATAAATCTATGGAAGTTTAAATAAAATGAACTGAATTGAATAAGTACCTTATTCTTATTTAGTGACTATTAATCATTTAAAATGTATTGTTTCTGAAATAATTCTTTGTATTAAATAAAATATGATGATCACATATGTGTATCGAAATACACGAACTAGGTATAGAAACATTACTGAAAGTAAGGTGTGTTCTCTAAGTGGTTGAGAAAGGGTAATTCCTAACTCAGTGGTGAGAAACTAATATCTTCTAATTACCATGCTAATGATTTAATTCAAACTATTATT
Organism: Viscum album; assembly: GCA_963277665.1. Taxonomy (NCBI): domain Eukaryota; kingdom Viridiplantae; phylum Streptophyta; class Magnoliopsida; order Santalales; family Viscaceae; genus Viscum; species Viscum album. The sequence continues at coordinate 253,165 of OY728150.1, forward strand.
AAGTATAACCAAAACATTTATCTCATGTGTCTATTGGATACTAGGAGACATTATTCTAGGTTCATGAATTAATGCTGATTGTGGTATTTTATACTCAATCAATAGTTCAGTGGTACTTGAATCATAGACAATATATGATGAATATAAAATGTAAGACTTATTTACCCAGTTGTGATAAGATAATTGTTTTTCAAGAAAAACTAAATGTTAATGTCAAGGATATAACCAGTTTGGTATTTAGGCTTGGTACAGCTGAACACCATTGGTATTATTGACATATTTAGTTTGGACAAAGAAACCTTTATAAATAAAGGTATATCACAAAGATTTCAGAATTAGTTCAGCAAGAGAGCATGAACTATTCTAAGGGTAAGATAGTGGTAAATATACTTCATAAGATTACTTTGAGTAATTAAGGAATGGTTAAGATGAAGTATAATATATGCATAGTCATAATATATGATCTTCTTTGGGCTGACACACCGAAGAACATCTTGACCAAGCATTCATCGATCAAAATAATGTAGCGTGGAGTAATTCCTAAACGCACATTACCATATCCGCATAATGAAATTGATGCTAATAAGGGGGATTGATGATTAGTATTATATGTTAATATTGATAAAAATAATGTAGCATGAAGCAATTCCTAAATGCACATTTTATACATCATAGTCATGATGTAAGTAGTATCAATGTTGAAACTTTTAGAAACATCCATTATATTTCAAGACGTGCTTTGAAAATAATGTAGAAATCCCATAACCATATGCCAACTATAATGAAAAATGAATATTATAAGAGTTATAATATGATGGAAATCCATTATGTCATAAGAATAAGTGTTTCTATGCAAAGAGTTTGTTGGGATATAAAAAAACTTGTATCAAGCCAAACACATCGTGCATATTAGTAATTTTCCTAATGGTTTCTTAAGATATTACATAAATCCCTAAGATAAAAAAGTGGTAGTCAAGTGATATACTAAATTTCTATAAAAGGGTGCATATCTCTACTTGAGATAGTGGGAGCAATATCGACTTGGGTTTAATCAATATTAATGATGCAAAAATGGTTAACATAGGAACTAGTTTCACAAGTGCATCTGAAAATGTTCCAGAGGAACATATTACATAGGATGGTTAAAACCATAGTGATGGTTTTATATTCAGAACATCTAGTGAAACATTATTCAGTGAGAATAATATTTCCTACAATAATTCAGTATATGGAAATTAGCTAAGATTGACGAGATCAATTAAAATTCAATAATGGATTCCATGTATCACAATTCAAAGGGGCATCTTATTTTGAATACTATGGTGGGTATTCAAGTGAGATGATACATGTATGGTACAAGCATGGTACCAATAAGGTTCTATTGGTAACACTAAGTCGGTATGCCTAAATACATTAGAATTTTACTTGTCATATCTAATTTTTAAGATCATTTAATTTTCCATTGGATGTTAGGACCAAATTTCATGGAAGGTGTCTATATGATATAACCAAAAAGATATGGTGACACCATAGGATGCTAATAATGGTTATAATTTACTGAAATCTAGTTCAGGATTAAATCAATGAGATCTTAGAATATTCATTTAGAATGAATCTTTTCCATGTTTCTATCAGAGATTAGTAGGAGCGCCATTGTTTACCAAGTGAAATATGTTCGGAAACATATGGAAAATAGATATTAGTCTTATAGTTAGTTAAGACCAAGATAAAAGAAATACTCCAGTGATTGACTTAAAATAGAAACCTAAGTTCTAGGGAACATGATCTACTGAGGTAGATCTAACAGTTTCTTGGACCTAGTCAATCGTACATATAGTGACATGGTATTGAAAAATACAAGTTGGAACAATTCAAGAGAGAATTATTACCAATGTCACATGGCATAAATACCTCCAAGAAGACATGAAATGGAATAAGAAAAGATTAAGTGGTGGGATAAGTTTCATATACTTTAGCGATGGATCAGTCACGTATTCCATGATATGTAGATGAGTTGATATTTCCAAGATATACTTTATAGTAGTGAAATATCAGTTATTTCCAGGAGAACTGCAAGAGAAGAAGTCAAAACTATCCGATTGTACTTGGGTAAGTACAAAAGATATGTGCTTGGTAAGTGGAGAGGAAAGGATACTAGTTTTTGTGGGATACAAACTAGTATTACTTAGATCAATTTGATATAGTATTTCAAGTAGGCTAAGAAGATGAGAGAGACAAGCTCATATAATCTAGTGGTAGCCATACCTACAAAAACCTAGTACGTTGCAGCTTCTGAGGAATCTAGGAAGAACTTACTGAATGCAATGATTTGTTCGAGTTCTCAGAATCACACATACTAAGTAAATTTTTATCATTATGATAATTCTGTTACTACTACCATCTAATAGGTAAAGCTTTGATAGTAGAAAAAAGGGATATACTTGGGGTTTTCATCTCTTGAGAAGTTATACTCAAATAGATGAGGTCGCAAATAGCAGAATAGCCACATGGAAAAAATGTGGCAGACCTAGTGGATAAATCTGTTAGAAGAAACGTGATATTTATCATGTGATAATCTAACATGGTTTGTTATCAAGTTGGATCTAGTGAAAGTGGGAGTGTTGTAATAGTGAGTTCCCTACACCCAACTATGAATTAATTTTATTACCATATCATGTATACAGTTATATATACATGATTTATTCTTATCATTTTTGTGTATACATTTTTGAGTCCACTATTAAATGTTAATGTCCATAGATTAAGTGTCATATCAAAAGCTTATTGTAGATCTCAGGCTATAATGAGAACCTCGAGATACCATGACATTAATCTTAAACAAATTCCTTATAGTCTAGATACATATTAATGACTGGATATAGTAGATGTTCGACTATCAGGTGCTAGGGACTCATAATCATTGAGACTTATTCTCATAAATTTATCACTTTGTTATATCCAGCAGTGAGATCATGAGGATAGACCCTCCAATAGGAACAACACATGTTTTAGGTGTCATTGGTTGTTCCTATCTACAGACACACGTATTGGTCTCCTGACTTGAGATCATTACAAATATGTACTATTTTATCCCATGCTTTGATGAAAGGAAAAGAACATAATAATGAAATTGTGGTGAGGTAGCTTATGTTGGGTGCATCATTGGTCGTATGACATTGTTTGAATGGTCAATAAAGGATTTATCACTTCCAAGTTGAGGAAGTAATATATATCGTGTTGGGTTGATTATGATGGTAGTACCATCATAAGACCTTTTCCAAGGCAGTCAAGGGTAAATTCATCTAGTTAGATCAACAAACAATAAAAAAAAGAAAAGGACGATGACACAAGTGTGCATATTGCTTTATGAGATATGTAAAGACAAAGAGATTATATTACACAGTACATGTCCATAGGTTGGTTGTCGTTGCTATGAATTTCCTTAAATATTTAGGGGCTTTGATGAGTTTCTAGACTCTACTCTTGATCTGCGGATTTTATTGACTACTATTGAGATAAGGGCCTAGAGGGTCACACACAATAGTGTATTCAAGAATCTTCCCTATTCAGTTGAATGGTATATTGAACATGGTGGGACCCACCACGAGGTCCGAGTGTTGTCCAAATTATCGATCACCAAAAAATAAATAAATTCATATTATTAAATTAAAGAATATTTGGTATTGAATTTATTTATTAAACCTATTTACAAGTTAAGTAAATATGAGAAATAATATTAATCGAACGAATATTATTTTAATATTCCAGGTTCGTTTAATATTGAGTGAGAATTATGAGTCAAGTTAAATGACTCGGGTTTATCATGTAATATATTTAATATATATTATAGGTATGTGATAAAATATTAAATAGTATTGACATAGTTTACTTCATCATAATTATTTATTTAGTGGACGTTAAATAAATGGGGGTCGGGGAACCCTTTTGGGTATTTTGGACATCTACTATAAATAGGTGGAGAAAGGTTCATGCTTGTGACAATTAACTGCGAGAAATCTAGAGCTCTATTTCATATACTTCTTTCTAGATATATAATCTCTTGATATAGGTGTTTACTTCGAGTTCTCCCTCATGCATTGAAGGCACGTTAATTCAACGATCGTTGAGATGTCGAAGGCATCATCAGATCTCTGTGCTAGCACCCAGAATTCAACGATCGACGTTCCTGTGGATTTTTGAAGCACATTTGGACGATATAGAGGGATTCAGATTTAGATCCTTCATGAAATGATCACTGGTGACAAGAATATGTCAACCATGACTTTAGATATGAAAAGGTACAATTTTGGTTTATGTTTTGTGCTCTGTTTAATTTATGCGAGATCCTTAAAATGTACCGGGGCTAGGAACATTGGAGACGACAAGTCTCATCATCCCGATGATGCAGAATTTTAAAATCCCTGACCCATCAGCTTCCGCTGTAACCCCGGTACCTTCATAAGATGCATCCAAGAATTGAGTGAATTGAATTAAAAGATTTACCGATGACCCCAGATTAAATGTTTGTTTGATAATTTCTCAGAAAATGGAATTTATTGGAAAAAATACTGATGAAATGATGAGATTGTGTTTATAAAATTGATTACATGGTTAATATTATTGTTATTATATATTTGGGGGACCATGGACTTAGTTCCTTGGATCTGGTGTGCCCGTTATTATATATATCAGGGGACCTTGGACTTATTTATTTGGATCTGGTGTACCCATAATTATATACAGTTGGGGGACCTTGGATGTGTTTCTTTGGATATGGTTTTTTTCTCATTATTATATATAGTTGGGGGATCTTGGATGTGTTTCCTTGGATATGGCGTCACTTGTTACTATTATATACAGTTGGTGGAACTTGGATGTGTTTCCTTGGATTAGATGTTTCCTGTTACTATATATATCCGGTTGGGGAACCTTAGACCTAGTTCATTGGATATGGTGTGTCCGTATATTTATATACAAGATTTTGGTACTATGGACATAGACATATGACACTGTCCTAAGTAGGTATGGTTAACCCTGGATGCCACCTTGGACCTAAGGATTAATGACTATTTTATTGAATTATCATTATGTTGTACTTTATATTCTACTTGTGCATTAGTATATAGTTTTACTTGGATTAGATATGGTTTATACACCATTGGTGGTGGAATAATAATTTGTAGCCACACATTTCTCGGGCCGCTGTTGGTACCAGAGCATACTTCATGGTTGTAGGCCAGGATAAGGGCAAGACCCTTGCGTTAGATGGGTGATTTGGTATATCATGATTAGATCATGGATGGTGGGATTAGGAATAGCCTCAAAACTTATTTGGGTTTATTATTTTATTTTTTTGTAATAATTTTATTATTTTTCATGTATAGAGTTTGTTTTTATTCCATTACAACATGGTTATATATTTGGATTATTTTGGAACTTATTGTGGTGTCAGGTTATGAAGATTTGTGATAGATGATATTGTTATGATTTTTTTTATATTGATACTCTAACTAGAATGTATAGTCTACCCATAATACCCTATTAGACCATTGCTACTAGTCAGTAGCCTCTGGCGTACATGGTGGCATGCCCAAGGTCACAAGTCGTTTCAGTTGCTTATGAGTGATTGGGGATGAGTACATTAAAAAGTGATATCAAATATATCCCTTTCTTTACCTTAATATTTTGAAAAGTTAGGTAGGAGATAGGATGTTGTTGGGACATGGTATGAAACTAATTCCTAGGATTAGATAACCCATGTATGAGGAAAGTCAAAGTTACCAGGGATGTGATTGTTGTTTATTTTTTTTCTCATTTGTGGTTCATATATTTTCACCTTGAGTGATGCATTTGATTTTTGAGATTCATTATTTATGGGATTTCAATCCTAGGCTGGTATGGAATGAGGATGTGTATTTATGAATCATGTTAGGCATATAGGGATTGCATGTTTTTGTCTACATATTGTGATTAGAAATTGGTTATTAGATGATTATATTCCTTGTTTATTTTGTGGTATCGGCTAAAGAAAATACCCATTAAAACTTATAAAGTTTTTTTTCTCTATAAATTGTAAATTGAAATTTTAATTAACCGATCCTTAGTTATGAAACATTAAAATGGAAGGAAAAACATGATATATTTAATGCTCGAATGGTTGAATCATGTTTATGTTTAGTTAGCATGAATACATGTTGGAATTTATTTAAAAAATATATTGTGTGTCATGCCTTTATTTGCTTTATTGATGGAAAGTTAATTACCATGATATGGTATTCTTTATAAAAATCATGTTTAAGTGAAGTGATCAACTCAAAAATGGTAAATGTCATTGATTTTTATAATTATTATAAAGATCATATTCAAATGAAATGATAAAATGGAGCGTAGCATGTTATTCTTACAATGAGCATGTTAGTTTAAATAAAATGTATAATCTGTAAGATTGTTGAATTCTATGTCATGTTGTAATTATTTTTGAAGCATGTTTATAATGATATAATTTTTGAATCATGATAAATGAAATAAAAAATGGTGATACATTAGTTGTATTCATGATGTTGAACCATATTTAATTATTATATTATGAACATAATGGGACTGTTGTGAAGATGATATATTAAGGCTATATTTCATGGAAGAATTGTGTGGTGTATTTTATGTTATGAGATTTTGAAAAAAAATAGAGAATAATGTTTTTGGTTTAAGGATTTAAAAGTTTTTGAAATTAAAGGTGTGTTAAAATAATAATAATCTTTATAATACTGAATGAACTCCACATTGAGTGTTGAATGGGGAAATTCGCAAATAAAAGTGGGTATTTCATTTTGTGTTGAATGGAATTTAATTTATTGTATGAAACATGTTGATTTTAATGTGTTAATGGTATATTGTGTATAGACTAAGCTTATAGTTTGGAATTTTATTTGTAACACCTCAACCCTAGAAGGAAAGAGGTGGTGCCTTAATTTATTATATAGGCATTATTATAAGGAATCAAATCCCAAAGGACCAATTAATTTAGTAGTTTTGGAGAACTAGATACATACATAATACCCATTTTACATTATGAATAGAAAATAAAACATAATACATAAAAAAATATAATAAATTGAATCTTTGAAAACTCATTCAAAGATTTCTTCTTCATAACCTGGGGATGAAAAAAAATAAGGGTGACCACAAATTATCAGTAAGGGTTAAGTACAAAGGGATCTATCATGAATCAATAATCATAATCAAGCACATGATCCTAAACCCCATTGGTGAGGAATCGAAAAGTGCATACAAGAGACCCGAGATCAAATTTGGGTGGAGACATATTTCTGGGGTACTGTAGCAATACTGTACCAGGCACTATTCAGTACTGTAGCAACCAGAATTACTCATCTATTTGGGCCTTCGGGATACCAATTTGGTCCTCAGATCCTACAAGGCCTTCAGGACACTCAAGGCATTTAGGCCAGCTGTCTCTCAAGGTCTTTGGGCCACTTTAAGTCCTTCAGGCCGCCCCATGGACTTCAAGCCACATGAAATTGAAGATGAAACTAGTCAAATCACAAGGGACAAAGGCTCCAGGTAAAGATTCAGAGCAGGTGCATTCACTAGAGAAGAGCTAACCAGAATTGGAAGACTGAGAGGGTATGGCTTTGCCAACGAGACCAGGCCTATGAATCTCTACATAGGACAACTAGACGACCAACCTTGTGAAGGTGGAGTGCTTATATCATGACATTTTCTAGGGAGGGGAAGTTCCAAGTTATCTTGTCTGGTTGATTCCTCTAAGACCTACGGGTCATGTAATTGTCTATTAAGCCTTCAAGAATTTTAAGAGTTCCATCTCACCCCTTGAAAGGTGTATTATCAAAATAAATAAAAATATGAAGGCCTTCGGGCCATTCAGGAAATAAAAATAATCAACAAGGAAAGGTTGATAACCAAACACATAGACTATTTAATCAATAAATTGAGAATGAAATGAATCCATAGATAATGCCAAAGTGAAAATATAATGGATAAATAATAACTAAAATACTGAATTAAAGCAATGCTTAATTATTGGATGTCATGAATGAGGTACATGAAAACCTATACCATCAAGACATTTCACAATATAGTTTAAAACTACAGGAAGAAACCTATTTAATTTGGATAACTGATTTGTCTCATGAGACCTATCGATGCATCGAAGGGATATATAAAGTCTAGGTCCCACCCATCACTATTAATCCAAATCATTCCTCATATATTTAATAATCTATTTAATTAATGAACAATACGCCTTATCAAATATCCATATTGAATAAAAAATATAAATTTATCAATATTTCCCTAAACAATCAAATAACTACCAAAGTAAACACTGTATATAAAAATGGTATATGGTTTAAGAAATAATCATATCCATCATGAAAATTTGAAGATATTTAAGTGAAATATAATTTCCAATAAAAAACGATCACATGAAAGTGATTGTTTCAAGAGAAAGTTAGCAATCAAAAAAGAAAACGAGATTGTTCAATAACTTTTACCACTTGGTAATTTTCAAGTTAAATCCCCTTAGATGCAATATTTCAAAGTAAAACTTAAAATACCATGAAGAATGAAGTATTAATGATTTTACATGTAAAGGGGTAGTATATACACTATATAAAAGTGAAGTGGTTCATAATAACAAATAAGTCTCAATGGAATGTAAATTGAGGTGAAACCCCTTAACTTATGCTCCATTTTGGTTAAAAGAGCTTTAACCTCCTATATAATGGTTTTATTCATGTTATTAACTTATACCAAAATCATATTAATTTTTATAATATCATATATGACTCTTATAAAATCTCATCACCCGTTTTCTGATAATCTTTCATTATTTTCACTATTTTGGATGTTCTTTTTTTATATAATTAAATGAATAAATAAAATACACACCAAACATGCATTGGTTAGTCCAAGGGCCAATGATCAGTCTAATATGATTTAAATCATGTATTTAAATTAAATGAAGAAATAAAAATTAAACTTGCATTAAAATATTACTGAGGGCGTTTTATTGAATTAAAATCTCACTCTTATTTTAATTCAATATTTTTCGTCATTCTATCCCACTAATTAATTTAATTTTAAAACCAAAATTTAAATTAATTAATTTAATTTAAACAGAAAATTAAATTAATTTAAGCTATAATTAATAATAAATAACTTTTAAAAACAAAAAGTAATATTTAATTAATTTAATTTACAACTGAAATTAAATTAATTAATTTTTAATTGTATTAAAATTCATCGCGCCCTAAAAACCTCGAGCAGGGCCTCTGCGGGTCAGGCCTAACCCATGTATGCCTAGTCCAGGCTGTACAGAGCCCGTGCATGGGTGTTCTGGGCCAGGTTGGTCCACCCAGACCCGTTTTGGGTTGGGCAGACCTATCGATGCCCATTTTGGGGTAGATCTGGTCAGGGAGTGAGTAGCTTAGTGGTGCTGGTGATTAATGGGATTGTCCAGGTGGGTAGATCACACCTCAATAGAGGTAGTTAGTAGAGCATATCTTCACCAAAGGTTATCACTTTTTAGAACTCCATAGGAGCACACAACATGGACTGCAGTATGAAAAAATAGATCTCAGCAATGGAGAGTCTAGGAAAGGCATAACAACTTGAAATCTCCAGATATGGGTGATTTGACCTCACAATGGCTGGATCTAACTCAGGGTAGGTGGAAGAAGGCAGTAGCCGGTGAGGTGGGATGACGTCCGGATGGAGCTCCACCGATGGAGGAGGGCGATGAGATCCAACAACCACTGCTATTCGGTACCCTTGCACGGTAGAGAGGGGCACACTGGATTCAGTGGTTAAGAAGGGTTGTAATTTGGCTACGAAAGTATGGGATGGAGGAACAACCTGATCTGACAACTAGTCTGAGTGGTGGTGCGTTGACCGCTATAGGGAGGGGAGAGGCGACCGGTCCGGAGCTGCTATGTGCCTGAAGGAGATTGTGAATGGGCGATTAGACTAGATGGAAATGAGAGTTGTGCACCAAACTGGGAGGGAGGAGGTAGACCATGAGGCCGACACTGGCGGTTTCATTAGGAGGACGATTGAGGGTACTTTCCAACGACGAGAGTGAGGGGAGGCCGCCACTATTTTGGGTGTTAATTGCCATGTTTTTCGAGCAAGTTTTGAGTTGTTATTTTTTATTCTTTTTATGTTGATCATGATTTTATCATCTCCAAAATTTAAATAATTATGTAAATATAATATATATTCAGTATAAATATATTTATAGTAATCCATAAAATTTAGTAATAGGAAATGAAATGCACCATTCATGGAGACGGCCGGTCGTACGTACACATGAACACTACTTTCATTTTCTTGTCACATTAAAGAAAGAAAAGTAAATTATATATATCTATATTATAATTATAGTATCATTATTATGTCATATATATTACATATGTTTATTAAAACCATCCTTAATACATTCCATGTAATTCATGAATGAATCACATCGCTTCGCAAGACGGTATTCCTTCGTACACACGAAGGACGTTATCTTATTGCCATAAAATGAAAAGTATGAAGGTATGTGTTATATAATAATTAAATAATAATAAATAAATAATAAATATCATATATAAATATTATGTACATCATTATTTCCAACCTTTAAATGGGGTAAAGAAAAAATGAACGACATCGGTTCGCGAGGCGATAGTTTGCCGTACACACGAGCGATGATTTCATAACCCATTTGATGGAAGTGTGTGTGGGTATAGTTTGTACCCATAACATAAAAATATATCATAATGTTTAGGATACTTAGGTTATTATATAATCATGGTATAATAATAATTTAATGGGGGTGGAGGAAGAAATAAAACAAATATTCACATTGATGAATGTTACCTCTTCTTTGAATAACTCCTATTGGTTTGCACCAAAGGAATTCCTTGGATGAATTTATGTGAAAATTAAGGTTTCTAGGATGAGGGGAGGTAAGTTGGGAAGTTAATTGTGAAAGTTTTGGATGAAAATAATGTCTTTGAATGTGTGTATAAGTGAGGGGAGTGAATTCCCTTTTATAGTAGAGGAAGAATGACATTCTTGTAAATATTAAAAAGTAAACATTATTGGGAGGTATACCTTACCACAAATACCTACAATAATGAACCATTTTACATTAAATAAGGGATATGGTCTAAATATGGCCATAAAATAGGTTTTGGAAAAGTTTTGGGTCATTTACATACCTTATATTTTAAGATTAACCACTAATTAAACACGTTTTAACCATAATCACTATGCTTAAAATTAACTATTTTCACTAATAACTTTGGTAAAAAATGAATTAAAATTTATTAGAAATTATAAATTACTATAATTAAAAATATTTAATCTTTTTTTCTAAATTTAAATCATATAATTGGTAGAATTTAATTTAAAAATTATCTTGCATACGTGATGACAAAAAGGGTTTTTAAAGTGAAAATGTTCAAAAGTTTGAAATGTTTTTATATAAAAATTTAATATAAAAAATATTATAATGATATAAATTGGATAAATATATGCATAATTTATCTAATTTTACTTTAAAACCAATTAAAAATATTATAAATTATTTAGATGAAAATTCAGTTTTCAATTAAAATTCAGTATTTTTCACTATTCATCAAAAATTGAAACTTTTCAAAAAATACAAAAAACTCACCATAAGATAATTTTGAAATTAATATTTAAAAAATTAATTTTATTTTATCAAATATAATTTATAAAAGTGTCAAAATTTAGTTTTAAAACAAGTGTTCCATTAAAAGGTGGTAAAACCGTCTTTAGAAAAAATACGACTTTTTATATAAAAATTTGGATTTGTTCTTATCTTATGCCTATAAAATATATTGGATGAATGTGAAATTTTTTTATTTATTATATAATATATAAATTTCATCAATATCATTCACTAATAGCTATTAATTTAATTTATTAGTATAAAATGCCTTTGGGCGCACACAAATAGTTTCTATAAAAACATTTTCTTTATATTCAATTGGTTTTTATTTTATTTTCTAATAAATTTGTAACCAATGAATTCAAACTTATATTTTTATAATTTATTTAATCCTATTAATAACTTCTAATTTAATGAATATTATATGTTTTTTATTTTAAATAATAATATTAATAGTATTCGACAAAACTTGGTCTTGCGTGTAATGCAAGTAATCAAAGAAAGTCATTGTTGCGTGTAATGCAAGCTAACTATGTATGACATGAATTTAAAAATATAGAATGTTTTTTTATTTAAAATAGTAAATATATCATAGGGTCTTGGGATGTTATATTCTTTTATATGCTTGGTGTTGCATGTCATACACGCTATCAAATACAATATCCTTATTTTAGAATTTTGGGGTGTTACATTATTAACTTTTATGATGAGTATATATTGATTATTGACATCATATTCTATAATAAGTGAAAAATGGGAAAAAGTTAGTAAAATAATATCTTCTTAATAAATTAAAGACAAATGAAATAGAATATTTTGGTAATAATGTCTTAAAACTTGGGTTAATTTTATTATGATAAGTGATGCTTTGGTTTAAAATAGAAAATTTAAATACGTTAGTGTTATTAAACATGATTTGTAATATTTATTTTTTTTATATAAAGTGGTAAGATATAGAATGGGGAAATGGAATGGGTTTTTTTGTTCATCATATTAAATAAAGTTAGTTTAATGAGTTTCATTAAAAAGTGATTTTTATGGAATTAGAATGTATTGATTGCAATTTTCGAAAATTGATTTTATTGAAAATGTTTCATTTGACTATGTATACTATGGAATGTTACTTTAAAAAAAGAAAAAAATTATTTTGGATTATTATTTATGCATGGTTAAATCTCGTTGACCTGTGATTTTGGTAAGTGTGGACTATGTTTTGGACTAAAGTCTTGGAAATTGTTATTAGAAGAATAAGGCCTTGTTTGATTGTTATTAAAATTGTTTTAAATATATATACATATATATGATTTTTTTTCCAAACTCAATCCATTTTTGGATAAAAAATTATATATTTTTTTATTTCATTGTTAAGATACATGAAAGAAATTACGGGAGGTTTCATAAATATTTTGACCATTGCTATTGATGTATATAATTTGCTGTGGTAATTATTATTTATTTAAATTTTTGAAAAGTAAATTTTTTAATTATTTCCTTTTATGATTTTATTATTTTATGAATGGTGTGTGTTTTATCTTAGTTATAATGGAAGTATTTTTGTGCAATTAATTTATTTTCAAACTATTAATATTATATATATAATTTATTTATATGAAAAGTGGAGTTAAAATGGGGTATTATTATGTTTATTATTATTTAAATAATTATATTATTAATTAAAATAAAAAAGTTTTAAAATACACCATAAATATGCATCTCTTTGCATAAATAATCGTATTACATTTTTAAAAAAGAAAAGAAATCATAATTGATTGAAATCAGAATTATATATATATATTGATTTCATGAAGTGTTATAATCAAAATTAAAATTCATGAAGCTTTATATATATATATATATATTTTGTAAGTCCTCATTAATTTCAAATTTAAGGGGGGGGGGAGTCATGGTGTGTTTTAAAGCTCCAAGCGTTTAAAAAAACATTGAAAGATTTTTTTTTAAATAAAATGTGGCATCATAAGTTATAAATGGTTTATAAATATAGTGTTTTATAAACATGGTGTTATATATATATAAATTTATTTTTTTAGATATAAAAATTATATGTATATATAAATATATATATTTTTCATAACTTTTATTTAAAAGAAGTAGATGGTGATAATTGGGTGAAAAATATATTCTAACATGATGTGAATTATTGAGATCTAAAGTTTATTTGTATGTTTTAATTTTAATATAGAACTCTTATGGTGTAGAGTAGTGGATCCATGATTCTAATCACTTCTCAAGGATGAGAAGAAATATAGTGATGAGATTGTAATGACCTGTTTCATTAGTTTTTACATTTCAGTTTAAGAGATTTACTAAAAGATAAAATATATGATTGATAAGAAATTTATTAAATAATTTGGAATTTTATTAATTGATAAGAAAATTCTAAATTATTTAAATATTTATTGGGTGGTTATGTAACAATAGTTTTATTATTATTTGTGCTAAATAAATTCGAGTGTGTGTGGTTAATAATTATTTTATTATTGTAGTTTGAATTTATTGAAATTGCTTGTCATGTTTTTATTAGGGCGACATTTATGTTATCTAGTCTATTGAAACATTAAATGGAAAATAATAATGAATGTGTTATTATTTGGGACAAATAAATGAGAGTTTGTAATTAATATTTTTTATTAATATTGTCAGAATTTAATGAAAGTTATTATTTGAATTTTTTATGGTGGAAATGTTAGTTAGGATTTAATATATGTTTGCGAATACTTGTTAAATATATGGGTTAATTTGAATATATATTTATTTATACACATATGGGCAACTTTATATATATGGGGAGGAGTTATACACAAGTGATATAGAATGGGAATAAAATAATAATAATAATGATATAATGGGGTGTGGAGGGCATTGCACAGGAAAGGTAAGTGGGTGCTCACCATACCATGCGCTACACATGACATGAATAAAAGAAAATAAATAAATGAATATATATATAGATATATTAATAATAAATGATATTAAATGAAATAGAAAAAAATAATAAATAAGGGATAGGGGAGGAGTTTGCAACACCCATCTCCCATCTCCCTCTCTCTCCCTATATCCTCTATTCCCTCTCTCTTATATTATCTCCCTCTTTCTCTAAAAATTATTTTAACTTCTCTCTTCGACATCTCCTCTAATATTTATCCGAATGATGCACCATAAGTGGTGTTGTATTTGTATCGATGAGAGGAAGTTAAACATCATATTATATTTCATAAGAATCAAATTAGTTTATATAGATTTAACTAAAACTAAATTTATTATTTATTTAATATTTATTTCGATATTGGTCACAATAACGCACTGTCAACGATGTTGGATTAATCTTGATTAGAGGATGATAAGCCCTAGATTTTTTTTCATAGGTGATGAATTATTTTATACAGATTTAAATAAATATAAATTTCACATTTTAAATTTCTAATATGGTGACTATTATTCTTGAAGCTTCATTACATATCTTCTCTTAGTGGTGGAAAAACATCGGTTCACAAGTTCATTGAATTTATGGTATATGGTCTTGATATATCCCTTAAATTCTTGATGCTTTTCCATATGTATATGATGTGAGGACACACCTACATAATGCGTGCTTGTCCTTTTCTAATTAATAATTTATTTTCAACCCCAAATTAAATGTGTTGGACTATACCAAAGGCTCTGAGTGGTCCATTGGTGTGTAAATACTAGGATGTAGGTCACTTCGTAAGGTGTGAAAACCTTTAAAAATTGAAAGGAAATTAAAGTAGTGACTCTAGAAGTGTCACAGACTTAAATAATTATTAATGGGTTTCAAAGTATGTATAAGATGCATCCTAGAATCAAGTGAATTGAATTAAAATATTTACCAATGGCCCTTGATTAAATGTTTAATCAATTTGATAATTTCTTAGTCAATGGAATTTGTTGGATAAACAGATGATGAAATAATGATCTATCATTTATAAAATTTATTATGTGGTTATTATTATTGTTATTATATATATGGGATACCATGGACTTAGTTACTTGGATATGGTGTGCCCGTTATTATATAGTTTGGGATACCTTGAACCTAGTTCCTTTGATTTAGTGTGCCCGTTATTATATAAAATTAGGGGACTTGGATGTGTTTCCTTAGAACTTATAAAATAACTCATTTTTTTCCATGCATGTATTTGGAACTTTTCAAGGAATATTTTTGAAGTTAGAAACTGAGTCAACATGGGATTCTGGGGCCTAGAGAGCCTCAATGTGGATATATTAAAAATATTAAATATATTATATCACACATGCACAATTTTTGGAAAATAATGGAATATCTCCTGAATGGTGTTCCATATTGGAAATTCGAGACTGGCATTAAATATAAAATGTGGGTTTTACCCTATGCATGACATAGTCTTTTTCGGTGTCAGGTGGTCCGTTTAAGTGTGTCACATGCACAAATAATAAAATAAATTATTTAATTAATTTATTTGTTATTTATTTATTGTGAGCTAATCCTCCTCTTTTTAAACTATGCTATGGATAATTTCATAGGACTGGACACATAACTCTGGAGGGAATGAGAGGATGGAGCTTTGATGATGAGTGAATTGGCAGATGGACACATGATCATGGATCAATGATCCGAGTACCATAAGGATCATCACTATCGATGGAGTTATTAAATATATCAAATGATAATTATGTAGAAACATTCCTCATTAGTAATTAATCTAAACCCGAGGTAGGGTGTTTGTTTTGTGGTTTATTCCTATTTTTTTTAAGACAAACTAAGATTAATTCTTTCCCAAATCATTTTGTGTACTGATCTTTGTTGGTCAGCCCAACATCTATTTTCTCTTCCTAGATCTATGAATTGGAGTTTTCTTTAATGTTGGATTTATTAATTTGATAACCTATCTCATTCTTGGATTTTTTTAATGATGGTCAAATGAGAACGAAAATTGATTGAGACTTACTTTCTATTTATGTGCCTTTCTCCCTTTATTCTTGATGTTTGTTATTATTTTTTCATTAGTCAATGATTCAATGATACTCGAGAGGATCGATCTTTGTACATTAGTTCTTTGGAACAATTTATTGAGTTCATGTTTTTGATTTTGGATTTTGGATATGCGATGTAGGTCTGGAAGAAACATCAAGAATCCAACAAGGGATTAGGTAATAATGTATTTATGATCCATATTAAGTAGAACTCTCCAAAGGAGCAGTTATGGGAAATACTGAGAAAGGGGTGGATGAAATTTGGACACCAGAGATAGTGGTGGTCTGATGAGGCACAAACAATAGTGTTATCATGGGTTAGTTCATGTAGTGATTTGGGATGTGATGATGAACAATTCTCCAGTGAATAATATCCTGAATTTGACCTCTATTCGAATATGGAGAATGGTCAACTCAGATATGGATTTTTTGGTGTGATTCCCAATAAAAAAGGAGGCTATAGTGGAGGCATGGTAAAAACCACATGGATATCTGAAATTTATAAAAATTTCTAACATACATAGCATTTAGTCCAAGAACACAAACTGTGTATTCCCCTGGTAGTGGCTTCTAGGGTTTTTGGGAAAGATAAATATCATACATTGAGTGAATGAACCCACACACCATGTAACCCTACTTATCCATCCAAGATGTATGCTAAAGACACACACCCAAAACCCCATGCGGTTAGACATTCCTTGTAAACTAGGGGACATGTTGTGTATATGTACAAG
Organism: Viscum album; assembly: GCA_963277665.1. Lineage (NCBI taxonomy): Eukaryota > Viridiplantae > Streptophyta > Magnoliopsida > Santalales > Viscaceae > Viscum > Viscum album. Next base: position 270,610 of record OY728150.1, read on the forward strand.
TTATGACGATTTATGTACCCTAGGTACATGCCTAGTACACTTGGTTATAGGATAAAATACATGGTCATGGGATGGAGTACATGGGCATACCCTTGGGAAGGAAAGACATGCCATGTACCTATTGTACATGTTGTGTATTCCCACATGACTAGACAAGCCATGTGTAGGTGATGACATGCCCAGGTGTCCAGGAAAGGTCACACACATGTTACCCCATGTACACGCTGTGTAATTTTCTTTGAGAATTCTATATTATGTATATCCTTCTTTGAGACTCAGATTTAGGCCTATGATTAGCCTATCCTAAGTATTTCTCCATATAGAACGCGATGTTGGACTTCATTTTAGAAGTATATATACGAGTTAATGATAGTGGGGTGTTTCTTTCATTGATTCTTAGCTAGTGTAATTGATTAGGTATGATTATTAGAGTGTTACCAAAGTTGGAAACTCCCATGTCGCACCAGGGCATGGGTCCTCCACACTCTTTATAGATAGGGTTGAAAAACCCCTTACTAAACAAGGTTATCTTCCTCTATCTACTAAGTAAAACACCCCCATATTTGATCTTAGGTAGGAAGCAGGTCCTCTACTCGATATTTTTACCCCTCGGTTTTGGATCACATTAGCGAGGTGTAGTCCCTCCACATGGATTCTTGAGAGTTTATGTGAGACACATGGATGAGAGTGAGTTATCACTTTGTTATGACATGTAGTGGCGAGAAACAGTCCCTCTACTCTATATATTATGAGGATGAAAAGATCCACCACTAGACATAGAACCCCCTCAATTATTTAGAGTAGTGGCAAGGTGTGGACCCTCACATGGTTTATAGTGAGGTTGCACATGGTGATGGGCATCAGACATGGACCGTTGGAGCTGAAGGCTGACTCATCATTCTTAGATGAGCTTTGAAGATGGAGATACCCCTTCTATATTTGTTTAGGATTCTTGTAGATCACATCTAGGTGATTGTGGTTGTTGTCTTGGTTTTTGATTAATATGATTTTGTCATGATGAGATAGATATTCTATGCATGCTTTTTGTTTGATGATTTTTGGGTATAATACTAGTTATATATATACTCACCCATACATGAGATCTACTTGCACATGTCATGTCTTATGCTGATAACAAAACTTTTGTTGGAGAGCTTAGTGGACCGGGATTAGGTGGAGATTAGTTGGAGCTTATTTATACTAGACGGACCTCATATAGACCCCATATTTACTTTTGGGCAGCTTCCCTCATGATTTCAGTAGGTTGTATTCTTTTCTAGTTTAATTTGGCTTGTATTTGGTCCTTTCTACTTTTTCTATACCACTTATTGTACTCGGATGTGGGATAGTATTTATTCATATATTTATAATATTAATTATTTCCCTTTTTTCATTACACTTGTCACGACCCGTTCTCGGGGCTCGTGCCGTGACTACCCCAAGCCCGCCTTCCATAGGCTAGGGGCTGGCGACTAGCACCAAGGCGTAAATCCCGGTAAAAAGGGAAGGCATTGCCTTTGTAAAGTAAACAAACACCACAGAGCAAGCAAGCAGTAGAAGTAAACACTAAGTAAAAACTGAGTACAACAGTAAGTGCGGAAAAGTAAGTGGGCCAGCATACAAACCCAAACTGAAAGTAAAGTACAACTGGAAAGAGAAAAAAGCAACTGAAAAGTAAAGCTGCAGCATCGAGCCGTCCACTGGAAGTCCCACCTGAAGGGTAGGTATAGATAGCCTCCACAGCTCCTCAGGTCCAGCCGTCCGCTCCGAGTACATCCCGCCCAGTGGTCCACCTCCAGGTACCGTCCTGCTCCGTAAGCCTCAACCACGGCCAGTGCTGTCCGTCGTCTGCAACCAACACAACGTAGTGCGGGCATAGCCCGTGCAGGGGTGAGTATAAGCTACTCAGTAGGGACCCCGAGTCCCCCGAAGGTCTCCCAGAATCCACAAAGGATAAACCACAAAGGAAAGATAGAATCACGAAGTAACATCCGACACTGCTTAGGTATATGCCCATACATATACCTAAGTCATCAATTCTTGTTCGGCTCCAACATCCAAGCCCACGTACAACCCAGTCCACACAGGAAAGAAAAAGGTAAATCCACACGGGATAGCACAACACAATCCACAAAGGAAAGAAAATCAGGATTCATCTCACACAGGTATACTTCTTCGTATGATGATAGAGATGATCAGATATTGCCACTGATTCATCTAAGACGTCGGACCCACAAAGGATCGATAGGTACTAACCCCCGAAATGACCCACAAAGGATCTGAACCACACAGGATCGATAGGTAACTAACCCCCGCAATGACCCACAAAGGATCTGACCCACACAGGATCGATAGGTAACTAACCCCCACAAAGACCCACACAGGATCGGACCCACACAGGATCTGTAGGCACTGGACCACACAGGACCGCTGAGCGCTGACCCACACAGGATCATACCCACACAGGATCGGTTTCACTGATCCACGTAGGATCGCTGAGTGCTGTAGTCGTCACCGTTGAATCCACTGAGGATCTCTGCACAGTCGTCGTCGTAGTCGCAGTCGCAACCAGCTCTAGGGTTCCCGCACACAGCAAGCTCGTTCGGGAGGGTCCGCTCCACGGGCCGAGAGTTTGATAAATCAACTGACACATAGTCCAGAGTTGATGTATCCAAAAGTTACGTATCGTCAACAGGAACTCAACATCGCAGATGATGCGTCAATCGGACGCCCGGTCTGAGAGTTATTGGCCTTTTCGTCCCAGGGCCCGGTTGGTTTTTAAGTCAAAACCAACCCGACAATACTCCACCTGCATCCAAACCTCGGGCGAAATAAGGAAAAAGATCCGTCTCACTTAGAGGAATCCATCAAAGTCGACGGAACGTCAATCGGACGTCCGGAAATTAAGTTATAAGCGTTTCCGCTCCGAGGGCCCGGTTGGTTTCGTGTACGAACCAACCCGGCCGAACCCAAAGTACTCCTAAACCTTGAGTACGATATACTAAAATGACCGTCTCGATCCAAGGATCACATCGCCGCTGACGGTGCGTCGATTGGAGGTCCGTAGCCCAAGATATGGGCAAATGACCGAAAGAGGTCCGAAAATGGGGGGTCTGGGCCCGGACCGACCCGGCCCAACCCCCTGGGTCGGCCCGAACCGGGTCGACCTGACCCGGGTCCGGGTCCGACCCAGCCGGCGTGGCCCGGCCTGGCCTGGGTGGCCCAACCCGTCCTGGGCGCGACCCGGCCCGGCCGGCGCGGGCGCGGCCCGGTCGCCAGGCGGCTCGGCCGTAACGGCCGAGCGGTGCGCAAGGGGGGCGCCGCCCCCTTGAATGATCCGCGACCCCGCGTGGGGGGCCGCCTCTCGCCAATGGACGTGGCTGGGTTTCCGCGTCCCGCCTTCGCCAGTCCCGCGCGGTCGCGGGACTGCCGGCCCACCGCCGGCGCCGCCGTGCCGGCGTGGCGCGTCGGCGGGTTGCTCCGCGGACCACCGGACGAGTTCCGGTGGTCAGAATTGCGCGCCGTCTTCGCCAATGGCCCTCTCGGGGTCCGTCCTTCACTATGAGGACCTCACATCGCCTGTGCGGCTTGTTTTTTCGTCGTCTGCTGTTTCTCACCCCAAGAGCGAAAGGGCGATGGGTTCGGACTTGTTCGTTGGTCCGCACCCACCACATTAGCGGTTTTAAAACTCTAAACAAATATTTAAACAAACCGCGGATATAATCACATAGATTAAAATGAACAAAAACCCCTACCTCAACGTTTTCGTCGAACGCGAGTTCATCGCGGAATTAACCGTCGCGGAATTAACCGTCGTGGAAGAAGAGGATCATCGCGTCGCGGAAGGGGCATCGCTGTCGTCGTGGTACACAGCGTTGCGCAGTCAAACTCCGAGGATTTAAAATCACACAAATTTAATTGCACCATTAAAACCCATGCTGAGGATATAATTCACAAAGGAATTAAAAGAACCGCAATCCCCTACCTCAATTGGTTGTTGATCGAAGATTGTCGTGGGGAAGAAACATCGCAGAAGAAACGACGCAGAAGAAACGTCGCGGAAGGAGAGGATCGTCGCGTCGCGGAAGGGGCGTCGCGTCGTCGATCTCCGAGGGTTCGGCGCTCTTTGTCTCCCTTCGCCGGAGGCCGGTGTTCTTCGTCAAAGACTATGCGTTCTTCACGTTCTTCACGTTCTTCGCGTTCTTCACGAAGGAGGATGAAGATCTTCAAGCTTTAGAGTTTCTCCAAATCCTCTCAACAAGCCACCCTCAAGTAAAACAAGTATTGGTCTTATTTTATTCCCGATGCCAACAATTATAAATTCAAAGTTAATAAATGAACAATTAATTCGATGAATTAATTGTAATGACTTAACTTCCCAATTTAGTGGGGCGTTTCTTAACCAGAAAAACGCACGGTTGACTTTCATTTAAGAGGGGGGTTGCGGGTGCGTTACTTAAGAGGGAAGAAACAGTGGGGCTCGTGTGGGCCCCAACTCACAAATATCCTACCAAGTGGGTTGGATATTTTGGGTTCCACCATATCCACTTAACTTAGATTAAGTGGCTTTAAGTGGCTTTAAGTGAAATAAAATAAAGTTTTCGCACCACTTTATTTTATTTCTTAACTTAACCACAAAAATTAAAAACCACACCCGAGCAAACGCAACTTCGGAAAAGGCGTTTCTAGGAAAATACCGGCACTGCGATTCCATCGTTGCCCTCAGAATTCGATTCTGAGCACCGATTCAAAAGTTAGAAAAACCCGCTCATTCGTTCACTGAACGTACCTGAGCCAAACTTCGGAAAATGATTCCGGGCACACTGGGCCTCGGAATCAGGTGCCGTCAGAAACTGAGTTTTTGTAAAATTCCAAAGAAAATTAAGAAAAACATTTCCTTGAATTTTACGGGTCTTTAAATCACTCCCACCTCAGGGATTTACATCCCCATAAAGATACATCATAAACTAGGGAAACAAAAGAGGGTACTGAGCACGCATCTGAGCCTCCCGCTCCCAAGTGCTCTCCTAGAGGTTCCCGTGCTTCCATCTGATGTGCACTAGAGGAATCGATCATCCACGTAGGAACCGCTCCTGTCGATCCTCGATTTCCACCGGTACCTCCGCAAACGTCGCCCCATCATCAATGTCTAGCTCCCCATGGTCAATGATATGCGTCGGGTCGTGCACATATCTCCTCAGCTAAGATACGTGGAAGACGTCATGCACCCAGTGAAACTGAGGTGGTAGAGCCAGGCGATAGGCCACCTTGCCAATCCTACTGAGGACCTGGAATGGTCCGATGAAGCGTGGAGACAACTTTCCGCCTAGGCTAAATCTCCGTAATCCATGTCGAGGTGAGACACGCAAGAAGACATGGTCTCCATCCTCGAACTCTAGTGGCCTCTGCCTCCTGTCAGCATAAGAATTCTTCCAGCTCTGAACTGTCCTCATCCACTCCTAGATGACCTGGACCTTCCCTGTCGTGGCCTGGACCATCTCCGGTCCCACAAGTGCTGACTCCCCAGGGTCTGTCTAACACAAAGGAGATCTGCAAGGTCGGCCGTACAACGCCTCGTATGGTGCCATCCCGATGGTGGAGTGGTAACTGTTGTTGTACGCGAACTCCACCAAGGGTAGGTGGTCCTCCCAGCTGCGATCAAAGTCGAGGACACATGCGCGAAGCATGTCCTCGAGAGTCTGAATGGTCCTCTCCGTCTGACCATCCGTATGAGGGTGAAAGGTGGTGCTAAGACGTAGCTGCGTCCCGAACGCCTCCTGTAACCCCTTCCAAAGCTGGGAAGTGAAGCGAGCATCTCGATCGGAGATGATAGATGATGGAACACCGTGAATCCATACAGTCTCCTGAATGTAGAGACGTCCCAAGCTCTCCACTGAGCCCTGCTCTTTGATGGGTAAGAAGTGATCCAACTTGGTGAGTCGATCGACAATCACCCAAATGGAGTCGTGACCTCTGGAAGTGGGTGGAAGTCTAGTCACGAAGTCCATAGATATCCCGTCCCACTTCCACTACGGGACCTCCAAGGGTTGTACCAAGCCTGCTGGTACCTGATTCTCTGCCTTCACCTGTTGGCAGGTGAGGCATCGAGAAACAAACTCGGCCACAACCCTCTTCATGCCCGGCCACCAGTGCTGTCGTCTGAGATCCTGGTACATCTTCTCCACTCTAGGATGTACCGCCAAGGGATAAGTGTGAAACTCTCTCAGCACCTCCTCCCGTAAAGCAACTGGTACCATGGTACATCCTCTGAAAAGGACGTCGTGCTTTGATCCAAAGGAGAAACCATCAGGTGCCTGTCCTGAGGATATCTGCGCACAGCCGTGTCTCACAGTCAGCGTCCCCATGCTGTGCCTCTCTGACCCGCTGCAGTAGTGGAGGGGTGACTGTGAGAGACTGAAGGAAGGCTGCCCCATCTCTATCCACGAAAGATATCTGCAAAGCGCCTAGCTGCTCCATCGCCTCCTCAAGTAGCTGAATGCCTATCATCCTGCTGAGAGCATCAGCTACCACGTTCCCCTTCCCAGGAGTATAGACTATCTCAAAGTCATAGTCCTGGAGGAACTCGAGCCATCGCTGCTGTCTTAGGTTCAGGTCCTTCTGAGAGAAGATGTACCTGAGACTCTGATGGTCATAAAAGACTGTAAAGCGCTCGCCCATCAGGTAGTGCCGCCATGTCTTCAGAGCGAAGATCACTGCTACTAACTCCAGGTCATGGGTAGCTTAGTTCTGCTCATGAGGCCTCAAATGATGTGATCCATAGGCGATCACTTCCCGCTCCTGCATCAGGACACATCCGAGTCCGGTCCCTGATGCATCGCAGTAGACTACGTACCCTACTCCCTCCTCCGGCAACCTCAAGATAGGGGTGCTGGTCAGTCTCTGTCTCAGCTCCTGGAAGCTCTGATGACATCTGTCTGACCACACAAAGGGTTTCCCCTTCTTCGTCAAAGATGAGAGTGGTGCCACAACTCTGGAGAAGTCTGGCACAAATCTATGATAGTATCCAGCTAGTCCTAAGAAACTCCGCACCTCCGTTACGCTCCTAGGTGGATCCCAAGCTAGCACTGCCTCGATCTTCGCAGGATCCACCGCAACTCCCACCTCAGAGATGATGTGTCCCAAGAAGTGGACCTCACATATCCAGAACTGAAAATTCGAGAGCTTTCCATAAAGCTGGTGCTCTCAGAGTGTGTCTAGTACAACCCGCAAGTGGTGGGCGTGCTCCTCCTCATTCGTCGAGTATATCAAAATGTCATCGATGAAGACCATGACAAATCAATCGAGGTATGGCTGAAATATCCTATTCATGAGGCCCATGAACACTGCCAGAGCGTTGGTCATGCCGAAAGGCATAACCAAGAACTCATAGTGGCCATACCGACATCTGAAGGCTGTCTTCTGCACATCCTCGTCCCGGACTCTGAGCTGATGATATCCTGATCTGAGGTCTATCTTTGAGAACCACCGTGCTCCATTGAGCTGATCGAAGAGGTCATCAATCCTCGGTAGTGGATACTTATTCCTCACTGTCACCTGGTTCAGGCGACGATAGTTGACACAAAGTCACAAGCTCCCATCCGCCTTCTTGGCGAACAGTATTGGGGAAGCCCAGGGTGAAACACTGGGTCAGATGAATCCCTTGCCCTGCAAGTCCTCCAACTGCACCCGTAGCTCTCAAAGCTCAGCGGGGGCTATCTGATATGCTGGAGTCGATATCGGGGCTGTCTCGGGGTATAGGTCAATATAAAATTCTACCTCTCTGTGAGGAGGTAGTCCTAGAACGTCGTCGGGGAAGACGTCCGCATACTGATCCACCACTGCAAGAAAACTAGGACTTCGCACGTCAACTGCTCCTAGGATGAGGCTAGCCAACTGATGAGTGATGGGCTGTCCTCTCCTCTACGAGAGTCCATCCTGTGCTGCGAAGGCTCCCTTCTCGCCGGTGAAGGTGAACCTGCTCCCTTCGGTGCGTACACATTGCACCTTGCGCCTAATACAGTCAATCTGAGCATGGACTATAGATAACCGATCCATGCCCAAGATGACATCGTAAGGCCTCGACGCTGCTACAAGAAGATCCCAGCCGAAGCTCTCGCCTCCTAGAGTAATCTCACACTTCCGGCACCAGTGCGTAATCATCGAGTCTACTCTCGTAGGAGTCTCTAGCCGTAAGGATCGAGCGAACGGCTCTGTCGGAATCTCCGAGATCCGAACAAGGGCAGTGGATATGAAAGAGTGAATCGATCCTGTGTCTATAAGAACTGCAACAAGGGTGGAATAGACATAGATAGTACCTCGAATAATCTCGGGCGCGCCATGGTCGTAGGCCTCCGCTGCCTGGAGCTGTGCCTGTCTCTGCCCGCCAGCTACCTGTGGCCGGGGTGGACCTCCTGGCGGTGGTGGTGGTAGAGCCTCAAAGCGTCGCCCACCACCTACTGCTCGGCCAGCTCCTCTGCCTCGTCCACCTTATCCCTGTGGACCGCCACGGTCGACCCTCTGCCTCTGCCTGGGTGGCCCCTCAACTGTCTGCTGCTCCTCGGCACGGTGGGTCGGGCAGTCACGAGCCATGTGGCCCTGCCCGCCGCATGTGTAGCACTGCCTGCCTCTCGAAAGTCTGGCTCCGTGCTGTGTGCCCCGCACTACTGAGCCAGTGTCCTGAGGTCGTCTGCCTGAGGGTCTGGTCTACCTGGACCCATGAGTCATCCGTCGACTGCCTGCTGCAGAAGACTCTGCTACGTGCCGCCCCACGGTAGGTCTCGCTGCTGAAGAAGGCTCGACATGAAAGCTCTCGATCAAAAGGGCTCGCTCCAGTACTCCTTCCTGGGTCGGAATGCTGAGAGAGGTCAGCGATGCCCTGATCTCATGCCTCAATCCCTGCTCAAAGGTCCGGGCCCAGAAGAATGGGTCTCATACCATGTCTGTCGAGTAGCGCGAGAGATCGGTAAATCTCGCCGAGTACTGGGCGACTGTCAAGCTGCCCTGCCGCAGCTGAAGAAGCTCTTGGATGCGCATCGCACAGAGGGTGGCTGGGACGAACTCCGAGCGGAAGAGGCTCTCAAAGTCCATCCAGAGAAGAGATGCCTCATCGTGCACCTGGAGCATCAAGCTCCACCATCGGCCTGCTGCCACGTGCAGTAGGCTCGCTGCGAGGATCACCATGAGGTCTGCTGGTGTCCTCACTAACATGAAAACTCTCACCACTGCCTCCAGCCAGTCCTCGGCTGCCTGGGGGTCCGTCTCCCCGCGGAACCTGGGTGGTCGCTGACACTGGAACTCGTGTAGTGCACTAAGGCGACGTGCATCATCATCGGCCGGGGCTGGTAGAATCGGTGGCTTGGCGGGTAGAGGTACCACCGGTGCCTCTTCTGTCAAAGGGCCCTGTACCGAGGCCTCGTCGCTCAGTGGGCTGTCATCACGTATAACTCTCGGAACCCTAGCTGGCTGCCGTTGTGGGGCCATCCTGAAAAGAAACAGGTGCGCCACGGTTAAACAGTATACCTGGTGAGCTGACATAAAGTAATCACAAAGAAAACTTGAAACACACATGCAATCAATGTTTTCGTGAATTAAGTCAGAAATCAGAAGTCAGGGTCCTGGTGTAGGGATACGTCGACCGCCGCACCAACATTGGACTCCCTGGACTGATAACCACACCCAATACGCTTAACATTATTGCTTCACATAGAAAAAGATCAAAGTCCAAAGTTTTGCGGTAGAACCGAACTCCTTTGATACCAATTTGTCACGACCCGTCCTCAAGGCCCGTGCCGTGACTACCCCAAGCCCGCCTTCCATAGGCCAGGGGCTGGCGACTAGCACCAAGGCGTAAATCCCGATAAAAAGGGAAGGCATTTCCTTTGTAAAGTAAACAAACACCACAGAGCAAGAAAGCAGTAGAAGTAAACACTAAGTAAAAACTGAGTACAACAGTAAGTGAGGAAAAGTAAGTGGGCAAGTATACAAACCAAAATTGAAAGTAAAGTACAACTGGAATGAGAAAACAACAACTAAAAAGTAAAGCTGTAGCGTCAAGCCATCCACTGGAAGTCCCACCTGAAGGGTGGGTACAGATAGCCTCCACATCTCCTCGGGTCCAGCCGTCCGCTCCGAGTACGTCCCGCCCAGTGGTCCACCTTCAGGTACCGTCCTGCTCTGCAAGCCTCAACCACGGTCAGCGCTGTCCGTCATCTGCAACCAACACAACATAGTTCGGGCATAGCCCGTGCAGGGGTGAGTATAAGCTACTCAGTAGGGACCCCGAGACCCCCGAAGGTCTCCCAGAATCCACAAAGGATAAACCACAAAGGAAAGATACAATCACAAAGTAACATTCGACACTGCTTAGGTATATGCCTATACATATACCTAAGTCATCAATTCTTGTTCGGCTCCAACATCCGAGCCCACGTACAACCCAGTCCACACAAGAAAGCAAAAGGTAAATCCACACGGGATAACACAACACAATACAAAAAGGAAAGCAAAGCAGGATTCAGCTCACATAGGTATACTTCTTCGTATGACGATAGAGATGATCAGATATTTCCACTGATTCATCTAAGACGTCAGACCCACAAAGGATCGATAGGTACTAACCCCCGCAATGACCCACAAAGGATCTGACCCACACAGGATCGATAGGTAACTAACCCCCGCAATGACCCACAAAGGATCTGACCCACACAGGATCGATAGGTAACTAACCCCTGCAAAGACCCACACAGGATCAGACCCAAACAGGATCTGTAGGCGCTGGCCTACACAGGACCGCTGAGCGCTGACCCACACGGGATCAGACCCACACATGATCGGTAGCACTGATCCACGTAGGATCGCTGAGTGCTGTAGTCGTCACCTTCGAATCCACTGAGGATCTCTGCACAGTCGTCGTCGTAGTCGCAGTCGCAGCCAGCTCTAGGGTTCCCGCACACAGCAAGCTCGTTCGGGAGGGTCCGCTCCACGAGCCGAGAGGCTGATACATCAGGTGACACATAGTCCAGAGTTGATGTATCCAAAAGTTCCGTATCTTCAACAGGAACTCAACGTCGCAGACGGTGCGTCGATCAGACGCCCGGTCTGAGAGTTATTGGATTTTTCGTCTCAGGGGCCCGGTTGGTTTTTAAGTCAAAACCAACCCGAATGTACTCCACCTGCATCCAAACCTCGGGCGGAGTAAGCCAAAAGATTCGTCTCACTTAGAGGAATCCATCAAAGTCGACGGAACGTCAATTGGACGTCCATAACTTAAGTTATAAGCGTTTTCGCTCTGAGGGCCCGGTTGGTTTCGTCTACGAACCAACCCGGCCAAACCCAAAGTACTCTAAAACCTTGAGTGCGATATACCAAAACGACCGTCTCGATCCAAGGATCACATCGCCGCTGACGGTGTGTCGATCGGAGGTCCGTATCCCAAGATATGGGCAAAAGACCGAAAGAGGTCCGAAAACGGGGGGTCTGGGCCCGGACCGACCTGACCGGCGTGGCCCGGCCTGGGCGCGACCCGGCCCGGCCGGTGCGGGCGCGGCCTGGTCGGTGCGGGTGCGGCCCGGTCGGCAGGCGGCTTGGCCGTAATGGCCGAGCGGTGCGCAAGGGGGGTGCCGCCCCCTTGAATGATCCGTGGCCCCGCATGGGGGGCCGCCTCTCGCCAACGGACGCGGCTGGGTTGCCGCGTCCCTCCTTCGCCGGTCCCGCGTGGTCGAGGGACTGCCGGCCTGCCGCCGCGGCTTCAGCCGCGACGGTTCTCCCCGGCGGCGCGCCAGGCGCCGCCGCCTCCCGCCATCGGCGCCGCCGTGCCGACGGGTTGCTCCGCGGACCACCAGACGAGTTCCAGTGGTCAGAATTGCGCGCCGTCTTCGCCAATGGCCCTCCCAGGGTCCGTCCTTCACTGAGAGGACCTCACGTTGCCCGTACGGCTTGTTTTGTCGTCTTCCTCTATTTCGCACACCAAGAGCGAAAGGGTGGTGGGTTCCGACTTGTTCGTTGGTCCGCACCCACCGCGTTAGCAGTTTTAAAAGTCTCTAAACAAATATTTAAACAAACCGCGGATATAATCACATAGATTAAAATGAACAAAAACCCCTACCTCAACGTTGTCGTCGAACGTGAGTTCGTCGAGGAATTAACCGTCTCGGAAGAAGAGGATCGTCGCGTCGCGGAAGGGGCGTCGCTATCATCGCGGTACACGGTGTTGCGCAGTCAAACTCCGAGGATTTAAAATCACATAGATTTAATTGCACCATTAAAACCCATGCTGAGGATATAATTCACAAAGGAATTAAAAGAACCGTAATCCCCTACCTCAATCGGTTGTTGATTGAAGATTGTCGCGGGGAAGAAACGTCACAGAAGAAATTTCACGGAAGGAGAGGATCATCGCGTCGCATCGTCGATCTCCGAGGGTTCGGCGCTCTTCGTCACCCTTCGTCAGAGGCCGGAGTTCTTCGTCAGCGATGATGCGTTCTTCACATTCTTCGCGTTCTTCACAAAGGAGGATGAAGATCTTCAAGCTTTAGAGTTTCTCCAAATCCTCTCAACAAGCCACCCTCAAGTAAAACAAGTGTTGGTCTTATTTTATTCCTGATGCCAACAATTAGAAATTCAAAGTTAAGAAATGAAAAATTAATTCGATGAATTAATTGTAACGACTTAACTGCCCAATTTAATGGGGCGTTTATTAACCATAAAAATGCACGGTTGACTTTCATTTAAGAGGGGGGTTGCAAGTGCGTTACTTAGGAGGGAAGAAACGGTGGGGCTTGTGCGGGCCCCACCTCACAAATATCCTACCAAGTGGGTAGGATATTTTGGGTTCCACCCTATCCGCTTAACTTATCTTAAGTGGCTTTAAGCGGCTTTAAGTGAAATAAAATAAAGTTGTCGCACTACTTTATTTTATTTCTTAACTTAACCCCAAAAATTAAAAACCACACCCGAGCAAACGCAACTCCGAAAAAGGCGTTTCTAGGAAAATACCGGCACTGCGATTCCATCAGTGCCCTCAGAATTCGATTCCGAGCACCGATTCAAAAGTTAGAAAAACCCGCTCGTTCGTTCACTGAACGTACCCGATCCAAACTTCGGAAAATGATTCCGGGCACACCGGGCCTCAGAATTAGGTGCCGTCAGAAACTGCATTTTTGTAAAATTACAAAGAAAATTAAGAAAAAAATTTCCTTGAATTTTACGGGTCTTTACAACACTAGTGTATAAATATGCATGCATGTGTACAGGTTATTTAGGCTAAGACCTCCCATTTGTGTGATATGCATACTTGGAACTAGTCTCCAACCCCTAGCCTATTGGAGGTGGTCTCGGGGTTGTCACACCTAACTTAACGCTGGATAGGTGGGCCCCATTGGGTTAGGCCCTAATAGAGTGGTATCATAGGAGGTCATATTAGGACCAAATTTGGAGTTGTATAGCAATGAAGTTTTTTTTAGAACTTTGGAAACCATTTTATAGTGTCTTGAGTTCAGCTTTCAGGCCAGGGAATCCAGTGTTGGTGTGACATCCAACTTATCCATTCATTAGGACCCTGATAACCTTCTTTTTCACTTAAAACATATATGAACTGGTTGTAGGGAAAACCTTTTTACAGGCATCATATAGGAATGGTTTGTGGATTCTATGTCCTTCTTAAGTCACCCACCCAAATATTCTTTTTGACCATGACACATCTTGATAATTTTGAAGATGCATCCACAACAAAAACCAGTTAAGATTCTAAGATAGTGCTTTTATGATGACTAGTTGAGCATTGAGGCCTTATTTCAGGGACCCATTCATGAGGTGTTTCCTCTAGGAGGGAAAAAATTAGTTCTAAGACCTGTTGAGAAGCACATGGACCCACCTCCAATGGTATAAGTGAATTATCATCCACACGTTGAGAAGTAGATAGATATTGTAAGATAAGAAAATGGTGCACACAAGCTTAGAACATTGTATGAGTTCTAGTGATATAGACTGATTAGGTTTTCAGCAATCCAAAGCCTCAATTAATGGAGGATTGGCTCAAGGAAGTGCTTCGGTTTTTCCAGCTTGTTCAGGCCCCAACTGATCAGATGGTTGCTCTCTCAACCAGTCTTATTCATAGAGTAGTAGTTGGTTTCATTGATAAATTGTATTCTCGCAATTTAAACTTGATCTCTGTAATAAAGGGTTTGAAATTTGGAAATTACATTCTTGTAAACCCACATCATAAAAAGGGTTAATAAAACAAACTTTGAATAAGAGAGAAAGGTAAGTACAAAGGTCATGTGGAATAACATATATCAGGTTTCCAAATAGGATAACATGAGTTGAAAGTGAAGATATGGACATTGAATAAAAGCATAAATAATTATAGAGACTAATAGAGGTCATTGATCATAATAAAGTTATTTATCAATAGAAAGTTATGTACCTCAAAACCATAAATCTATGATAATTTAAAAGATCATTTGATTCATCAGATATAAAGGTAATAGGATATTGTTTTTTCAAGATACTTTTCTCAATGTATTGTAATTATTTTATGTCTAAGAATATAAGGAAATATACTTACTTGATAAGTTTATATTTCAATCACAATTACATCATTTGGTTGTGATTCAATCAATTTCCACTTTATCTCTTACTATAAGAAACTATTATAAAAAAAAATTAATCTCAAAACACTAAAATTAACTTTTAACATATCATAAAATCCATAAAAGAGTGATAATTCCTTCAGTATGTCTCTAAATATTTTCTAAAATTGATATGGTTAGAATAAGTTATTAATCAATAGACCTTAAAAGTAACACCACTGGTTTATCATTAATATTTATTCATTGAATATTTTAAGTAAAAACAATTACATATTAAATAGAGCATCATGTAGGCTAGTGGTAGGTGCATCACCCTTATCGCCCATCAATTATTGGTTCAAGCCCTACGACCTTGCCGGATGCGATGGTTTTTCACCCATCATGCGAGTTGTACCTTTTCTAAAACGATATTAATACAATTCCTATAACATTACCAAAGTGTAATAACCTGTAATTACCTCAACATCAATGATAAGATAATCCCTAAAGGTTAAAAATTCCTTTAAACTTATTCCGACAAAATGTAAGGGAATTATTCCTTAAATAACCTTTTCACTAAAACATATACCAAACCAATGAGTTTTATTTTCATAAATGTATCCCAAAATATATTTAATCTTAGTATAATCCCATCAAATAAAACCTAAAATGGTGTATTTATTCCATTAAACTTATGATCAAAATTACACTTATCAACCTAAGAAACATTTGGTTTAACCAAGGTCATTAATGGTCATCATCTATTCAAATCCTTCTTATTAGTTTGTAAAGAAAATTTTAATTATCCAAAGCATATCACCTACGAGTGTCCAATATGGTGTGCAATAAGTCCCATTATCATGTACTAGTTAATGCTCAAGTCAGTCCCAATGTGTCTTTTCAGAGTTATTACCCCTAGGTATATCTGTGACAGAACCATGTACACTTGTTCTATCTAGATAGGGATGTATTTATAGGAAAAACCACATAATATGTACCTTACCTAAACTTTAGGATGTTCTTCTGTACTTATCCTCAAAGTATATCATAGTTTTATGTTCCTTAATTTATGTTTTACGAAATCTATTTCCCAAGGTTTCTACTAAACTTCCTATGATACCAACTATAACAACCTCAACCCCAATAGCCTATAGCTAGTGTCTTCTTAATTACATTGTCATAATATATAAGTAATAACATCCCAAAGTACTGAATAATTTAATAGTCTTGGTAAACTTGATACATACTTGAGACTTTTAATTACATTTGAATATACAAATTACAACATATTTTTTTCAAGAGTGTCAATATTGCCTCTAGAATATCTTTCCATATCATTAATAGTACACTTCCTGGAATCTTCAGAATGGAAAAAATAAGGATGAGCTCAAATGATCAGTAATAGTTATGTAAAGTGGAATCTATCATGAGTAAATGGATAATTATCAATATGGAATAATCAACATGGAAAGTTTAATATACGAACACATAAGAAATTTAATCAATAACTTGAGTATCATGGTTAGATATGGAATAATCAATATGTAAATGTAAATAACTAAACACACATTCCATTTAAATAACTTGACTATCATTAATAGATAAGAAATAATCAACATGTAATGGTAAATAGCTAATCAAAAATTCTATTTAGATAACTGGACTATTAGGAATAGATAAGGAATAATCAATATGGCATGGTAAATAACTAAACACACATTCCATTTAAACTTGAATATCATGAATAGATAAGGCATGATCAATGTGGAAAGGTAAATAACTGAAAACACACTCCATTTAATCAACTAGCAAACAACCCACGCATTTTCACGACATGATCATTTAATTAAAAAAATTCACACACATGCTCAAAAATTGTGGTGATGATCTATGGAATCTGTGTCACTTGTTGGACGATGGAAGAAATTGGAAGAATAGATAAGGGTTTTTTATGACATATGGAAATGGAGTGAAGGATGGTGGTGACATGTGTATCTAGAATCATTCTATATAACTATATATATGTATTTATGTCCACAAGTGTATATAAATTTAATAAATGTATGCATGAAGAATATAATGTAGAACTATATTGTTTAAAAATGGAATTTTTTAATGTATAAGAGAAATGAAAGGAATACTAAACTGCAAGTAGAAGGAATTCATACTATAATTTCATGCATGTATATAATGTAGAACTATATTGTTGAAAAAGTGTCTAATGTTGGATTGAAATGATATAAATGTAATAGCCTAATGAAATATAAATATTGATAAACCAGACAAGGTGTATAGATTTTTTTAGATATTTATTATTATTATTAATGAATCTTAAAAAATTTAACTGTGCATATGGAAGTAAAACATTTGAATTAATGGGATTTTTACAAACAAGTTATCTTAGTGTTGAATAAGTTATATGGAAATCTCATAATCATGAGTTAAATAGATTGAGGAGAAACAACATGAGCCATTATAAGAGAAGAAATACTTTTTGGAAATAAGTTTATATAAATCTCATAATCATGAGTGAAATAGATTGGGGAGAAACCATACAAGCCATTATAATAGAAACAATAATTGTTAGAGGAACGCTTGTAGGGATCTATCTTCCAATGACCCAAAAACTATGTTTATCTATGGTGATTCTAAAACTGCTAAAGCTTACTAGAAAATATATAATTAACCAATGATTTCATCCATTCATCTCAATGTTCGCTAAAGTCATAATTTTAAAAAAGGTATAATTTCGATACTAAGTACTATAATATAGATAACATAAAATGTTTAGAAATATAAATAGTTCTAACAAAACCCAGAAAAGATGATTAAAAAAAGAGTAATATGTAATTGTGATAGAGTAAAATAATATGGTAACAAATGATTTAAAAATGAAATATTTCTATAAGGATGAGAATGTGAGACATTTACAGTGGTTGACCAAGAAGAATCCCAAGAAATTGATGGGGTGCACCATTCATTTTTTTACTTTGCAAGTAACAAATAGGAAAAGAACAATATAGTTCACATTGTAATGTAATTGGTAATTTAGATCATAAAATAACAATTTCTCAAAGGATTTCCATTAAACTCCAATAGAATTCATGCAAATCAATTGAATCATAGAAATCGTGGAATACCAAATCGATGGAATTTTTTTTTACATGATAAACAATAAAACATGAACATATAAACAATAAAACATGAACATATAATTAAATTCAAATAGAATAATAAATATGAAAATTAAAAAATTAACAGGTATAATAGCTCAATTAAATTTACTGATAAGATACCCAAAAAATGTGTTTATGCACTTAAATAAATTGGTGATCACGGTTTAATATTTATTAAAGGTAAGTTATAGAATTTTTAAGAAATAAACCCAATAGTTTTGGGAAGTGATGGTTAATTTAATAACATGTAAATTAAATAATATTGAAACAAATTCAGATTGCATACTATAATTCCTCTAAGTGAAGCCGTATGCATAACCAAAATATATCTTCCATAATACAATATGAAACAGAGTTGTAGTAAGACCATATATAGATATATCTAGAAGAAACAACATACATGCTCTAATAGAGAATAGGGGAAGACCTGAAAGGAAATCGTAGAGATTTGAGGATCTCCTTTGCACTTGAAGTAATGAACTCTCCACCCAATTTGATATTTATCACTTTCACTTTGAGATCATCAACCAAGAGAGAAAAACTCCAGGAACGGATGCTAAGACCCTTCTTAGTAAGATCAAACTTGAGCCCAAGATATTTGGTGTATTCAGCCAAACTTACCTTTAAAGAATGAAGGAATCAATATTTAAAGAAATAATTTACATTGGAACATACCTTTAATACTATATATATGTTATAATTATATGTTAATATAGTCTATTTTAAATCATAAACTATTGAAATAAAAAATTTAGTTTATGTTAAATCATATAAATAATATATGTGAAATCATAAACTGTATATGATACACAATATTAAGTATTATTTATAAGAAAAACACATTTCTCCTCATATATAATTGGATGAAATCCATATTTTAGATAGGCTAATAGGGTTTATTAATAATAAATGTTCCTCAATTATAAGTACTTAACTAAATTTAAATGCTTTCATCTGTCTATCTTTATATGTGATTTTTTCTTTGTTATGGAATGTTAGATACGTTCATGAAACACTTTATAATACTAATTATTCTCCTAACCCCACAAGAGTATCCATCGAACCATTGTATGGGAAGTTTTAAAGGTAAGTGTTGTTTCAATAATTGTATGATGTTCAATATATACATAATTCATATTTAGTGTATGAATAGAGACTTTGTATCATGTGTTTTAGTATATGTAGACCGCTTACTAAAAAACTTAATAAAAGGTTGTAATATGGAAACAAAGATTCAATGTATATTGCGGAGTAGAAATTATAATGAATAAATAGAAAAAAATAAAGAATACAATAGAAATTTTCACCATAGTTATTCCAGTAGGAAATATGATTTTTATAAAGTACGAATTTAAAACTCTATAAAAGCAAAAAAATATAATTAAATAATATTTAAAAAATCATTTTTGTGAATGGAAGCTAAGAAAAAAAGTATAGTAAGAACCATTATTCAACATTTTTGAATATTTTTTTTAAAATTTAATAAATTGGGATTGTGGTTCTATTGGAATTTAATAATTAAAATTATATAATATTACTTCAAAAATAAAAATGAAACTAATAAAAGATGTAATCATTTTGAAAAAAATAAATAAACAATCAATGATATTTCTTCTATTAATCTTAAAACAATTGTAATTAAAATTTTAATTAAAATAAAGGGGTAGAAAAACAATATATCTATAAGTTTTATAAAAATAATTATAGATTAAAAAATATTTACACATTAAATAGAACTGTATGTCAAGACTTAAACTAGCTTGTAGAAGTTAACACTTTAGAAAAACAATTTGGAAGATGTTATAGAAAATTAAAATCTGTTAAAAATGAAAAGACCAAAAATTGTAGACTTGAATTTTTTTGTAAGAATTAAAAACCACATGAAGATAAAAATTAACTCAAAACATATAGTGATTTCAAGTCACATCTACTTGATGATATGAAATATTACTGGAGTTGAATATGCAGTCACAAGTGACATTGGTGTCAAATTAATAAGTTGGGAATATGATAGTGGTGTTCACCTGAAATTTAAGATCATGAATATAAAAATATATGAACAATTATTAAATGGTTTATAAATATAAGTTTTTTATATAGTAGAACTGAATATAAATAAAATGAATAGCCAAGTATATGAGCATTGGTTACACATAATGTATACATGCAATTTGTATAGAATAAATCACCTAGATTTTAATGTTTCTGCAAATTGAATTCCAGAATTGAACATTAGTTTTATCCCATACAGGCTTGTAGTAACAATTTTAGAATCTGTAAGACATTATTTGGGAAGATGATAGTGGTGTTCACCTAAAATTTAAGATCATGAATACACAAACATATAAAAAATTATTACATGGTTTATAAATATAAGTTTATAAAGTAGAACTAAATCTAAAGAATATGAATAACTAAGTAGATGATAATTGGTTACACATAATGAATAAATTTAGTTTGTAAAGAATAAATCACCTGGGTTTTAATTTTTTCACAAATGGAATGCTAGAATTGAACATCAATTTCATCCCATACAAGCTTGTAGTAACAATTGCAGAATTTTTAAGACATTATTTGAAAAAGATCCAATTGAATAAATAATAATGTTTTTGATATTAGTGATAATAAATGGGAAATTGATATTTGAAATAACTTACTAATTAGTCATTTATCACAAACTAGTTTCATCAGTATAGTGTTTGACAGTGAGTTTTCATTTGAGATAGAGCTCATTTTTTGAGAAAAAGATTCCTGCTATACGTAGTTTACAGTTACACCTCTGACAAATTTTTAGCTGTTTCATTCCCAGTAACAAAAAAATAACAAACCTGTTCATATAAAAACCAACCAAATATGAACACATACAAAATTGTTCATACAATAATAAAAATGAAACAATATAATAATTATTGTTAAAAAAAGAAATATACTAATGAAAAAATATAAGTATGTATATTTAAGTTAAATATATTATTTTGTTAATAAGTATGAAGCTGTAGGAAAAAATATGAATTAATATGAATATGTTTAAAAAAAATCAAATGATATAAAAAAATTTGATTAAAGGTAAGAAAAATGGGTTAATAAAATGTTAACAAATTGAAAAAATATGAATGTTTATATTGAATTGGAATCAATTAAAAAAATATGAACTACTCTAAAAAGCTTAAAAAACCATTACCTGTATAAAAAAAGACGTACCTGTATAGAAAAAATATGCACCCATTTGAAAAAATTAGAAAAAATACAAACCTCTTAAAAAACCAAACTCACAATTCCAAAAAAACTTAAACACCTCTACCATGGGACACAATAGGGGTGTTTTGAAGCCCAAGGAGATAATAATTCATTCTACAACTAAGATCCCCAAAAAAAATCCACCCCCCACAACTTCCTAAAACCAATGAAAACTCTATTATAACAAAAAAATACATAATAGAATAGTGAAATACCTTAAACCAGGGGTGTTATATATTCTCTCACCTATTTATGATATATTTAATACCAAATCCTTAGATTCATATTTTAAATTTAATTCTAAAACATCTATTGTGTTAAAATAGCATAAAACACACTGAATGTAAATATAATATGAATACATATCATTGAAGAAGAAAACCCATATCATATATGAATAGAAATTAGTTTAGAAGTTTTAATTTAGAAAAAAGAAACATGAATTAGAAATGTGTAAACCTACCTAAATATTTTGCTTCTTAATGAAAAAAATTAAGTAAAATTTAACTCATAAAGTTGATTTTTTTTCCTTTGCATGGGTTTCTATACATGTGAAAATCAATGAAAACTCATGTAACAAAGAATCAGATTTATAACAACTTGGTCAATCAAATATAAATTTTAATGAAAGTAAATTAATTTTATTTTATTTTGTTCACAAATGAAAATCATGAATTATATGAATTATAATTGTTGAATTCATGGGTATTTTAGAGAATGCATTATGATTTGTGTTTAATAAAATGTTTAAAAATAATTTTAACCAATATCCTTATGAAATGTTTCTGTATTTCATGTATAATGGACTGAATATATATTCAATTGCCTATAGTGAAAATAAAACATAAACTACATGAAAATGAAAATCTATACATTTCAAAATATTTAAACGATGGATGATTATTCTCCTCGAATACACTTACACCCATGTAGATGATTATTCATATTCTCAGAATTATACCATGTATATTTTTGAACATGAATGGAGAAAATCATACCAATAATGCAAAGAGAAATGTAGTAAAAAATTATTCTAATGAAGTTCAACACCACAATAGGAAATGTGGTAAAAATTATAAAGTTCAATCAATCTTTTTTTTTGTAAATACATATAGTGAAAAATGAGAGTAAATATGTTAATAAAGAGATAAAAAATTAATTTAAATTGTAATCAAGAATGCAAAGATATACGAATTCAATTTTTTTTCAAAATTTTATTCAAGACATTTGTCAGTTAATATTATAATAATGAACGTATATAAATAATAATAATGAATGGTTATAAATATGGAATAGGTATAAAGGTAAGTTACGAGTACCCTTAACATAGAAATGGGTCAAAAAATTGGTTGATCAGAACTCTGTCACCCTATTAAAAATGATTCTAGCCTTATGTTGGTAATGAATCGATGATACAACATCATGAATTATACAAAAATGGTAATGAAAATTTATTTAGATCAACCTATATAATAAATGAACCATTAGTTAAGCACATATTACATTTTGAGGAGTTTGAGGGAGTGAGGATGGATTGAACATGCAATGAATTGAAAGTCCACACAAAATATATATACATAAAATTCATACAATAAATAAAAACTAAATGAAATTAATGAAATGGATAAAAAATACATATAAATGTAAAAATACGATCAGTCTGTATAAAATATAATTTTATAGGGAATTTTTAAATATTGAACAGAAAATAAAAGAAATAGTTATCAACAGAACAAATAACAAGTACAGTTGTAATTGTTTTAAGATTTAGTGATAACAACATCAAGATAAACTATAATTTAAGACATTTATTTTTTACAAAACAATAATTTAGTAAACTAAAAGTTTAGTTTACAAATACAAAATATTATTGTACATTAAAATGAAATTGTGCTCCATTGGAAATGAATTACATTGTAAATCCATACAGAATATGAAGGGAAGTTACCTTAGTGGACCAAACAAAAATAAACGAAATTTTTGAGTATTGGGGTTGGTGAATGTTGAATACGTTGAAGATCCAATCGAAGATACCATAACATCTACACTGTAAATTTATGACAAAAATTTTGGGCATGAAAGAAAGGAAGGAGTACATATCAGGAAAGGAAATGATGGTTATGAAAAGTGGATTCCACCAAAGGCTATGGTTTATTAATAGGAAAATAATGGAATAAGAAAGGTCATAACTTTTAGGGTGAGTAAGAGATAGTATTTGGAGAGGATTCTCTATCAATCCACTTATTTTGACCAAAAAAGGTGACCATGATGGGATTAATCAATCATTGGGATATAGCCGAATACGGTGAAATGAAGCTGAGGAAGGTGGAACCTTTTTTCCAAAAAGAAGATAAAATTTTATTAAGAAACCTTTTGAGATAAAAGGGAAAAAATAACATTGGAATGATAGGATTTGAATGATATATTTCTTCAAAGTGATCAATAATAAGGTCCATGATCCGTTGATACTCCTAGATATAAATTCTCTTTGAGATAATTCTAAAAAAGATCACTCTAGCTTGAGAAAAAACCAATCACCATGTCTATAATTGAGACTGGTAGGGATTTTATTCTTTTTAAAATTAGAAAGATTTGTGTCAGAAGAAAAACATATATGGGAAGCCGAGGAGTGACCCATTTTCCAAAAGTGTATAATTTTTTTGGTGGTTTTTACTGCAAGATAGATCCCACTGGCCCATTTTGAATCCAAACCTATTGAAGGAGCTGCCTAGAAACATCGACCTCCTTGGAAACTTGGGTGACTGATAGACAAGAATTATTAATCACTGCAGTATTAGTCTTGATAGGGGTGATGAAAATTCCAAAAAATTCATTTGAGGCCTCTGGTTGAAATAGATTAATAGTAAGTCTAACCAAACGGATGGAAACTAGATAAATAGAAGCATAAAATTCCCCACATATAAATGGAGGACATTTTAGAATGAAAAAAATGAAGACCCTAGAGATTCCATGAACCTTGCATCCATGGATTCTAATAATCATCTCCCTTATCACATTAGATGAGGACCTTTGATTTATTGATCAAACACAAAATGAACCGCGAGAAGATAATAAGCTCAAATAATCATCTTAATGTGACCGTAGATAGACAATCATTGAGAAATTTCCTTTTAGAGTGAAATGAAATCGAGAAGACAATGCTAAAACTACTCCATATAGGAAGGCCATAGCTAGAAAGACTTTTTACCGATAATAGAGGAAACTATAGCGGGATTCATAGAGGTTTTTTAATATATATTTGAAACGTATTGGAATAGAAAAGAATATCACAATGGTTCGATGGATACTCCTACCATAGAAATAATTTATTCCAGTTGATGGACGAAGGCGAAGGAAGAAAATCAGATCTCAATGGATGGATCTGAAGTCAATGAAACCCTAAATTTAATTAGAAATTAGATTCTAATGTGGTGGAGGAGTTTCAGGTGGAGACAAAGGTGGATGTGGCATAGAATGAGGTGGATAAGGTCTTCATTGGAGGGGGAGTCGTAGTCAGAGCCAGAGGAGGTAGAGAGAGATTCATAGGGGGAGTCGTAGTCATAGGCGGAGACCAAGGCAGAGAAATAAGCTATAGAGACATAATAAGTATCACGAAGATCGAGGAAAAGGTGAACATGGGGGGTGAGGAGGAGGAGAAGGAAAAGGATAGAGGAGGAGGTGGAGGTGGGATGGAGGAAGAGATGGGGGGAAGAAGGGGGAGGGATAGAGAAGAGTTGGGGATGAGATTTTGGGGAGGAGAGTTGGGGATGTGGGGGAGGAATTCAGGAGGAGATTCAGGGTGGGGTGAATCATAATGGAGGGGGAGGGAGACACATAAGTTAGAATTGGTGTATATGTGACATGTGGATGGAAAATTACAAGCTTTATTATAGATAATGGATAAATAAGAATGAAATTTATCCAGAGATAATACCATTTCAAAAAAAAAACATGGCAAATAATAATAAAATTCTTAATTAAAGAAATGATTAATTATTTGAAGTCATGATCTCAGGCATCATGATACCTCTACCATCAATAATATTCACAAGACAACTTAAAACTAAAGGTAGAAACCCATTTAATTCTAGATTACTGGTTTTCCTCATGATACTACTGATGCATCAAGGGGATATATAACTATGGTCTTCACCCATCACCGCATGCCCAAATCATTCGTCATATATTGAGTAATCAATTTAATTCATGAAAAATGTGCCTTACCATCAAATATCTATATTGAGTAAAGAATATGAATTTATAAATATTTCCCTAGATAAATAAATAAAATTCAATATAGAACAACATATGTATAAATTTTAAAAAAATTAAGAAATAATATATCCATGATAAATAATATAGATATTTAAGAGAAATTTGATGTCCAATGATCAGAGGAAAGTGAACATTTCAATGGAAAGTTAATGAAAACAAAAATGAATCAAGAAATTGAATGTCAATACTTTACTTGGTCAAAATGATCATAATACATCCTTAGAAAGAATAAGGATGGTATCAATAAAACATATTCCTAGTGGAGTATAAGTAAAATAAATGTTTATTATAATTGACAAATATAAATACCATAAAAATATATTTAAAAAAATTCTTGAGGAAAATATAATTTTCATCATGAAAATCACCTTTTAAAACTAAAGGTACACAATTGTTTTTGAAAATAACCTTTTAATATTATAAAAAAAATATTTAAAACATTATTTGGTCATGATAACTGAAAATTTACTTCATGTCGTACATGTTAAAACAAAGCTTCCATTCACTTTTTTGATAAAATCCAAACATGCCTTATTTTGAATATTACATGAACATTCCTTTCATTTTTTTTGAAAAAAGTAAAAATGGATAATAATTAATTTAATAAATATTTTATAAAATGTTAAAAACAATTTTGAAAACACTTTTATAAAACATTGATTTTGATGAATAAATTTTTTTGACTAAAGATAGAAATGAAGTCAAATTTTATTAAAGACATTTTATCATTTATTTTAAGTACAAAAAAGTGAAAAAATTGTACTATTACTTGAAAAATTAATGAATAAATAGAGTAAAATAAAATGAAATAGGTTAATTAACCAATTATGAAATAATTACCTTCAATGTAAATTCAAGCATAAACAATCCTGATTATAATGTGATTGTGAAATAAACCCTCACAAAAATCATAAATTTAAAGTGATAATTAATTAATGAATCAATTATGTGGATAAAATAATTCAAATTGGAAAATAAAATACCATTAATTATTAATAAATAATGATATTACATGTCGAGGGTGCAATATATATACCATATAAAAGAAATCAGGTGTATAATATTTCAATATGCCCCAATGAAGGGAAATTGAAATGAAGTTCCTTACTTCATGATTAATTTTGGTTGAATGTGCTTTAATCTCCTATATAATGGTTTTAATCATGTAATTAATTTATAATATAATCATATTAATTTTTATAATGTCATTAAGTATCCTCTTATAACATTTTCACCCATTTTTTAATAATATTTCATTATTTTCATTGTTTCAGGTGTTAAGTGCCTTGTTTTTTCATGCATGTTTTTCTATGAAAGTTATATTTATTAGGTACAGAATATTTATAAATATTTTCCATAATTATATTAATTTTATAAATATCATATTGACTCATTATATACATTTTTATAATCATTCTTTAAAGTTGGATATGTAAAATGAATCACATCGCTTCGTGGAGACGGTAGACCGTATGCACGCACGAGCGACGATATTATTTCATTAATGAGTAAAGGATAAGAAATTAGATGATATATTAATCTTAAAGAATAAATATCATGTCATATATATTACATATATTAATTAAATTTATCCTTATTACTTTCAATGTAAAGCGTTCGTGAAAAATGAATACATCGCTTCGCAAGGTGGTAATTCACCGTACACATGAGCAACATTATTATATTTTAAATTTCATGGAAATTAAGAAGTTATATGTGATATTATAATTATAAAAGTGTAATAATTTCATAAATATAATATAAATGTATCAAATATATCATTATATCCAGCATTAAAAGGTGGTAACGGAAAATAAATTACGTCGGTTCACAAGGCGGTAGTCTGCCACACACGATCAACGATTTAGATTCCCATTTTATGAAAAAAGAGATGGATATAAGTCATTAACTTAAAATAAGAACATATATGTATATGAAATATAATAAATTTATTATATAATAATTTTTAATAATATTTTAATTATGCGGAAGAAGAAACAAAATAAAAATGCTCATTTAGGAATGTTACTTCTTCTTTGGAAAACTTCTTCAAGATTGCACCAAAATCCTTCCTAGGTTGGATTTTTTATCAAACCAATGGATCTAAGATTTTTTTAAAGGACTAATTAAGTGATTTTGGAAGTTATTGGCTGAGAAAAATGGATTTTGAAGTGTAAATATGGGAGGAGAGGGGTGTCCTTTTATAAGTGGGGGAGACGACACACATGAAATTTTTGAAAAGAATCAATTACATCCACATTTTTATCATGAAACAAATCCCCCAAAATGGGACATTACAAAAACCTATAGGTGATAAGGTATAAATATTTCCATAAAATGTGTGTTTTATAAGTTTTTAGGTCATTTAACTCCTTACTTTTTAGTTTAACCCCCGGTAAATCAGTTTTTTACCTTAACCACTGTAATTAATTTTTACATATTTTACTATTAATAATGGTAAAAAATTAAGTTAAACTTATTATATAATATAAATTATTTTTATTCCAAATTTTAAATCCATTTTTCTAAAATAAATTCATTTAATTGGAATAATCCAATTTAAAATTATACCCAAAGACGCGACGAAAAAGCCAGTTTCCAAAGAGAAAATGATCATAAGTATGTAATATTTTAATATAAAAATTCAATATTAAATTTATTATAATGACCTAAATTAGTTAAATTTTTATATAATTGAACTAATTTTACTTTAAAACCAATTTAAATATAATTTAAACTTTTAAATTATTTAAATGAAAATGTAGTTTTCAATAAAAAACAATATTTCTCACCATTCATTGAAAAAAGAAATATTTCTAAAAAAACCCAAAATTTCACCCTAAGATAATTTTTATATGGTAATTTAAAAAATTAATTTTATTTTACCAAATAAATTTTCTTAAGTGTTAAAAAATTAATTTTAAATTATATGTGCGAAGCATAACTAAACTATCTTTTAAAAAAATACAGTTTTTTAGAAAACATTTTTTTTCATTTAAATGATTATTATTTTATTTATTATCAATAGATAAGCATAATTTTCATAATTTAATTTTTACTATTAATACCCACCAATATGAATGGATTATTTATACTCTGAAGGATGTTCTGTAATCTTGTGTTTTAGATTTTGGTGGTTCATAGGAGCAGTATTTAGAGCTCATGAGTTTCTCTTATAATAAAAGATTCTAATCATCGATCTAAATGGTTCCTTTCAAAGTGTTTTATGTAAGTATGTGTCATTTTACTATTTATGGGTTATTGGTATGTGAGTATCACTTATTGGATCTAGTATTTTTCATGTGGCATCTGATTAGGGTAAATTGATTGGAAAGTAGTTAATGACTCTATAAAGATTGAAAAAAATCATATCCCAACCATCAGAAACAACCACTAGTGTTTGAGGTTGGTCCTCATGTTTTAATTCACATGTCACATAACCTGGGGAAATTCCATATTAGGAAATAGGGGAAGTTATCACCTAGGTTTCTCAAGCCGTTCGATATAGTGGAAAGGGTTGGTCAAGTCACATACCATTTGACACTTCCAAAGTACTACAATTTCATGAATGATGTGTTCCACATGTGAAAACTTAGAGATATCATCTAGACCCTACTCACTTTACAGATGTTGATGATTTCAAGTTAGATATTAATGTATCCTTTGAGGAGTATCTGATTCATATTATAGACCATAGTGAAAAGAATCTTTGAAGGAAGACAATACCTCTAGTACGAGTACAGTGGAATCATGGGCATCTGCAAGAGTAGAATTGGGAGAGGGAGTCTGATATGCAAACATAGTGGATAAACTTGTTCACTGATACCCACCGTGATAATTTATAGCATAGATCAAGGATGATATGTTATATTGTGGGAAGGTTGTAAGATCCATTATTTTTATTGGTATGTCCCTCTTTAATGTTTTGGTAAACCTTTTCAAGCTAGTTGTTCTTTTGTTTTGGACCTAGTTTGTGGAGCCTTATTCAGATGAGTTGTTATCAAAGGAATAAGGAATATTTGAGCTGAAAAATATCAGATAAAGGGGATTCTATGGCATGGATCCTAGGGATACACCGTAAGATATGCCATTATGGTGATGGCAACCTATATGTGGCCTAGATTCTTAATCGAGGTATAATATGAGATACTACCACACTTGAAATAACTATAGAATAGAGCATTGTATTGCACCATGGGGTAATAATTTATATTAAGAATATCCAAACTGCGGAATAGGGGGCTAGAGGGAGTAAATTTGGATTCATTTCCATTTTTGGCATAGCTGTGGAGTTGAGGTAGGCTACAGTGTAGGGTGGTTGAGATCTACGGTGTGAAGAGGGAGGTGATAGCATAAGGGCCTGAAGTATAATTTTGTTAGTTTTGAAAAATTTGGAAACCATACGACATAGAACTGGGATACACCATATCCCACTTCTTAGGTTATTAGGTTATCTATCATGGTGTCTTAAGATGTATCGTAGCCCCTTACAGGGTTTATAGGATTTTTGGCGTGAACCTCATGATGATCCCTAGACATGGTTTGACTAGGAATGGTGTGATTTGGTCCTTTGTGTTGTGTCTTATTCCTCATTGTGTTATCCAATTTTTTGGTGTCATCTTGGAATCTGTGTCATGGTCTTTTAACTTACATTTGGCCTATAAATACCCCAAACCCCTCAAAACTCATTTTTTTCTCCCATATCTCCCACCCAAACCCTAAGTGACCCAAAATAATTTACCAAGTCTTTTAAATTCTCCTTTTAATCAGATTCATTTAGCACCTTCTAGTGATTAATATACAGTGATCCAAGCCTCCCAGTGGAAACCTATAAGGGTCCAATTAAAACCAAAAGAACGATCCATTGGATCAAGGTTCCCCAGACCTAGATTTTTTAGGAAATAATAATCTAACCACAACATCGATTGTTGAGAAATTGACCATTAATTTTCTATTTTTGATGTATCTTGTCTAGAATAGATTCATTTTTTCTGTTTCAATATTCTAGTATGTGAAATAAGTGAGATTGCACTGGTACACCCTGCACATGATCTACCTAAATGATAATTCATTAATTTGATGATTATCACATTACATAAACCCCCCATGGATCCCATCTAGTCCATTAGATTTGATACTGAACTTGAAGCCAACCCTAAGGTGTGGCATCCTTAGACCTTGATTGGACCTTGGATAGGTTAACATTAGATACCTAAGAAGAATTGGAAATTGGATGAATTTTATCTTAATATAATGAATTGGAATAACATGTGAATTGTGTTGATTAATATAAATATAATCACATGGAATAAAATTGGTTAATTAGAATGTAATTGGATTAGTGTGTTATAATTATGGGATATTGATATATACTGGCATGTTAAAAACTTTTGGATAAATTTACAATTTATGTAGAAATTATTACAATTGATATGATAATTGGAAGCTTGAATTTATGTAATGTAAATGGATAGATAATTGTTAATGGGATAAATTGATCAATATGGATTATAATGAAATTTTTAGTATGATTGGGAATTGGGTATTTATTTTATTTTCTTAGAATTTATATTGATATGAATTTTTTTATGGTTGATGCATGATAGAAGGATGTTACATAACTTGTTGATCTTTTTTCTTATTATGACATATGATTGTGTTTGGTGATTGGGAGAACCATATGTGATGCCTGTGGTTAAGGTGCATGGTTAAGTTCTCACATGAGGGTATGATTTATAATATTCGATACTACATGAGGGTAAGATGCATGGGATAAAAACCACCTAAGGTTAAGATTCATAGTTCGTCAATGCCTGAGGGTGATATTATTGTATTCCTGAGGGTGAGATGCTTGTTTTCCTAAGGGTGGGTTACACTAGTTTATGATTTGACATGGTATTGAAAATTCATCTTGATTTAGGAGGATCTTCCAATTGATAGTGACATATAACATGGAGATAAATAAGGTTTCACTAACCCTAGGTGTCAACCTGGAACTCAAGAGTTTGCAGAATATTTAATTTTTTGTATTAATTTATTTAATTAATACCCATTTTGTTGCATTATTTCAAGAATTTTATACTCAGACTAGATATTTTTAGACACCTTTTATGATGGCCTACTAAGTTTTACTCACACCCCCTTCAAGACACAGTTTGGTTCTCAAGAAGATTTCTTGGATGCTGGTTTGGATAAGGGAAAGGGCCCCTGTGTTGGATGATTTCTTGTTGGATGGGTTGGAGTTTGGATATGAGACTGACATGGGGACAAAACCAAGGATTTTGGAGTCTATTATATTTTTTTTAGTCTTTTATTTGTATGAAATTCTGTCTGTTATGTAGTTACATTATGTATAACATTACATGATTATATTATTATTTTATTGTTTTATTTTTCCTCTACCCTAATGTGGATGCATGTTTTATTATATATATTGTTTTGTTATTTTCCTTTACTTTATTATTACTTCCTTTATTATTACTGCATTGTACTTGAGTGTATAGTCTCCCCACTATGTTCCTTACACTCTTTCTACTAGTTAGCGGCCTCTAGCGCATGGGGAGGCACGCTTGAGGTCACATAACCAACCCATATGAGTCACTTGAGGAAGCACCAGGATTAGGATGTTACATTCATTACAATATTACACAAGAGTCATTCCAATTATATTTGAGTCATTTTAAAGTAAGGGGTACCTCGTAAGATTAATCCCACTCTGTAAGAGTCATTCCATAATTATTTAAGAGTAATATCATCCCTAGGATTCATTTACTCTTTCATATAAATATAGTCTAGAATTTGAGAAAGGAATAGTATAATGACCCAAGCTAAACATGCCTTTATCTTACACCTGTTACATGATTTAAAGCATTACATTTCATAAATGATAATATCCCAAGGACTTATTTTCTTAGTGTCATTGGAGAGAAGCTACATAATAATAATTTTTTTAAGGAACTCTTGATCATTTATTCTTAATGGAACCACACTAGACCAACTTGTAAACTTCTCATTAGTAAGACTCATCCTTATGATACTGGGAATGAAAACATAAGAATGGGGTGAGCTCAAACATTCCATATGAGGTGGATAAAAATTTAATCAACAATTAGTTAAAAATAATAAATAAATACATGATTATAAGATAAATTTTATAACATCATGAGTGGTGAACATAAAATATAAGTGATTCTAAAATTATATGGTATAAGAACACAATCCATAAAAGATCAACATGAAAAAATAACATTTATATCATCGATTAGAATCATCCAACATAAACCTTGAATCATGAGAGAATTAGATCATATTTTATAACATCCTTTAAGTGTGTAACAATTATTATCATAGGGAAACATTACATTCATGATACACTCTATTAGTTCCCATGCATACAAGAAACTAAAATGTGCTCATGAATACCTATCTCATGAGATATAAAATCTTAACCAATCCATTAGAGGATGATATATGAACCCACCTATAAAAACATATAAATGTTTAATATTAAATAAATTTCATGACTTATTAATATTCATAAATTATATTTTATAGTTTTATATTAATTATTATAATATTAGGTAATTTTTTAGTTAAAAGGAAACAAATTTATTTATAAACAAATTTGGTTTTCATGAATTATATATTTTTATTTTAAAATATAATTTATAAATTTTATAATTTTAATTTTATAAAAAGGATATAATTTTTTAATTCATAATATCAAAATTATCATAGGTTGAAATTTTGGTATTTTTATGAAAATATTGCTTTTCTAAAAATAATGAAAAATAGAAATTTTTGTAAATCTATAATTTCTTTTCATTAAATAAATTAATTTAAATGTAAAATTTTATCTTAAAGTAACATAATTATCCTTTAGTTATAAATAATATAATTAATTACAAATAGTTTTCATTATAATTGATTTTGGTATAAGTTTATTTTTGTGGTTAAAACACATTTTTCTAAAAAACTGTTTTTCATTGTCTTTTATGCATTTATATTAAAATTGATTTCATCCACTTCTAGGAATTGAATATTGAAAAAAGGATTAAATATTTGGAATTAAGAGGTTAAAATTTATTAAATTATTCCCTTATATTTTTGGTCACAATGAATTGTAACCATGATAACTATATGTCACCTCATTAAGGGTAAATTTGGAAGTGAAGGTTAAAAATAATACGACAAGGACTAAAAATATCTATAACATAAGAATTTGATTTATTTTATGGTTTGGGTTCAACTATAACCATACAATATTTTATTTTATGGAAATATTGTGCCATTTGTTTTGAAAATGACTGATATATTATTTTATTTAAAGAAAAATACAAAATGAAACTCTTTAAAATTTATCTTATATGTTAACATAGGGATAAAATAATTTGTGGATCAGTATAAAATGTTATCTTGAAAATAATGAATTTATTTTTATAATTATAATTTATTTATAATATTTTTGATTATATAATTTCATTTAACCCTTATACAATGCTGACATAGTGTTTGTGGAGGGAAAATAAAATTAATGAAATTGATTTTATAAACAACAATAGTAAATTTTTATGGATTAATTATGACATAACAATAATTTTTTATTTATTAATAATATATAAATTATGGTAAAATAGTATATATTTTAACTCCATACCGGTCTTTATTTTTTAGTGTCAAAATATATAAGTAGTTCTTAAAATGACATTAATGATATTTTATAGTAAACAATATTTTATTAAATGATTTAAAATTAATAAAAATAAAATATTCATCCAAGTTAATGGGATATGGTTAAAAATTTCATTCATGATCTATTTATGGGTTACTTTTACTTTTATTGTAACTTTCTTGACCCCTAATGATTAAAAAACCATAACACCGCGGTAATCATCAAAAGGGTTAAGAGAGTGTTAAAATAAAGAGATAAGGGAGAATAAATCACCAAAACATATCCAAAATTTATTAAATTAGAGTATTTATACTCATAATAATATTATATTATAATGATATATATTTTAATCCACTTTAATATAAAAAATAATATATATTAATTTAATACTTATGTAATTCCATGAGTTCCCCTCCCCTCACTTATAAAAGGGAACCACCACTCCTCTCTTCCCCAAACATTTTTGGCACTATAAATCAGAAAATAAATATCAAAATACCTTACTATAATACCTAAACATTTACTAGAGGTCTTATTTTTGGAATAATATTAACTATAGAGTGATTAGGGTGTAAATAAATGGGGGTTGTCTGAAGAAGATTCATACAATTTAACCAAGGTTTTTTGTTTTATTTCTTTTTCTACCTCCTTAAAACATTATTAAATCATGTTTAAATCATAAATTTATTTTCATACATATAATTATATGTTATTATATTAATTTAATAACCTATATCCATCTCCTTCTTCCATCTAATGGGAAATGAAACCATCGTTCATGTGCATGACGAATTACCGCCTCGTGAATTGATGCAATTCATTTTTCACCACCACATTTCAAGGATGGTTATAATGATAGATATAATGTGTATATATATGATAATAATGAAATATTTATCACCATGTAATGATAATATATAATCTATTTTATTACCTTTATATCCGTTGAAAAATGATAACGTTGTTCATGCGTACATGAGGATTACCACCTCCATAAAGCAATGCGATTCATTTCTCTTGTATGACTTAAATGGATAGTTATAAAATTGTTGTTAATATATAAAAATTATAATTATTTCATGATTATTACTCTATGAATGATTTTATAATTATAACTTTGACCATGTCAACTTACCTATGTCATTTTTGACATATGAGTCGAATATCATCAAAATATCCAACATGAACTCCAATGATTAGGTAATTGAATATAACATGGTATAAAATAAAATTAAAGTAATAATATAATTGAAAATGTTTCATAAGAAAATATATGATTAACATAAGTTTATTATTTAGGAATATAAAGAATTTTCATGATGAGTTAGACTCAAGGTAAGGGGCACTTTGATTTAAAACCCAATTCTAAAATTTTAAAGATTTATTTTCAAAATATTTTTCATCCATATACATATTTTTAAAATTATTTTACAGATGTATTTATATGGAAATAAATTAATTATAAATTATATCTCATTAATATTTTTAATTTCATAAAAAATTTAATTTTTTTAAGTATTTCATACAGAACATTTTGACTTTCTTTACAAAAGGCAGAAGGAATATTATATTTTAAAGTATATGCGGTCAATGGATTTTCCCACCACCAAAACTATTATTTTATTTTTTTCATACATTATAAGATTCTATGTTTCCTTATTGAAAAATAATTATCACCTTTGTTCTGGGTATTTTCTTATTGATATTTGGTTTTTAAAATGAAAGTGTATTTCGATATTTGAAAGTGTTTTTCATATGGGTTCAAGATAATTTTTAAGGGTTTTATGATGAAAATGTGCAATAAAAAAAATTTATTCATGATATTATAATTGATAATTATATATTATATAAGGTGATACTAATATAGATTATACAAATTAGTGAACCCGGTATAGATTACACTAATGGTTGTTCCTGATACAACTTATATGAATGGGCGAGCTTGATACAACTTATATAGTGGGTGAGCATGATAAATTTCTCTAATGTATTAGAAAGTGTTCCATTTCATCAATGAAAATTAGGTGTAAGTTAACCATGGTGGTTTCACCTATGGATTTAACTTATTAATTTTTACATGAATAACACGAGTTATGAATATGATGCTCTAAGTTTCCTAAACAATTTTTCATTTACTTTTTTATTGTTTAAAAGGGTTTTCCTTGAGAGATTTTTTTTCCTTATGGATTTGATTTATTTTATACAATAAAATAATAACTTATAAAATGTAAAAATTTATGAGTTTTCATGTTTTTCATTGGACTAACATATTTATTACTTTTATGTCACTTACTGAGCATCTTCTTATGCTCATCCTGCATTTTCAAATTATTTTTCACAAGGTATAAGGATGAGTTTAAATTTTAATAATGTCAGAGTTCTAGATATTGATGTTACCTTGAACAAAGAAACCATGTTTTTATAGTGAACTTATTTTTTGGTAAAAATATATTTTTTTTGTGGAAGTATCCAATTTGAAGGAGTTTTTTTAAAAATTATCTAAAACTGTAAACTGTAAATATCCTTGAAATTAATAATAGAAAATTAAATAAAAAACTCCATAATATGTAATTTTTTAAGAATATGTCATTATAGTTTGTATCAAATGAGGATTTATATAACTTTGGATATTATGATGTTTTTATGTAAGGATAGCTTAAGAGTTATAGATACCATCATGGGTTTTATAATTTTATGGTTTTTCATAATTTCAATGGCATAGAAAAACCTTTTGAGGTTTTATTTGATATTATTTTAAGGATACTAATGATATTTTAGGAGGTGTTTTATTGGGTTGAGGAATATGTAACCATTACTTTTTACATTATGAATTATTTATTAATAATTACATTATATTTATGGGGATGTATAATGAAAGGTATGAGAAAAATTTTGAGGTTAAAACATTATTTAATGTTTAGGTTATTGAGTTTAATTAGGATATAAAGTTAATTATTTTTTTGGAATGATTTAATATGAAATCTGGATGTTATTGTTGAATTTTGTAGATTAATTTATTATTTCTTCATATTATGGTTTATTAATTTTGGTTATTATCTTATCACATGATAACCATTTTGCTTTTAGTAAAGATATGATGAATATATTATTATACTTTTGTATACCTCATGGTTAATAAGAATTTTATTATAGTTCTTGAGGAATTAAATATCCATGATCATAATTTTTATTAAAAGATGATATAATAGTAGAAAATATTTAAAACATGAAACCAAATTATAAAATTTCAATTATGGATTTGAAGAAAATCAAGAACATTTCCTTATGTTATTAGTCTAGATAGTAAAAAAATCATAATTATTAGGAAAAGGGTATTTAAATAATTTTTTTTATTCTATTAACTTCCTTTTTGAGGAATTGATAGTATTTTTTACACCTCATTTATTTATGGTTTTGTTCTCATTGACTTTCTCATGATCATTCACTTTCTTGTGATCAATGTTCTTTATCACTCTCAATTATTTTTTAGACATTATGTTTTCCTCCATGTCCACATTTTCACTTCCCATTAATGTTATCCTATTTTTAAGTATATTTATGTGTTATTCCATATGGCCTTCATATTCCATTACCTATTTTTAGGATAATGTTTTATAAACCCTTTTTACATGGTGGGTTTTCAAAAAAAAATTTTTGAGAAAGAAAACCCTTGATTACCAAGATCAAGTTCAAATTGAAAGGATATAATTTATTAAGTGTGGGAAGAATGTAATGACCCAGGTTTTGTTAATATTAAATAATTTTCCTTCCTTATTAATATTAATGATTTTGATTTTATAGAGTTATACACATTATAAAAATATTATGTAATTTTTTAGTCAAAAGAAAAAGATTTAGTTCTAACAAAATTGGGATTTCATGCAAAATAAAATTTTATTTAAAAATATAATGTATAAATTTTAAAATAATAATTAGATAAAAATTATATCAATTTTCAAATTTTCATATGAAAATTATCCAAGGGTGAAATTTTGGGATTTTTCTGAAACAGTTGATTTTTTAATGAAGAGTGAAAAATACTTATTTTTGTAATACTGTCATTTATATTCATTAAATAAAGTAAATTAAAAGTAACATTTTATGTAAAATTAACATAATCATACTTTAATTAAGATTTAAATAATTAATTAAAAAGGATTCATCATTATACCAGATATGTTTATAAGTTCATTTTTAGGCATAAAAACACATTTCTCTAAAAGCAATTTTCCATTTCATTCTACGCATTTATATTAAAATTGATTTCTTCTAATTGTATGAATTGGGTATTGAAAAAGTTATCCCATATTTGGAATAAGGAGGCTAAAAATTTGTAAATATGGCCCTTTTGTGTCATAATTAATAATAACTGTGGTAAATATTTTTCACCTCATTAAGGGTAAATCGAGCAAGAAAGGTAAAAACATGATGACATAGAATGAAAATAAATATAACAATTTAATTTAATATATTGTATGAGTTTTATTTGACTATACTAATCCATTATTTGATGTTATGTAAATTTTGTGCTATTTTACTTTGATATTGACTTTAATATTATTTTAAATAATGAAAAATACAAAATATCACTCACTTGATTTTGAATTTTTCTTATATGTTCACATAGGGATAAAAATAATTTGTGAATGAATATAAAATTTTATTATAGATATAATTAAATTATTTTTATGATGGAAATTTATTTATAATGTTTAGTGATTATATAATTTCCTTAAATGATTATACAACACTTACACAGTTCTTGTAGATGCAGTATAAATTTAAAGTAAATGATTTTAAAAACATAAAAAGTAAGATTTTTTTGAATTAATTATAAATAAACACTAATTTTATGATTAATAATAGATTATTAATGATGGTTAAAGAGATTATATTCTAATTACATACCTTTCTTAATGTTATAAAGTCAAAATATTTTGATAGTACTTAAAATGACATTAATTATATTTTATGAAAAAAATTATTTTATTAAATGATTTAGAATTCATAAAAGTTATATATTTGTCCAAGAAAATGGTATAGAGTTGAAAATGTAAACCATAGTACATTTATTGGTCACTTTCACTTTTATAGTATCTTTTTTGACCCATAAAGAGTAAAATAACTTTGATAATGTGGTAATCATTAAAAGGGTTAATGGGGGTTAAAATAAAGAGATAAGGGTGACAACATCACTTAAACTTGTCCAAAATTTATTTTATGAGAGTATTTTGATGCATACTAATATTAAATTTTAATTATATAAATTTTTATCCAATTAAAAATGAAAATTAATTTATGTTAATTTAATACATAAGTAATTCCAAGTGTTCCCCTCTCCTCACTTATAAGAGGGAACCTACTCTCCTCTCTTACTCACACATTTGGAGCACTTTAGTTTAGTCAATATATAACCAAATACATTACTATAATCCATACCCATGTCTTATGGGTTATAATTTTGGTATAATAAATATATTAGAGGGATTAAGGAGTAAATAAAAGGAGGTTTTTTGAAGAAGAGCTATAGCTTTTAACTGAGCATTTTAGTTTATTTTTTCCTCTATCTCCTTCAATTATTCTTTAAACATGCTGAATTAATAGAATATATATCTTCAATATAAATATATATTTTTATGTTAATGAGATAACCTATATCCATCTAATTCTTTCATCCAATGAAAAATGAAACTAGTTCATGTGTACAACAAACTACCGCCTCACGAACCGACGCAATTCATTTTTGATCATCACCTCTCATGGATGGTTATAATGATGGATATAATTTATATATATATGATATTAATGATATAATTATCTTTTTTTAAATATAATATATCATATATTTTAAAAAATTTCTATTCATTTGAAAATTATAACTTCGTTCGTGTGTACTTGTGAATTATCACCACCACAAAATGATGTGATTAATTTCCACTATATCCTTATAATGGATGGTAATAAATATATTTATAATGTAATAAAAATACCATTATATATTTATTATTATTATATATATTAGGTAACAATTACCCTTTTTACCATAGTCAACCTACCTATGTCACTTTAGGCAAATGAGTAGAATATCTTCAAAACCTATGACATGAACTTAAATGATTAAGTAATTGAATATAATATGATAATAAATAAAATAAAATGAATAATTAACCTAAAAAAGTATCATAATAATTTATATAATTAAAATTATTTTATTTTTTAGGATGATAAAGAACTTGTGTGGTGATTTGGACTCAAGGAAAGGGACACATTTACATGAATCCTCAATTTAAATGTTTTAATGACTTAATTTAATTTTTTTATTTCAATGTAAATATTCATAAAATTATTTTTTGGATGTATTTATTTGGAAATAAATAAATTATATAGGATATTTTGTGTCTTTTTTTTTAATTTCATACAATTTTTTTCAAAATGAATCTTTTTTCCTACTCTATTTTGAACATTTTGACTTTCTTTACATAAAGGAAAATGAATGATCTATTTTAACATATACATCGTAAATGGATTTTTATACTACCAAAACTAATATTTTATGTTTTCTTAATTTATAAGAGACTATTTATTTTTTCAAATAAAAACACTTCTTCCATTTGTGTTTTTATTTTAGTTCTTAAAATGGGGTTTTAATAGGAAAGAGTATTTTGACATTGAAAAATATTTTTCATATGGGTTAAAAAGATTTTTTAAAGATTTTATAATGAAAAATATGAAATAATAAAATGTTTTATTAATGATATGGTACATGATCATCATATATGATGATGGTTGAGCCTGATATATATTATAATAATGAGTGATCCTAACACAGCTTATATAAATATGCAAGACCAATATAGATCATACAAATGGGTGAGCCTGATATAACTTTTATGGTGGGTGATCTTTCTATATCTATCCAATGAATTAGGTAATGTTACTTGTATTAAAATTAAATAAGTATGGATTTAACCAGGGCGGTTTATCCTATGGATGTAGTTGGGTTAGTTTTATTTTTAACTTTACTGAACATGGGTTATGAATATGATGCTAAAATTTTACCAAAGGGGTTTTTTTATGGTTTAAAAAGGATTTCTTTGAGAAAAAATGTGTTTTATATGTGGATATGATTTATTTTATATTATCAATGAGTTACATAGAAAATGTGAAATTTTATGGATTTTCATGTTTTCACCGAACTAACAGATTTCTTACTTTTAGGCCACTTAATAAGCTTTATTTCCTCATCCCGTGTTTTAAAATGATTTTTCATAGGGATTAAGGAAGAGTAGAAAAGTTATAAAATCAAATTTCCAAATATTTATGTTACCTGAAATGAAGAAAACATGTCTTTATAAAGAACACATTTTTTTGAAAAAAATGGATATTGTGTGGAAGTGTACACTTTGCAAGAGTTTTTCCTAGTTATCTAAAACTCTAAACTGTAATGATCCTCTAAATATAATAAGGTGATTTTTTGACTAAAAAATCCAGATTATATAATATTTTAAGGATGATTTATTATAGTTGGTATAAATGGAGGGTTTATATTACTTTTTAGATTATGATGTTTTTATGTGAGGTTAACTTAATATTTATGGATATCATCATGGGTTTATGATTTTATCATTGATCATAAGTTAAAATTCATAGATGTGCCTTTTTTGGTTTTATGTGATATGATTTTAAAGAGACTGATGATATTTTGGGAGATATTTTGGCTTGTTGATGTATATGTAACCCTTAGGTATAACATGATGAACTATTTTGGAATAATGGAATTATATTTTTGGGGATGAATGATAAAAGGTATGAGGAAACTTTTTATGTTAAAACATTCATTAATGTCGTGGATATTTTTATTAATTAGTATATAAGGTTAATTATTATTTTAATAATTTAATATTCTAATTGGATATTATTGTTGCATTTTGAGATTAGTGTATTATTTATTCATATAAAGGATTATTCATTTTGGGTTTAATTTAGAATGTGATAACTATTTTGGTTTCTAAAAGATAGGAAAAATATATTTTAATCCTTTTATATTCCTTATGGTCAACCAAAAGTTGAATATAGTTCTTTAGGAATTAAATATTATTACTCATCATTTGAGGTAAAATATGAGATAAAGGTGGAAAATATTTGAAAAATTCAACCAAAGGATGCATTTTCAATTATGGATTAATAGAAAATCATGTAAGTATATTTTCTCATGTTCTTAGCCTAGATGATAAATGAATTTCTCTAGATTAGGAAAAGGACCATTAAATAAAAATGCTATTCTATTACCTTCATTTATGATGAATTTATGGTCTTTATCACAACTATTTGGTTTATAGTTTTGTAGTCATTAAATTTATTATGATCATTTACTTTCCCATGAACAATTTTATTTGTCATTCTCTATCATTATTTTGATATTACTTTTTCCTTCATTCCCATGTTTTCACTTCCCACTAATGTTCTAATATTTTGAAATCTAGTAATGTATTATTCTATATTTCCCTTATATTTCCCTTTCCATGTTTTCAAGTGGATATTTTATTTGAACTTTTTATGTTTTGGGTTTTCAACACAGGTATTTTATAGATTTATATTCACTATAAGAATATTAAGTAATTTTTTAGTCAAAAGGGAAAAAATTAATTTCTAACCAAATTGGGGTTTCAAGAATTATAAGGTTTTACATAAAAATAAAAACTGTATATTTTATATTTTTAATTTGATAAAAATGATATCATTTTTGAATTTATAATATCAAAATTAGCTTAGGGTGAATTTTTGGGTTTTTTAGAAATAATTGATTTTTTAGTGAATATTAAAAAATATAATTTTTTTTGTAAAACTATAATTTAATTTAATTTAATTAAAAAATTTTAAAATAATATTTGATTATAAATTTATATAAATATCATTTAATCAAAAAAATAATAATTAATTACATAGGATTCATCATTTTACTTGATTTTGGTGTAAGTTCATTTTTGGGCTTACAAACACATTTGTCTAAAAACCATTTTTCATTGCGTTTTACATATTTATAATAAAATATATTTATGCAACTACTAGGAAATGAATTTTGAAAAATAAATCTTTTATTTGGAATAAATATTTTTAAATTATATAAATAAGTTCCATATATTTTTGGTCAAAATGAATAGTAAATGTGATAAATATTTGGCACCTCGGTAAGGGTAAATCAAGTAATCACGGTTAAAATTAATATGATAAGGACTAAAAACAACTCTAAAATTTTCATTTAATCTATAAGATGAGTGGGGATAGACCATAACTATCCAAGATTTGATGTTATGACAATTTTCTTCCATATTTACTTTTAAAATGAATTATATATTAAGTAAAGAAAAATAAAAATTATCACTCTCTTGCTTTTAAATTTATATTCTATGTTCACATAGGTATAAAAATAATTTTTAAATGAATATTAAAGGTTATTTTGAACATAATTAAATATTTTTATGATGGTGATTTATTTCTAATTTATAGTGACAATATTATTACCTTAAACTCTTATACAACATTAACACAATGCTTGTGTATGTAGTATAGAATTAAATTAAATGATTTTAAAAACAAAAAAAATAATATTTTTTGGATGAATTCTGGTATCAGATGAATTTTTTAGTTAATTATAATTTATAACTAATGGTTAAAGAGATTATATTATAATTATATAAATTTATTGAAAATTTTAAATTCAAAATATTTGAATATTTCTTAAAATGATATTAATAATATTTTATAACAAACAATATTTTATTAAATGATTTAAAATTCATAAAAATCCCATCATCATCCATGTGACTGGTATGTGGTTGAAAATATAAATCATGTTATATTTATGGGTCACTTTAACTTGGTTTAAAATATCAATTGTGGCCCATTTAAGAGTCACTTTTACTTTTAAAGTAACATACATTACCCATAATGAGTAAAAAACATTGATATTATAGTAATCGTCAAAAGGGTTAACAGGGTGTGTGTGTGTGGGTGGGTGGGGTGGGGGGGGGTTGAAAAAAGTGATATGGGTTAAAACATAACCTAAAATTTTCCAACATTTATTATACGAGTTTATTTAGAATAATAATAAAATAATATTAAAAATATATAAATTTTGAGTAACTTTAACGTAGAAATTAATTTATATTAATGTAATAAATTAAATAATTATAATAGTTCCACTACCCTAACTTTTAAAAGGGAAACTTCTATCCTATATTCCTTACACATTTTGACACTCTATATCATACAATACCTACCTAGATAACTTCCCATAGTCCCTCCTCATATCTGAGTGTTCTTATTTCATACAGGATACTAAGCTTATAGGGCTTAAGTTTAAAATAATGTGAGGTTGTTCGAAGAATAAATATAGATTTTAACCACATGTTTTCATTTTATTTATTTTTTTACCTACTTAAAATATTATTTAACAATAATTAAATAATAACATTAGTGTATTCAATATATGTATATGTTACTATGACAATTGAATTACCTATATCCATCTTGTTCACCGATCAAATGGGAAACAAATCTATCGCTTTTGTGTACGAAGAACTACCGCCTCGCGAACTGATGTAATTCATTTTCCTTTAACAATTCCCATGAATAGTTATAATGGTGGATTTAATGTATATATATGATATTCATGACATAATTATAATTCTTTCATGATAATATATTATCTATTTTCTTACCTTCATAGACATTGGAAAATGATAACATCGTTCGTGTGTACGTGTAGATTACCACTTCCATTAGGATATGTGATTCATGTATCCTATATTTATTTAATGGATATTTAAAAATTTGTTTTTAATGTATAAAAATTATTATTATTTAATGGTTATTATTCTAGAGATGATTTAACAACTACCACTTTAACCATAGTCAATCTACTAAAGTCATTTTGGAAATATGATCAGACTATTTTTAAAACATCCTACATGAAAATAAATTATTGCATAATTTAATATAAAA
The DNA here is from genome assembly GCA_963277665.1 of Viscum album. Lineage (NCBI taxonomy): Eukaryota > Viridiplantae > Streptophyta > Magnoliopsida > Santalales > Viscaceae > Viscum > Viscum album. Next base: position 315,540 of record OY728150.1, read on the forward strand.
TTGTAATAAATAAAATAAATGGAATAATAAATTGAAAAATTTTATTAATAAATTATATAATTAACATGTGTTTATTATTTAGGAATATATATAATGTAAGTGATGAGTTGAAGTCAAGATAAGGGAAACTTTAACTTAAAACCTCATTTTAAATGTTTTAAAGATTTATTTTACAAATCTCTTTGATCCATGTCCATATTATTAAAATTATTTTATGAGTTTATTTATATGAAAACAAATTAATTATAAAGGGAATTTTATGTCTCTTTTTAATTTCATACAAATGTTTTCAAAATGAATCTTTTTTAAAAAAATTATACAGAATGTTTTGAATTTCATTAAAAAAGGAAAAAATGAATGTTCCATTTTAACATATACAATGTCAATGAGTTTTACCACCAAAAAACTATTATTTAATGTTTTAATTCCATTATAATCATCCATTTATTCTATAAATAGAAACCCTTCTTCCCTGTGTTTTGTGTATTTTAGTTTGAAATTTTTTTTAAAAGGAAAGGGTATTTTGATATCTGAAAGTGTTTTTCATATGGGTTCAATAAAGATTTTTAATAGTTTTATAATGAAAATTTGTAATAAAAAATTGTCCTATTAATGATATATTACTTGATAATTATATATTATTATGGGTGATCTTGATATAGAATATATGAACAGGTGATCCTGATTCATCTTATATGAAGGGTGAGCCCGATACAACTTATACGGACAGGTGAGCCTTATACCTCTTATATTGTGGGTGAGATCGATATATATCTACAATGCATTGATTAATATCCCTTATATTGGAATTAAGGAGGTATTTAAACATGGTGGTTTATCCTTTGGATTTAACAAGGATATAGTTATTTTTTCACATGAGGGAACACAAATTATGAATATGATGCTCAAATTTGCCTAAAAGGGGTTTTATTTACATGCTATGAATATTATTTATTTTATAGTTTTAATGAATAACATGGAAAATTTAAATATTTTATTTGTTTTCTTGTTTTTCACTAGACTAACAGATTTCTTACTTTTGTGTCTCTTATTGATTTTTTTAATAATATACTGTTTTCAAATGACTTTTCATAGGGTATATGGTTGAGTTGAAATTTAGTAGATTCATAGTTCTAGATATGTAAGTTAACATGAATTAATCAAACATATATTTATAAATAACTTATATTGTGGTAAAAATGGATACTATGAAGAAGCGTCCATATATAAGGTTTTCTCAAATTCTCAAAAACTCTAAACTATAATGACCCATGAAATGTATGGATGTGAATTATTGTCTAAAAACACAATATTATGTAATTTTTAACTATGGGTCAGTATAACACCCATAATTCAACATTACATATATATACTATATAAAAATAGTCTAGTTTTCACATCATAAAGAACCCATGGGAATAAAATGGGTTGCATATAACATCTAAGTGGTATAAAATAACATCATGAAATAAAAAATTTGATACAAAAAACACAATCACCCATAATAATCACATAATTAAATAAAATATAGGGTGAATCATGAACCAAAACTCTATAGTAGATAGATCATATGATTATAATGAAAACAAAATCTTTAAAAGAACTTTTAAAAACATTTTATATTCATAATTGTATAAATTCATAATTATGAGTCTTTATTCAAAAATCCTTCTTTGTTTTTAAGAAAAATACATGGAAATAAAACCTTTCTTGGAAATAGATTTGGATCAAAAACTATTTTTACCAATAAATAAAAAGATACTTTTATATTAAATGGAAAATTTAGTGATCATAGGGGAAAGTAAATCAAGAAAAAAGTGTATAACTGAAAGGAAGTTGTTTAAGTTACAATGTCCCTCACCTTTATACTTGATTTCCAAAAAAATTATTTAACCTCATTTATCATAAAGTTAAACATATTAAATATATATTTCATAAGAATATTTATATAAATTTACATTTATAATATTCATTAATTATAACACCCCAAGATTTTATTAAATACATATTTTTTAAATAAATCTATTTTCTTTGAGAGGTTGTATTAAACAAAACACCGAGTGTTAATGAACCACGATATAAATAATATTATTTAAACATGTTTTTTATGTCCTAGTCATTAAAATTGGAAGTATGAATAGGAATAACTATATTTTAAAAATGAATTATGTTTTTAGATAAAGAAAATATATTTTCTAGTAAAATCCTTATGTTATTTAAAAATACATTTTCCAAAAAATGGTTTTATTTGATTTTTGTGAGAAAATAATGTTATTTATTTTTAACAAATTATAAATTTAATTTAAACAAATTAAATTAAAATTTTAAATCATTATGTGAAAATTATCTTAGAGTTATTTTTTTAGAATGTTTTAAAAAAGATTAAGTTTTTGATGAATAATAGAAAATACTAATTTTTATTTAAAACCACCCTTTTCCTGAAATTATTTAATAAGTTAAATTATATTTTATAATGGATTTTAAAGTTAAATTATTTCAATTATTTTATAATTAATCTAATTTAGTTCATAGGAATAAATTTTAGGTTAAATTTCAATATAAAAACTTTTTAAACTTATGAAAACATTTCGTTGGAAAACTATTCTTTTGTCATGTCTGCGGGTTTTATTTTAAATTAAAATATACCACTTAAATGAATTGAATTTAAATAAATTTATTCCATATTTTTAATAATATTAATTAATTTTATATAATAACTCCAACTTAATTTTTGGTCATAATGATTATTCAAAATGGTAAAAATTAATTATCACGGTTAAGGTTAAAGCAAGTTTAAATGAGGGTTAAACTAAAAGTATAAGGGTTAAAAGAAGATAAATTTTTTTCCAATCATTTTTAAAATATTTATATCTTATAACATATAATTTTTGAGAATTATCCATTTCTGATCCTTGTTTCATGTGAAAACATGGGTATAACTTTTTATTTTTAAAAATTACAAGCATGTCCTCTCTCCCACTCATAAAAGGCCACCCACTCTCCTCTCCTCCTCACACTGAAAAGAACTTTTCTTCATCAAATAAAAACCAAATTAATTTCATTACACCCTAACCTACATATTATAGGCCTTTTTTATTAGGAAACCCTCCTAAGAATGATTTAGTTATAAACCTAAAGAGGTTCTTCGAATAAGTGGTAAAATTCTAAACCTTGGATTTTTGTTTTTTTACTTCTTACACATAATAAAAATATTATTAAACTACACTGATATAACAAAACCTATATCTTCTATATAATAAGATTTTATTATGTTATTTTAATTACCTTTATCTACGCCCTCTTCCATGAAATGGGAAATGAAACAGTCAATCGTCTTTACGATGGACTATCGCCTTGCAAATCGATGTAATTAATTTTCCATTAACGCTTATCAAAGATAAATATAATGATATATTTTAAGTATATATAATATATTTATGAAATAATTCTACTTTTATAATTATAAAATCACATATACCTTCTTACTTTCCATTCTGTTGGAATATAATAGCGTTGCTCATGTGTACGACAGACTACCACCTCGCGAAGCGATGTGATTCGTGTTTCATTTATGATTTACATGGAAAGTAATAAGGATTTATGTAATAAATATTATATATATATATGAAATAATAATTAATCATGAAATTTTATATATTATTTAGATTCATTTCTTTCCAACCATTGAGGAAATGGAAACTACATTCATGCGTACATACGACCTATCATCTCCATGAACAACGAGATTCATTTTCTATCTCTAATATTTATGGATTACTATAAATACATATATAATAAACATATATTATATTTATATAATGGTTTAAATTCTTGATATTATGGAACAAATATCAAATTAAAATTACCAAAAGTAAAAAATCAAAAGATATATTAAAAACAAAATACTTATTACACAAAACGCGATTTTAACAAGAAATTTTAATAAATGGGTAATAAAAATTCATAAGTAAATAATATATGGTATGATATATAATTATATTTATACAATATATTTATAACAAACCTATATTTTTTATACAAAATGTTCAAACATGTGTGAAGGAAGTCGAGACTCAAGGTAATGGATTTCTAGTATCTCATTTATTTTTGGGAGACATATTCCATATCCACCACTCATTTATTTTTTACGGTGTATATAATTTCATATAGAAATGTTATATCATTAACATAATTCTATTAATGAAATTTAAAGTTTCATTTGGTGTTATAATTTCATGGGTATTATGATTCAAATGTTATTAATGTGGTAAGGGATTTTCGTCTTATGTTTACTTTCATAGGACACATGCCATATTCACTAAATATTTCTTTTGTGTGGTGTATATAATACACATTAATGTATTTTAGAATTACTATAATGAAATTATGGGATATAAATATCCATATAATTTACTTAAAATTATGGGTATTACATTTAAAATGTTACCAAAATGTTAAAGGTTTTATATTACATCACATTATTTATTAAGATTGTTTACGATTAAGTTTTTGTTGGTGAAATATTATGATATATCTATCAATAAATTCATGAATTTTATTATCCTAAATTTATTTTTTTAGAATACATGTTTTCCTTTAATTTTTCCTCTCTTTTGGTACTCAAGATACCAACCTAATGTTTTTAAGGAAAACAACTTTATTTATCTCTTAGGTCAAAAACACCTTTTCTTCCATATATATGTTTTATTAAAAAGGTTTCAAGAATGTTTTTAAAAATATAAAATGATTTTTTAAATTCATATTTACCTATGTTTAACTTGTTCAAAATGATTTAAAAGGACTATTCTTGTCATTTTTCAAATGAGTCACTTTTTTACTTTTTACCAAAGTGTAAAAGGAATGTTTTCTTTTAACTTATAGGTCATGAATGAAATTTCCCTCCATCATGGACAATAAATATTTTAAAAATTCCTTGATAAGTTTCCAAGGTTATTTTCAAAGAAAATTATTTTCAAAATATTTTTTGATATTTTATTTTTTTAAAGGCTACTTTCAATGTGGAAATGTTATTTTCCTCAAGAAATGTTTAAAATTACCTTTCAAAATCATTTGATGTTACATAAGATTTACTGGGGATATGATCCAGTGATAAAATCATTCTTATTTTTCTGGATGGTTTGTGATTATGATGAATTAATGTTTATGAAACCCATTTATTTTACATGGTTTATGATATGATGAATTGATGAAATGTTTATGAAACACATTTTATTTGTGTGGGTTATGATATGATGATATGATAAATGATTTATGATTTTTGGCACACTTATGTGTGGTTTTATTTATGTGGTAGGTGGGACCTATATATCCCTCAAATGAATTGGGTAAAGTTTTATACCTCATGATATAATGATGAAAAACATGCCTTTGTACTTCATACTCTAGGGGAAACAAGATGATGTGCTTGATCCACTATGAGAAACAAGTGATGATTCTAGATCTATTATGAAATGGGAAACATGTGTTGATGTATAATCCATTATTATTTGATTATATTAGATGTTAAACTTTATATATGATATTTTTTCTATACATATTATGGTTATAAAATTATATAACATGAACTTATGGTTTATGATTGATTTATGATGATTTATCACTCTTTTGGTTTATGTATTTTGAAATGTTAATGTCATGGATCATGTTCATGATCCATGATATATTGGGTATAAACTTTGTAAGTAATATTAATAATCTCATAACCTTATTCTTATTATATTATTTCATATTATCATCGATTAAAATATCCCATGTTTAACCTTACTAAGCATCTAAGATCACCATTTATTATGTTTTAATTTTCTAGGTTATGAAGAAAGGTTCTAAGTTGGGTATGTATTTAAATATTACATAATTGGAAAATATTTGTTGGAGATATTGAAGATCATTCATGAAATAATAACATTGCGTATTTAGTCTCCAAATACACTAAAACTTTAAGGTTATCAAGTGTATATTTTTGAAAATTATTGGAAATTCATCTAAAAATACATAATATATATGTATGAAAATCCTAGGCCATTATAGTTGGTATCAAATCATGGTTTAGTCAATATTTAGTGATTATGATTGGAAATATTTAATGAAACCCTTGGGGATAAGTATAAGTATAGAATAATGTCTTATAGTTTTGGTTATGACCATGGATAACCTATGTTAAACCTATGATCTTATAGATTGAGAAAAAGGTGTCTTGATTTAGACATCCATATAATGACATTTCATTATTATTTGATAGACACCACTGATTATTATTGTTTGATTATTAAAATTTTATTTTTGGTTTTAATCAATGGATGGAACCATAATACATTGTGCTAACAAAAAATGTGATGTAAAATGAAATGATTTCCCACTTAAGAAACCATATTCTATGGGAGCTAGAATGTAGAATCACATTACTATGCTCACACAACTTATCTCAGGATATGAATCATGTTGAGATTCCAAAAAATCAAAATGAATAAGAATATACTATTGAGTCCTTCATGAGTCAATTTCCACCTTATTTTTGTGGGTCTTCTGATCCAATAGTATTTTAGCAATGGATCAACACCATTGATAAGATATTTTATGTTCTCTAGTGCTTGGAACAAAAAATGGTTAGCCTATTTGTTTATCATTTGTAAGGACACAGAGATCAATGGTGGAATATTATTATGAATATGATCTAAGAGGAAGAAATTGAATCTTTGGGATGGGATGAGTTTAAGAGGATATTTTTTGGTAAATATTTCCCCCATATTCTACGTAAAAATATAGAGATGTAATTATTTGAGCTTAAGAAAAAGGAGGATAAATCCATTAGCACTTATAAGAGGAATTTTACAAGACATGGAAGGTATGATTATGGTTTAATCATTAGACATGAAATCAAAATTGATCAATTATTTGGTGGCTTATAACCAAGTATCCAAAAGGTTATATCTAAAATAGACTTTAGTAGCTATGAATAAATAATTGGATGTGAACTCATGGTAGAAATGAAAATTGTAGATTCCTAACATTCTCATGGTTTTTATGAGAATATGAAGTTCAAGTCTCATTAAAAATCAAATAAATCACATGGTGGAAAGAAATTACATCCATATACATGCCATAAATGAGGGAAAAAACAAAAATAATTTTTTTTGAATGGATATTGGAGGTTCATTAAATGTGAACAGACAGGTAATAAATCATGTGAATGTATATATTTTATTAATGGACTGGTTAATGAAATTTATGAGAAGAATACGCCAGCTAATGCACCACCCACACTCCAATGCTTCAAATGAAAAGAGTACGAGAATTATTATTACCAGTGCACAAGACTAAAGTTTTATGATGATGGTTGATGTTAGTAGCCTCTTAAGATCAAAGAAAAAGGGAAATCTAATGTGATCATGACTGTTAAGGTGGATTTCAAGGATGCCATGGTGAATGATACATGCATTATCCACTTTAGAATAACTAATGTATTATTTGATTCTGGTTATACCCAATCATTTATATCTAATGAATTTTTGAAGGTCATTTAATTTCCATCTCAATGATTAGATAATGATTTAGCAGTAAAAACTTCTATTGGTTTGATGGTTACATACTAATTCTATATTTCCTCTCTGATAGAAGTTTTTTGGAAAGTGCTTCCTGAAAATATTTTGGTTATTCATTTAGTTGAATTTTATGTGATTATAGTAATGGATTGGATTTATTTATATCAATACAATATCAATTTCTAATTAATATAAGTAACATTTAATATTCCAAATGAACCCATGATTATTTATCAGTGAAAGGATAAATACAAATTTCAAATAGAAATTAATTCTAACTTGAGGATCTTAATCCTTATCCATAAAGTATATTTATATCTGATGGTTGGGGACAAAATAACCATTGAGGATACTCCAATTTTTTGGGATTTTTTTATGTCTATTTGGAAGATTTTCCTAGTCTTCCACTGAATTATGAAGTTGAGTTCTCAATATAACTCATAACCAGTGAGAGAAATATTTCAAAGAATTCATATATAATGGCCCAAATTTAGCTGTGGGAATTAAAGAAAAAACTCTAGGAGAATATTGATAAGGGATTAATTTGGCCATATGAATCACTATGGGGTGCATAAATTCTTTTTGTTAAGTAGAAATATGTATCAATGTGACTCTACAAGTATGCTCTACCCCATATTGATTAATTTTTTAATCAACTGTGTGAAGCTCAATACTTTTATAATATTGACCTTTATTTTGGATATCATCAATTGAGAGTCAATAAGGAGGGTATACCTAAGAAAACATTCTGAAAATGGTATGGATACTATGAGTATATAGTGATTCCATTTGGTCTCACTAATTCCCTTGATATCTTCCTAGGTTTTAATAGATATAATATTCAGAGATTACCTTGATTAGTTTGGGGAAGTATTTATAGATGATATTCATATTTATTTAAAGAGTAAGGAAGAGTATGAAGATCATTTGATAATTGTACTGAAGACCCTAAGGAAGTAGAAAGTAGATGAAAAATTTACAAAGTGAGATTTTTTTCTATAAAAGGTTTCATTTTTGGGTCATATAATCTCAAGAGAGGGTATATCAAAGGATCCATCAATTATGGAAGATATTGAATGTTGGACCATACTAACTACTATGACTGAGATCTGATTTTTTCTTGTTTTGGATGGATATTATCAAGGGTTTGTGGAGAATTTATCATAACTATCTAATGAACTAAAAAAGTTAACTTGGAAGGGAGATAAGTTCCTATGGATGGATCAATGCATGGAATATTTCAAGGAAATAAATATAAGTTTAGTCAATACACCCCTTCTTACATTACCTAGAAGTGAAGGGTTTTTAATATTTAGTAATTAATCTAAGAAGGTATTAGGATGTGTCCTTTTGAATAATTATATGGATATAGATTATGACTCATGAACTTTGATGGTTCATGAGAAAAATTACTCAACTCATGATTCGGAGTTAGTGGATGTAATTTTTTCATTAAAGATATGGAGGAATTATCTTTACAGAGAAAGGTTTGATATATATACTAATCATAAAATTTTAAAGTTTATATTCACAAAAAATTAATTGAATATACACCAGATAATATGGTTGGGATTTATTAAATATTATGATTTCTCAATACATTACCACCCCAGTAAAGCAAACAATGAGGCCAATGCTTTGATTCGAAAGGAAAATGATTTCTTATCTATGATGAGGATCACAAAAATATAATATTTATATATTTTAAAAGGTTATATCTTGAAATAATAAAGGGGAGAAATATTTTCTCTCTGAAATAAGTGTTCAACCATCTATCCATGTGAGGAAAAAAGAGGCACAAAGGGATGATGTGGAGTTATAAAAGAATGTGAGAAACATTCCCAAGTTAAACCTTGATTTTGATGGAATTATATGGTTCAAGAAAAAAATATATGTTCCCAAAATACTAGTTTTGAACAAGGATCTATCAGAGGAGGTTCATAGTTCATCATTATCTATTCATTATGGAAGTAGGATGATGTATAGAGATTTGAATGAGTGTTTATTTTGGGATGACACGAAGATAAATATTGTAGAATATGTATCTCGATGCTTGGTTAGTAATAAATTTAAGGCTGTGAGACAAATATCTAAGGGGCTGTTACAACCATTACCTATACTAGAATGGAAATGGGAAAATTTCACCATGGGTTTTATCTTCGGATTCCCTAAAACATCTAAAGGGAATAATGTTATATGGGTTGTTATTGATCACCTTAAAAATTAAAGACACTTCATTTCCATTATATAATACTTCTCTATGGATAATCTTTCCAGGATATACATTAAGGAAGTGGTATGGTTATATTGAGTACCACATCCCATTGTATCTGATTGGGATCAAAATTTTAACTCAAAGTTCTGGAAATGTCTTCAGCAAGCTCTTGATACTGAGTTGAGTTTTAACACTACATATCATCCTATTATATATGGTCAGTATGATATAACTATCCAAAACCTAGAGGGTATTCTGAATATCATGTTTTATTAATTTTAGTGGTGGTTGGGATCAATATCTTCCTTTAGTCGAGTTTTGTTACAACAATAGCTTTCAATAGAGTATTCATATGGATCCTTATGAATCCCTCTATGGAAAGAAGTGTATAAATCCTTCATGCTAGGATAAATATGTACATTGAAAGCTATTGGGACCTAATCTAGAGGATAAAACAAAAAATAAGGTTATATCTATTCAACAACATATAAGGGAATCACAAATTCAATATAAAAGTTATATTGATAATCATTGGAAAGATATAGATTTTGAAGTTAGTGAAAAAGTATTCATATGAATATCTCTCTAAAATAGGGTGATGAGATGTGGGATAAAAGGAAAGTTAATCCCTAGGTAAATCAGTCCATTTTAAATTATTTATTGTACCAGGATGGTAGCTTATCGATTGACACTTTCCACGAACATCTCTAAAGTCCATAATGCATTCCTTGTATCTCTCCTGAGGAAGTATATACCTGATCCATCAAATGTATTGAACTCATAGGTCATAATTCTGGAGCATGATATTTATTTTTAGGAACAACATGTGGATATTATGGATTGTAGATATATAGTTATATGAAATATGACCACCCACCTGGTTAATGTTTTGTGGAGAAACCAACAATTTGAGGAAGATATGTGGGAACCTGAGGCTGTGATGAGGCAAAAGTATCCAATTTTTTTTTCAAGAGTTATGTAATTTTTAGGGTGAAATAATTGTGTGTGTGTGTGGGGGGGGGGGGGGGGTAGAATGTAACACCCTTTGAATTTATGAAAAAAAATCTTTTTCAAAAAAAAAAAATTTCTTTGAACTAGGTTCATAAAAGCGGTGTCAATCTTAATTTTTTTATGATTCATAATATTTTAAAATATAATAATGTTACTAGAATTTATATTTTATAAAGGCTTATAATCTTATAATTCCATTATATGGGAATTTTAGTCTCATTTCATGAAGACAGAAATAGTTATATTCTTGTTTTGTATTTTTTTCCGATATCGATAGATTAACTTATAACAATCATTATTTTTTATGTTATACAAAAAGAACCAAATTAATGATATATATATATATATATTTCACATATATATCATATATACTAATGAAATATAAAATAAATCCATATATGTTTGGAAGTGATGAGAATGAAACACATTTATTCATAGAGGCGATAACCCGTAGAACGCAAGATTCACGTATTAATTTTTCTTAATGGAAAAGGGGAGGGTGGTTAATTATTATACCATAGATATAAAAAAATAAAAACATAAAAACATAACAATGAAACTAATTTTATCATTTTAATATGGTGAAATGAAATTTTAGGAAGAATAAAATCATATAAAGATATAGAAAAGAGAAAGAGAGGCTATGAACGTATACCTCACTTATTGGTGCATCTCTATTCTGAAGGGGTAACATTGACTCAAAATTTTCCCCATCATTATTGGTGGGGTTTTAATGGTTAAGGGGGGGGGGGGTGAGGGGTAGGTCACAAGGTCAAGTCCATAGGCTTGAAAGTTTACTGCCATTTGTTTTCTTGCATTGTGTTCCTTGGTGGTGGATATAATTGATCTTCTTTGTTTAAGGGGATTAAAACATTGAGTGATGGTATTTTGAGATTTCCATATCCTACTTAAGGTGGATAGGGGTGTATAGGATGGGTTTGGGTGGAGTGTGGGATGAACATAATGGGTTTTTTGTGAGGGGAATTGGGGAGTGGAATTATGCTTTTATAATTGTAAAGGAGTGGAATATGCCCAATAATTTTAAGTAATGGAAATTCACTCTAAAGAAAAATGGACACAAAATCAATAAATAATAGATATCTAATGATATAATTCCTAAAATTCAATTAAAAAATGTTTTTAAACTATTTTTCCTTATACCTCTTAGGATACTCGTTTTTAACCATTTTGGTTTTCACCATGGTAAGTAGTTCTTTCCTAGGTAATTTATCCATTATTCTAAAAAATAAAATAATAATTATAATATAATTTGGACCTAATGATTCAAAATTTAAAATCAATTTTGTTTCATTCATTTTTTACATATAATAAAATTTATTTTAAAATGCTGAATGTATAATGTATTAATTTTTTTTAAAAATATAACTTGATTTATATAAGGTCAACTATATGCATATTAATTATTTTTTTTAAATTATAATTTCACTTATTGAACACCTATTTATTATTATAAAAAGTATTCATAAATTTATAATTTATACTAATATATAAATAATGGCATAAAATGGGCTACCCATGATACTCTTTTATTCCTCAAGATGAATTTTTCTAATTAGAAGGACTTTAAATTGGCCATACTTGGATAAAATTTTGCTTCTCAAAACTCCCATGAATATGATGTGGAGAATCATTGGAATATAAAGCATAATAGTTTACTACCTCTTTACTCCAACATTGGCCCTTAGAGTAAATTGGTTTTTTTCCCTTTACATCACTACCCTCAACCTCTTCTTTGTATATGAATCCAATTGATATATAAATAAAAGGGATATTTAAAAGGTTTTGTATTTGATGTCTACTCAAAATCCATAAAAAAAGGTCATTATAGTTTGTTTGGAAACTATCTTAAAGTGATATAAAAAATTAGAACCAAATTTAGCAAGATTGCATTGGCTCAGTTTTTCTCGTGCATTGACTAGAGAAACCTCATTAAAGTCCCAATTGATGGATATGAATCTACCAAGCCTAGATACAACATTAAAAAAACTGAGCCAATAAAATAGATAGGTTCTTTGTCCATGTGGATGAAAATAGTTCTTTTTTTCATATTTCTGGATTCAATCTTCCCAGACTTTACTTGGATCATAATCCAATTATTTTCAAGATCTCTAACCATATGATGAGGAAATTACCTATCCCTTTAAAGTTTAATAATTCCTAGTTAGTTATACCTTATTATAGAGAAACCATCACGAATAAATTGATTAAATACTTTATTACTACACCTCCAAAATTTAGCTGGTAAATTGAAATGCACGAAGTCCTTTATAAAGGAAAGGAGTGAGAAATCCTCATCCAAGCTAGATGATGACATCAATGATGGTGGACCCCAACATTATTTCTACCAAATCAGTAGTAAAAATCAATATGTGTCATCCTATAATGAAATTTAGTGTCTATATAAGTAAGATATATTACTTTCCCTTAGAGAAAATCTAACCGAGAATCAACTTAATGTCAAGTGTCTTTTAGATGGTGATAAGAACTGAAAGCTCATCCACCATTTAAATAATGGGAAGAAGGTAAGAATAGGGATTAATTACATTAACATAATTGAATTTCTTTTCACTTTAGAGGATTATATATCCGATGATGTGATCTAGTATTTTCATGATCTATAATATGAGGTTTAGGTTGATGGCACCTCAGAAATGATTGAAAACATAAAACGATGCATTGTGGATCCATATAATCAATGTATTATAATTTATCACACTGAAGAAGTGATCAAATCACCACTCTTATCCTTATACACTGATATCACTTTAGGTCTATATATATTTAACAAAAAATTCCTCATGTTCTACTGGGATATTATTAATGATAAATTCATCAATACCATGAGGGGTTTTTTTATCCATACATCCGTGCCTTATGGGTTTAACTCTAGCTTCATCAAGAATGAAAATGATGTGGATATTAAAAAATTCAGGTTGGTTTCCATTTTTAATCCCATACCTAAGATTATCATTAAACTATTTTCATTGAGAATGGTGAATATTATTATGGGATTCATGTCCCCAAATAAGTTTGGGTTTTTACCTAGTAGTAACATCCAAAACTGATTCTAAAGTTCTTTTGAATGTGTTAAAATAATGAAGGGAAAAGTGAATGATGTGAAAATTTCACTCAAAATTGGAATCTAAAAATATTCAAACATGATCAAATGGATATTCATTCATATTATCCAAATAATATATGGGTTTTCCAATTACTTTATCAACATAATTAGTACTATTATCAAGAGTTCTAGAATCACTATTCTCATCGATGGATCCCCATAGGATTCTCCCATTGTTCCATAGGTGTTGGACAAGGGGATCCCTTGCCTAGCCTCCTCTTATAGAAGAAGCGATACACATATCTGGTTCTAAGTATAGAAATCAAATTTATGAAAATATGTCATATTTTTGCATTATCTAATAGATATAAAAGTTGGATTAGACAATATTTCAAGTGCCGATTTTTCATTGTAAATGGGTTAACAATATGAGTGTAGTGAAAGTTGATGAAATGGGATTCATGAAGATGAATTTCAGTGTGGAAGGAAAAAAAGATGATCTGTTCATAATGGAATCACAAGTAGTGAAAGTAATTTATGTTTTAGATACAACAAAAAATAATTGGTCAATTATCCTACTAGAGAATAAAAAAATGTCGAGTCAGATGAAAATTCAACCAAGGATGACCCTTTCATTAGGAGATCACAATCAATTCATGCCATCCCCAAAATAAAAAATGTATTTTATATTAAAGGGGACCATAAATATGGGATTCGAATTCTTTATAGAGGAACCAAATCCCTAAAAAATTTAAATAAAATAAAGAGAGTTCAATGAAAAGGTAAAAGTGTTTTTTAATATACTATTTTTTACTCATAATATTATATGTTCTCTACTTCATTAACATAATCTAAATTAAATGTTTGACTACTCATGTATACAATATAATCTGCACATGGCGATATTACCAATCCCTCAGAAGAAAAAACTATAACAAAAGAAACCCTTTGGGAAGATATAAAGGTAATGTTATGATATACTTTCTATATTTAACCGAAAAATCATATAATGGAATGTTGATTTAATTTTCATTATTCCTTGTAGATTTCATTTATTTTGAATATTTATTTCTATATTTCGTTCCTTTCGGCACCAAAAATTATATATACTTCTTCTACCACGAAAAGATGTCACCCCTAAAATGTTGGAATTTATCAATTTCCTTGAGGTTCCCGCCAATGCCTTTACAGGAAGAGTAATGACGCAACCTATGCTCAATCACAGAAGTAATCTTAATGTTTTCACATTAAAATCATGTCCATAGAATTAATGTATTGTTTCATATTTATGTTTAATTTATTTATTTTTAGTATTAATCATATAAAAATTGTTTTCTTATACAGGTGGATTCTTTTGTACGATTTTGGGTGGTTTGTTTGAAGCCGCTCATGCTCATGAGCGATTGGACTTCAAGCCTGCAATTGAGATAATGAAAACAATGAAATGTGTCAAGAATGAATACAACCATCATGAAAAGGTTAATTCCTATTACTTATTTAATTAATTTTTTCATCATTTTATCTACTATTTGTAAGTTAATTTCCTTATCATTTTTATCTAATACTTATTTAGTTTTTTTCAAAGATCTTTTGGGAAGTCATATATTTTTTTCAACTATCTACAAAAAGCCACAAAAGAGATAAAATGTTCCTTTTTTCCAATATTACCACACTTTCCTTTGTATTTCTTTCTCAAACTACCAATATTGCATATTAAGTCAATGTTTTTAGCTGAAAAAGACTTTGGGATGTGTAGGAATCAGCTATACCTTAATCCAAAACATGGTGTGACCAGTATGAATCCAAGTGATTCTTTCTATTTAAAATTGACATTAATTTTGTAAAAAAGACAACTAACATACTCAAAACTGAGCAAACATATTCATATTGTTTTGATACTTTAAGACAATGATACATATGTCATTTGTGACATGTAGGAGTTATCTATAACTCAATCCGATACATGATGTACCCGGTATGACTCAAAGTCTCTGTTATCAATTTAAAATCGACATTTTAGTACAAAAAGTATCACTCATTAAAAAATCAGAAAACACACTTGGATTTTATTTATAATTTAATACATAAATTCATAAATAATTTGTGATGTGAATAACTAGTCTCACATAAAACTGATACATGATGTGATCAGTATGAGTCAATGTGTGTGTTTCCAGTTTAAAATGAAATTTTAGTTAAAAATCCAAGTGGCATACTAAAAATTGAGAAAATACATTTGTTTTTTTTGATAATTTATGAAAACAATCCATAATTAATTTGGTGGATGTAAGAATCCTAATCACCTCAATTCAATGCATGGTGTGACTAGTATGACTCTAAGTGCATCTTTTTATTTAAAATTGACATCAATTTTAGTAAAAAGGACAACTGAATAAATTAAAACCAAGAAAACACATTCATATTATTTTGATACTTTAGTATAATGATCCATAATTCATTTTTGATGCGTAGAAATCAGCCTCACCTCAATCCGATACATGATGTTCCCAGTATGACTCAAAATGTATGTTATCAGTTTAAAATTGACATTTTAGTTCAAAAAGTGTCACTCACTGAAAACCGATCAAACACACTCATATTTTCTTAATAATTTAGGAAACTAATTCATAACTCATTTAAATGTGTAGAAATTATCCTCACATCAAACCGACACATGATGTGATCGGTATGAGTCAAAGTGTGCATTTTTAGTTTAAATTAACATTTTTGTAAAAAAGAAAAGAGACGTACTCAAAAACTGAGAAAACACATTCATATTTTTTTTAATACTTTAGATATGAACCTCAATACGACACACGGTGTGACCACTATGACTCCAAGTTCAAGTTATTATTTAAAATTGACATCAATTTTAGTAAAAAGGACAACTAACCTACTAAAAACTGAGAAAACACATTTGGATTATTTTGGTACTTTAGGAAAACAATACATAAGTCATTTTTGACACGAAAGAATCAGCCACACCTCAATATGATACATGATGTTCCTGTTATGTCTCAAAGTGTCTGTTATTATTTTAAAATCAACATTTTAGTTCAAAAAGTGTTACTCACTGAAAACTAAGTAAACATGATCATAATTTCTTGCTAATTTATAACATTGATTCATAACTCATTTGTGATGTGTAGGTACCAATATAACATCAAACCGATACATGATTGATTGGTATGGGTCAAAGAACATGTTTCTAATTTAAAATGACATTTTAGTAAAAAAGACAAGAGACGTACTAAAAATTGAGAAAAAACATTCGTATTGTTTTGATAATTTAGGAAAAATATCCATAAGTCATTTGAGATGTGTAGGATTTAGACTCAACTCAATCCAACTCACTGTGTGACCAGTATGACTCCAAGTGTGCCTTTTTATTTAAAATTGACATCAATTTTAGTAAAAAGGACAACTGACCTACTCAAAACTGATCAAATGAATTTAGATTATTTTTATACTTTACAAAAACTATCTATAAGTCATTTATGATGTGTACGAATCATTCAAACCATGATCAGATACATGATGTTCCCGGTATGACTCAAAGTGTCCGTTATTATTTTAAAATCTGCATTTTAGTGAAAAAAGTATCACTCACTGAAAGCTGTGAAAGCATACTCGGTTTTTCTTGATAATTTAGGACATTTATTCATAACTAATTTTTGACATGTAGGAATTAGTCTCATGTAAAATTTATACATGATGTGATCAGTATGATTCAAAGTACATGTTTCCAGTTTAAAATGACATTTTAGTAAAAACAAAAAGTGGCATACTCAAAACAAAGTAAACACAATCAGAATATTTTGATACTTTAGGAAAATAATCCATAAGTCATTTTAGAGGTGTATGAATTATCCTCACTTCAATCCGATGCACGGTGTGACTGGTAGACTCCAAGTGTGTCTGTTTATTTAAAATTGATATTAATTTTAGTAAAAAGGAAAACTGACCTACTCAAAACCAAGAAAACGTATTCATATTGTTTTTATATGTTAATAAAATTATCCATAAGTAATTTTTGACATTTAGGAATCAGCTTCACCTTCATCCAATACATGATGTTCCCGACATGCCTCAAAGTGTCCGTTATCAGTTTAAAATCAATATTTTAGTTCAAAAAGTGTCACTCAATGAAAACTGAGAAAAAATGTTTGTATTTTCTTGAAAATTTAGGACATTGATTTATAAGTTATTTACAATGTGCAATAATTGGTCTCACATCAAACTGACACCCAATGTGATTGGTATGAGTCAAAGTATGTGTTTCCAGTTTAAAATGACATTTTAGTAAAAAAGAAAAGTGACATACTGAAAACTAATAAAACACATTCATATTGTTTTTATACTTTATTAAAATGATCCATAAGTCATTTGAGTTTTTTAATAATCATCTTTACCTCAATCCAACACACAGTGTGAACGGTATGACTCAAAGTGCATCTTTTTTATTTAAATTTGACATTAGTTTTAGTAAAAAGGAAAACTGACCTACTAAAAAAAAATCATATTGTTTATTATACTTTAATAAAAATATCCATAAGTCATTTATGACATGTAATAATCAGCCCCACCTTAATCTGATATATGATGTTCCCAATATGACTCAAAGTGTCCATTATCAGTTTAAAATCGACATTTTAGTTCAAAAAGTTTCAATCACTAAAAACTGATAAAACACTCTTTAATTTTACTAATAATTTAGGGAAATGATTCATAATTAATTTGTGATGTGTAGGAATTAGTATCACATAAAAATGACACATGATGTGACTGGTATGATTCAAAGTGTATGTCTCTAGTTTAAAATGACATTTTAGTAAAAAAGACAAGTGACATACTCAAATATAAGAAAACATATTCAGATTATTTTGATACTTTATTAAAATAGTCCATAAGTAATTTTGGATGTGTAGGAATCATCCTCACATCAATCCACTACATGGTGTGACCAGCATGACTCAATGTACATCTTTTCAATAGATAAGTGTAATAATCGACCACAACTCAATCTGATACACTGTGTTCCTAGTATGAATCAAAGTTTAGTTTAAATTTAACACTTTATGTTTATTTATTTATTTATATTATTACTAAAATAAGAATTTTTTTCTTATAGAGGTGCGTTATTTTTTTTGATCAGGGGTAGTTTGTTCGATAATAGCATGAGTTGAGGTCAGGATCAAAGATAAATGAATATTGATGTTTTTAGATGTATGTAATAATTTGTACTTATGTAATTGTATAAACCACTGTTTGTAATGTCTATATTATATATTTTTTATTTTATTTGTGTTGTAAATTTCATTTCATTTAAATTATGTATTGATACTTGATTTTGTTGATATATGGTGGTATTTTTGGTTTTGCGATGTGCTGTTACAGCGCATTACACTGGTGCTGTAGTGTGCTATTAAAACATACTACAATATTCCCCTTTATCAGGGATTTTACAAATAATGATAAAGGTACCCTTTATAAGCACTCCTATAAGCATTGATAAATGTCCCATTTATCAGCACTAAATAAAAGAGCTGATTAATGTTGTCCTTTATCATCACTTTTTTTAGTACTGATAAAGGACCCCGTTATCAGTGCTTTTTTAGCGCTGATAAAAGACTAGGAATTTTAATCTCACTATGGTAGTCAACACTTCTTTAGCACTGATAAAGGCCATTTTTAGATCTGTTAACAACTTATTTTTTAGTAGTGGTACAATGGTCGGAAGTTGGTTATAACTACCTAATGGTGTGGTGTCTTCCCTAAGTATATCTCAGTTTTTCTATTATCAATGATTGTTATATCCTTATATTGAGTTGAATGTAATTGGTTCTTTTTGTTTAGTGTTTTTAGGGTGTCCTACTAGATATTGTTGTACTCACCCCTACACGGGCTCTACCCACACATGTCATGTATTATGTAGATGACATGGAGATAGTGGAGTGTAGATTGAGCTTGTCAGACTAAGGTGTTTTATGGGAGCTTTCATTTGGACTTATTCCAAACCCTTAGAGTAGGTTGGACTCTTTATAGTTTTTGGTTGGGTTTGTATTTGACCCCTTTTCCTCTTTTATTACTTTACTATCATACTCTGGTTATGGGTTCATATATGTATGCATACATTTGTTTCAATTGTTTTACATTTCAACATTGTGTGGTCTTGGATATGTGTATGTGTGTACATGTACATTAGGATAATGCCTCCCATTTGTGGGATATTCCTACTCGGTACTAGTTTCCAGCCCCTTGCCTATTGGAGGTGGGATTTGGGTAGTCACAAATCAGATCCCAATGGGTTGGGTCACGAAAGTGTGGTATCAAAGGTAGTCGGTTCTACCTTAGGACTAGAGTTGGTGAGATTGGTTTGGGGAAACAATGTTTAGTGTTTCAAGTTTGTATTTCAGGTCTGAGACTCCAATGTTGGTGTGGAGGCTGACGTATCCATACACCAGGACTCCAATAACCTACCTTTTTAACTCAGTACATGTACACATTGTTTTTTGCATGTCCTTCTCGAGTCAGATCCCCAGATATAATCCTTTGACCATGGTACATATTGTTTTATTTAAGGATGCCTCCGCATATCCAGCCAGCTAGGATTCTATTGAATGATCACAAGGATGATCCACCTTGTGATGATGCTTTAGTACAGAGGCCTATATAAGAGATAACACATCTGGGTGGTTACCATCTATAACACTACCCGTTGAGGATGCACGCAGGCTAAGTGTGCTTCATGAGTTTCATAGGTAGAGAACTCATAGGATTCAAGGTGATCTAGACCCCCCCAAGTATCTAAGGAATGGATAGAGATAGTCACTCACATTTTATACCTAGTGAGGATGCTGACAGATCATATGGATATCCTAAAAGTGAGATTTCTTCAGGGCTCTACTAGGCGATGGTGGGGCTTAGTGACTCAGTCACATGAGGAGACAACTCTCTCCTAGTCATACATTGAGTGTCTCTTCAGGGAGGAGTTCTATTTGGACATTTTGTAGTCCATAGGCATTTAGAAGCTTCTGTATCTTCACCAAGGTATTTTGACTGTGGAGGAGTACTCGATGAGGTTTACTGATCTCTCATATTACTCCTTGGATATGTTATGATATCAGTTCATCAGGCATCAAACCGTTGATCGAGGCTTATGCTGGGACATATGGGCTTCAGTGGTATCCCTATGCATTCCCAACTATACTGGGGTACTTGAGTGGACCTTGGTAGTGGAGAGATTCTTGGTAGAGTACGCACTGAAAATGGATTCTAGTAGTTGGAACACATGAGATGAGACCTCAAAAGTAGGTATCTGATGATAGTCACATGGATCCAATCATGTTAGACACTTCATGAGGTGATCCCAAGACATAGGTTCAGTGGTTAAGGAATCTTAGGATGACTGGAGTTAGTCAAGGGAGAGATAGTGTTTCTCCCGTGACGGCTGCGGAAATTGGCTTAGAATTTTCCAACCCATCACACATCAAATCATGAGATGGTTGAGGGACCTCCAAGGCAGAGACATAGGCAGGAGCATGATGGTACATAGGGAGGAATACATGTCATAGGTATTGTTAGAGTAGTAGGAGGTGGTTAAAGGTTTGACTTATCATAACCACAACCCCCTGGTGGTCCATGTTAGGATTAGGGAGCTGATTATTAGGGATGAGTCTAGCTATAAGCTATAGAGGCCTATGAACTCAAGGATATAGGGATGATATGAGGTATAATCTGTGTATTTTCTACTTTAGATACATTATTGATATACATAAGGTAGAGTCATTCCTTACTTACCAATTCTCTAGTTCGAGACTTAGAGGTTCTGGTTGAGCCATTGGCTCGACCCTTGAGGTTGGAGACTCCGAAAGGTGGTGACTCAATGATTACACACTTATTCCAACAATGCGATCTAATACTTGGAGGTGAGAGTTTGTATGGGATCTCTTTATAGAAGTGATGAGGCCTTATGATGTCATCTTAGGTATGGACTGGTTATCTATAATTCATGCCCATATTGATAGTTTTAGGTAGAGGATGTGGTGTATCCATTGTTATGGGACCAATTTTTCCTTTGTGGGTGAAAAGGAAACCATGGTGAAGTTGGATGGGCTCAGGTATAGAAGATTACAACTGATTACTATCCAATTGGCTAGAATAACTCTCGGAGTAGTGGATTATTTGGGCTATCAGTTCCCTATAGTGGTGGTAGAGTATGAGGATGTCTTTCCTAAGGATGTATCAGTTTTACCTCCCCATCGAGAGACAGACTCTTACATTGACTTGAATCTCAGGATGGAACTGATATCTGCACCAACATATCATATGGATCCCATAGAGAATCATGAGATAAGGGTATAGTTGGAGGACTTACAGAAGAAGGTATTTGTGAGAATCAATTTTTCCCTCTATAAATCCCCAGTGTTGTTATCAACAAAAGAGAATGAGAGCGCGTGGTTATGTGTGAATTATTTGTGCTTGAAAAAGGTGACTGTGAAGACTAAGTATCCACTACCAAGGATATATGACCTCTTTGATCAGTTGAGAGGGAACAATAGTTCTTGAAGATTGACCTTAGATCAGGCTATCACTAGCTGTGAGTACGGGATAAAGATATACCAAATATGACACTCATATGTTGCTATGGTCACTATGAGTACTTGGTGATGTCGTTTGGTATGAAAAACTCCCTAGAAGTTTTCATGAGACTCATGAACCAGATCTTCTAGTACTTTTTAGACTGGTTCGTGGTGGTTTTCATCGATGACATCCTAGTGTATTCGATGTTCGAGGAGGAGCATGAAAGACACTTGAGGATGGTCCTAGACACACTCTGAGAGCACTATCTTTATGGAAAACTCTTGAAGTGTTAGTTATAGATTCAAGAGGTCAACTTTCTGGGACACGTCATCTCATATGAAGGGGTAACAGTGGATCCAGTGAAGGTTTAGATAGTAATTTCTTAGGATCCACCCAAGAGTGTTGCTGATGGGTAGAGTTTCCTTGTATTAGAAAGGTACTATAAGAGGTTTATACCTGATTTTTATAGAGTAGTATCACCCATGACACCTTTGACCTAGAAGGGGTATCCTTTCATGTGTATGAATAGGATATGATGAAGGAGTTTCATACATATGTTTTGGTAGTACATACATGAGTGGAAAACATGTACCAGGACCTCCAATGTCAATTTTGGTGGCCATGAATGAAGAGGGGAGTTGTAGTGTTTGTCTCTCAATGCCTCACTTTTTAGTAGGTAAAGGTTGAGCACCGGGTTTCCATGGGTTTATATCAACCACTTGAGGTTCCATAATAAATGTGGGATGATATATCCATGGAATTAATGATGGGGTTACCACATACGTCCAGGATAAACAATTCCATCTAGGCGATCATTGACCGACTCACCAAGTCGGCCCACTTCTTATCTATTCAAGAGCATAGTTAAGTAGAGTGCTAGGATGACTCTATGTGCATGAGATATTCTAAATCTATAGAGTTACCTTGAAGATAATTTCATATCATAAAATTCTATTCATGTCACGATTATGGAGAGGACTGTAGGATGACTTTGGGACTCAATTATGCATGAGCATGGTGTTTCACCCCCATACTGATAGCCAGATAGAGTATAACATTCCAGTCTTGGTGGACATGCTGTGAGCTTGCATGTTTGACTTTGGTCAAATTTGGGAGGATCATTTACCCTTGGTGTAATTTTCATACAAAAAAATATACCATTCCACCATTGGTATGACATCATTTAAGGACTTTTAAGGGTCAACTTTCAGGTCACCATTTTTTTTGGAATGATCTAGGAGAGTCAACACTCATGGGTCCGAAGTTGGTTTGATCTACTATAAAGAAGGTGAAAATCATCTAAGAGTAGATGAAGACTGCACAGATCCATTATAATTCTTATACGGACTGACGATAGAGACCTATGAAGTTTAAGGATAGATACTATGTGTTCTTGAGGGTCTCAGCTTGATGTGGATTGTGGGGATTTTTCTGGGGAGATAAGTCATCTTCGAGATTCATTAGTCATTTATAAATACTACATAAAGTTAGAAAGGTGGAATACCACTTAGCTCTACCATCATAGTTGGAGCGAGTACACAACATCTTCCACATGTCACAGTTGAGGAGGTACATGCACAACCCATCATATGTTATCAATTGAGGAAAGACAGACATTGAGGATGGAGTTACCTTTAATGATCACCCAATGGAGATTGAGGTTTGGAAGGAGAAGATCCTTTGTAGGAAATATATTCCCCTAGTGCGTGTCTGGTGGCAACATGAAAATCTTTAGGAAAGCTCCTAGGAGTGGGAGACCTAGATGCGAACCGAGTACCCTCATCTTTTTGAGTAGGTTATTCGATTTTTAGGATGAAAATCCCTAATGTGGTGTAATGTCTCAAAATTCCATGGAATGTTTTTTCAAATTTAAATTGGATTTTATGAGACCAGGTTCTGAGACGACACATAATTCTAAGACTCGGAGTGGCCCAAATGGATTTTGAAACCTTTTTTTAAGTTTGTTAATTAAACGTGTGAGTGAGTTTTTTTATCTTTTGAGCCAGTTCTCGGATCAAAAATCTGAGGGAACCATTGAACTCATAATGGCAGTATTTTCTTAGAAAGGACTTAACTTCGACCGGCGCGGGTCGACTAGAAAAGTTATTTTTTGGGATTTTTAAAGAAAAAAGTTAAAAATAAAATAAACTTGTTTAATTTTATTTTTATGAATTTTCAAATCATTGCAGCATAACGAATTTCCACATGAGCACAACTGATACGATGTTTCATTATGAAACAATATAATGACACAACAATGTAGTGTAATAGAAAAGTTGCGATGCATTTTCTTTTAATGAGATTTCGGGTTGGAGAATCAAGCTAGAATTCCTCTGATGAATGTTAAATGGATTCTCTCCAAAGACAAATGCTGGAAAACCTAGAAGCGATGACGATGCCTTCAGAGATCAGAACCAAGAACAGAGATCCCAAATGAAGACAACACAGAGACATTCTTCGTCAGCGAAATAACCTTTTGAGGTAGGGGTTATGTTTTAAGTTTGCTCTTCCTTGTTATTAAATTTAATGATGAACACAGATCAAATCACGTTGGTTGACCTTCAGATCGTCTTTCTCGCGGGAGGGTTTTTACCGGGCTTGTTCTTAGGGAATTTATATTCTATATTTTCCCATGTTTTTATTTTTCTCCATTTAAACATTCTAACAGGAGTATAATAACGCTGTGATGAATGATGGAGGAGGTTCATTCCACTCTTGGATATTTTACCTTTCTCTTTCCTTCTTCCCGCATTATTTGCGTTCTTCATAAGATAATGAGTGGTCAGTCGTTGCATAAACACTGTTGGCACAACGACGATGGAGGAGCGATGAGCGATGGTGATGGACAGATTGAGGTAGCATGTGAGATACCAGAAATCAAAATCTTTCCAGCAGAAGGGATCAAAATGGAGTTTTAAGCCCTTGGAAGTAAAGAAAACAATGCAAGGATTTTAGGTATCCTTTTGGTTCAAATAACGGACCACTGAAGCACATCCGATAGTTTGCGGAACAACCAGCCGGCGATGGCATCATCGGCACGCGGCGACGGTCGTGTGCCGGTGCGACGGAGACCGGCCGCCTGCAGTAGCGGTCAGGAGAACCTGCGACATCCTCCGTGGGGTTTCTGGGAGCGAAAAACCGCCACATTGATAACTTAGTCACCACTTGACTGGACTCGCACGGCTGGAATGCATGTGGAAATTCCAGTCCACTGATGCGGACCGGCTGGACGGGGTGGCAGCCCTACCTGGCGCTGCCTAGTACACAATGAACGCAGCTATGTCGCGTCTGATCTGGAGGGTCCATCCCGCTCAAAGGCGGGCTGGGTTGCTGCTGGTGTGTCGGGACGGGCCTAGATGGTTTATTCTAGGCCCATCATACTAGGTCAGACCCGGGTCGAGTCAGACTAGGTCCGTTTGGGTCAGTCTAACTGGGTCGTACTGGACTTTGACCCAACTAGCCCCTGTTTCACAAAAATGCCTATAACTTCTAAACGGAGCGTCTGTTTGACAAGTAGTTTGTAGCGTTGGGACCCTTTGGATGAGACATTCTTTTTGAGATAATCTAAGTGAGTTTTTGAGAAAGTTATAGAACTTTTTATTTGGTTTGAAGAGTTGGATCTCCCATTATGGGTAGACTTCGGGTAGAATCAGGGTGTTTCTTATGATGAGATGTTAGGACGGTTACTCCCTTGATGAATCAAGGTGAAAGTACTCCTTATCCCTCTACTTTGGTAGAGATGAGACTCCCCACATTTTGGGTGTTGGTTTGTTTTCCTTTGAGTGGCTTCCTCTGGTAGTATTATTCCCCTGTAGGATTAGGGCGCGGGTTCTCAGAGAAGATCGTGAAGGAAGAGTCGGTACTCCCCTGCTGTGCCAGGGAACGGGTCCTCTATCCTTGGAGTCAGTACTCCTCTATTGGAATAGGGCATGGGTCCTCCTTACATAGTGCTACAGTAGAGTCGGTACTCCCCTACCATGCTAGTGAGAAAGTCCTCTAGCCTGGGGCTAGTACTCCCCTAACGTACTAGGGTGTGATTCCCCTATTGCAACCAAACTTATAGAGTTGGTACTCCCCTACCGGGTAGGGAGCAATTCCCCTATTTTAGGAGTCAGTACTCCCTTGCCATTCCAAGGTGTGGGTCCTCCTTACGTAGTGCCACGACAGAGTTGGTACTTCCCTGCTGTGCCAGGGAACAACTCCTTTAGCATGGGGTCAGTACTCCTCTAACATACTAGGGTGAGGGTACCCCATAGTGAATAGACTAACAGAGTCAGTAGTCCTATATATTACTAGGGTGTAGGTCCTCTAGTCACTGAGTGGTAATACCATACTGAGTAGGGTGTGGGTCCTCGATATACGAATTTGTACTCCCCTACCGATATAGGGATTGGGTCTTTCATGAGTAGTACTCCCTTGTCGCACTAGGGCACAGGTCATCTAGTCAATGAGTAGTACTCCCCTACAGGGTAGGGTGTGGGTCCTCGATTGGAGATGGAGCTCCCTCAACTATCAGACAAAATAGCAAGGAGAGGTCCCATCCACTTGATGAAACCGATGCCTAGATAGAAGTTAATGATCCCTTTGTGGACTGAGGCACATGCCACTCCTTATGTGAGTGATTGAGGTATTGAAAATTAGTTTGGAGCAGTTCTCTCTCAAATGAGCACATTGACAAGGAGCAGGTCTCTTCAATTGGGTTTCCTTAATCTTGCATCGGGCGTAAGGCTACGATGACTAGAACTCTAGTGTCGGGCACTAGAGTCATACCTAGTAGAATATTCCCAATGGAGCATGTTCTCTTGGATGTATGAATCTCTCAGACAGGTACCATTAGGTATGGCTGAGCTCATGGAGTGTGATCTCCTGGTTTGTGTGTTATGACTTGAGCCTTCGATGAGAATCCTGAAACTGGCTGTACGGTTGGACCTTATGCTTCTTAGTGGTTTACACGAGTATATATGTATGTATATGGTATATTTATGGGCATATACCTGAGTAGAGATGACTGTGCCTTTCTTTTTGGTTTTTCTCTTGTGATTTACCATTGTGGTTTCAGGGTCCCCTACTAAGTATTGTTTTACTCACCCCTACATGGGCTTTTCCTGTAGGTGTCGTGTCTTGTGAAAACAACCAACACTTTGATGGAGTCCAGGGAGGACCAGGACCTAGTGGTGTTCAGTGAGATCAGACAGATGAGGTGTACTTTTTACAGCTTCAGGAAGCTACCTTTCACTTACTCTTCAGTTAGGCTTCTGAGTGGATGAGCTGTAGGGACTTGGAATTTTTATTTTGTTCTATTTTTATTTGAGTGGTCTTGTATACTGGTTCGGGTTACCACCATGTACTTTAATTTTAGTTGTACTATGGTTGTGTTTTACTTAGTAGATTTCATACATGGTTTCCTTGGATTTTACTTTCTAGTACCTTTGGCTAGGAGTTGCGTACATATGTATAATTACTCAAGAAAATACCTCCCACTTGTGGAATAATGACTTTGGTGATAGTCTCCATCCATTGGAATTTGGGAGGCGGGTTTGGGGTAGTCACGACATGGGCACTGGGGGACAGGTCGTGAAAAATTGGTATCAGAGGTGGTAGGTTCTACCTCAAAGACTGGGCATCTATTATTTTTGGTTTTGGGAAACATTGTTAAGAATTTTGAGTTCGGGTTTCGGGAAAGGGACTCCAGTGTTTGTGCGGCAGCTGATGCATCCATACACTAGGACTCTGGACACATGCTTTCTGACTCGATACATGGAAACACTGGTTGCGGGGAAATAAAGGGTACATGAATTATGTTGGAATGTTTGTGCTTTCTATGTACTTCTTGAGTTAGCTATCTAGATATACTCATTATCCATGGTTCATCTTGATATATTTCTGGAGTCCACCATGATGACAACCAGATAGGATTCTACAATGTGATCGTGATGATGATCCACCATGAGTGGAGGCTTCAATGTAGGGCACTGAATCTATGGCATTACCTCTGGGTGGGGCATGAGTGATGCAGCCACCCGTCGATTAGAAGTTTTTACTAGTGCTACCAATAGAGGATGCGAGCAGGCTGAGTGCTCTACACGAGTTCCAGAGGTAGAGAACTCCCATGTTCCGAGGTGAGATAGATCCTCAGATAGTTGAGGATTTGATTGAGGCAGTTATGTAAGTCTTTTTTCTAGTGAGGATACCTATCGACTATATAAAAGTACTATCAAAAAACCTTCTATAGGGCTCAACAGGACGATGGTGGAGCTTAGTGATCTAGATGCACGATGAGGTGACCCTCACCCAGATTGAATATGAGCGCCTCTTCAGGAAGGATTTATTTCCGGTGACTTTATGCTCTGTGTGTATACAAGATCTTCTGCACCTACGGTAGGGAAATGTGACGGTAGTAAAGTAATCGGAGATATTCACGAATCTTTATCTCTACTCTATAGATATGGTGCATGATTCTTAATTCAGGGCCTGAAACTTCAAGGTGGGGCTAAGCCAAGAGATCCGGGAGTCGATAATACCCCTTAGAATTTCGACATATGTTGGGGTGCTGGAGCAAGCCCGAGTGGTTGAGAGCTACCTGGTGGTGGAGCAGATGAATGTGACCTAAAATAGAGGTCATGAAGTAAAGGAATCTGTTTGAGCTAGCAGACGACAAGAAACATGATCACGACGTAGGAGGCATACCCATACTCTAACACGAACATGTGGGTCTATGGTGCAGGAGTAACGCCAAGGAGAAGATCATCCGTAGGAGAGGTTGTGTTATGCTTGGAACGACCGAGGGAATCTCACAAGAGATTGTCTGACCCACCGTGCCACTGAGAGGGAGTCGGAAGACGAGCCTCCTTGGAAAAGACAACACTTGGAGCAAGGATTTCCAAAATATGGGGTGAGTTAGAGGAGCTATATGAGCAGTAGAGGGTGGTCCATGCCAGGATTAGGGATCCAGAGGATGAGGGTGAGGATAGCTGTATGCGGTTATGGATTATGACCAAGAAGCTCCAAGAGAGATTCGAGGTATGATCTGTGTCTTTTATTTTGGATTCATTTTCTTAAAGAGACACAGGTTCTAGTCGTCCTTATTTTTTCCACTTGTTCTATTTGAGACTTCAAGGTTCCAGTTGGACCGTGGACTAGACCCTCACTCTTAGAGACTCCTGCTGGAGGATACCTGTTTATCACACACTGTTGCTAATAGTGTGACCTAATTCTTGGAGGTGAGAGTTGTATTTGGGATACCTTATTCATGGAATAGAGGCCTTACGACGTCATTATGAGTATGGACTAGTACCTATCATATCCAGATTGACTGTATTAGGAAAATGATGTAGTGTGTCCGTGATGATGAAAACAAGTTTTCCTTCTGGTGAAAGGAAAACTCAGGCAACACAGGGTGGAATCTCAATAATTTTTATGCTTATAAATGTTTCATGGTAGAAGATTTAGACCCCATAATGTTTCGCAATATGAAATGGTTTCTTACCATCCATACTCAGTTGGAATACCACTAGGGAGTGTGGAAGTGTTTCAGTTTTGGAAAGTTATGTGGCCGCTGGAAGTTGTATACTGAGGGATTAGTAAGACCCAATGTTCTCTTGTGGGTATCCCTATTCCATTCGTAAATACCACTACGTGTTTAGTGTCAACCTTGAATGCATAACATTTTTGGAGGCTTTAGAAAAGTTCATCCAGGGGTGGATGTGAACTGTGGGTTTCTGTTTGTATCTACATCAGGTTAGCATGGAGGTGAGCCACTAGACCCCATGACTACAAATGGATAAAAGTGCTTAGTGCTTTTCCCACTTTTCACAACTAAAGATACATGTGATCGTTGTTTCATGATGTTGACCTAGTAAAAACTGGACATGAAAGTGGTCGATCTCAGTGGTTCCTCAAGGTGAATGCTTGTAAGCAGGACATAGACCCTTGATGAACTTATTTTTCTTCCCTTTAGTTTAGGATTTTTCTTTTTTTGGGATGAAAATCCTTAATGTGGGGATAATTTAATGTCTCATAATTCCATGGTTTTTTTTTCAAATTTAAATGGGATTTTTACGAGACCAATATCTGAGACGACACGTAATTCCGAGACCCGGAGTGGCCAAAATAGATTTTCAAACTTTTTTTTAAGTTTATTAATTAAACATGTGAGCGAGTTTTTCTATCTTTTGAACTGGTGCCCAGATAGAAAATCTAAGGGCACCGTTGAAATAAGAACGGCGAGATTCACCTAGAATGGACTTAACTTCGACTGGCAAGGGTTGATCAGAAAAGTTATTTTTCAGGCCTTTTAAAGTAAAAAGTTAAAAATAAAATAAAGATGTTTTATTTTATTTTTATTAATTTTCAAATCATTGAATCATAACGGATTTCCAACGAAACATAACCGATACACTATTTCATTTATAAAAGAGAGTAACGACACAACGACGTAGCGTAACATAAACTCTGTGATGTGTTTTCTTTTAATGAGATGTCGGGTTGGAGAATCAAGCTAGAATTTCTCTAACAAATGTTGAAGGGATTCTCTCCAAAAATGAATGTCGGTGAACCAAGAAATGAAAAAATTCCTTTGGAGATCAAAACTGATACTGGAGATCGACGATCACAAACAATGACAACACAGATATGTTCTTCATCAGTGAAAGAAACTTTTGAGGTAGGGGTTATGTTTTAAGTTTTTTCTTCCCTGTTCTTAAATTTAATGATGAAAAAGGATCAACTCACACTGGTTGACCTGCATATCATCATTCTTGCGGGAGTTTTTTTATCAGGCTTGTTCCTAGGGAATTAATATTCCATATTTTTCCCATGTTTTTATTTTTCTCAGTTTAAAGCTTCTAACGAGAGCAGAATAATTCTGTGACGAATGACGACATAGGTTAATTCCACTCTTGTCTATTTGTATTTTCTCCTTCCTTATTCTTGTGTTCTTCGTATTCTTAGCTAGATGATGAGTGGTTGGTCGTTGCGCAACCACTCTTGGTGCAATGGAGATGGAGAAGTGACGACCAATGGCGATAGATGGATTGAGGTAGCGTGTGAGATACCAGAAATCAAACACTTTCTGGAAGAAGGGATCAAAAAAAAGTTTTAAGCCCCTAGAAGTGAGGAACACAACATAAGGATCATATGACTCCTTCCGATTCAAAGAACAGACCACCAGAGTGCATCTGGTGGTCCGCAGAATAATCGGACGACGCTCCGGCGCTAGTGGCGGTGGACGCGTGCCGGTGCGACGGAGACCGGCTGCCTGCAGTGGAGGTTAGGAGAACCTGTGGCTTTCGTCATGGGGTTGCTGGACATGGGGAACCACCATGTGACCAGACGCACATGGTCGGGCCATGTGCAGAAATTATGGTCTACTGATGCAGACCTGCTGGACGGGGTGGCGGCACCAGCTAGCACCCCCTAGTACACAACGAACGTGGTTGCACCATGTCCAATCCGGAGGGGCCATCCCACTAAAAT
The DNA here is from genome assembly GCA_963277665.1 of Viscum album. NCBI lineage: Eukaryota > Viridiplantae > Streptophyta > Magnoliopsida > Santalales > Viscaceae > Viscum > Viscum album. Next base: position 347,464 of record OY728150.1, read on the forward strand.
GCGGGCTGGGTTGCTATTGGCGGGCTGGTCCAGGCCCATTGGATCGGGTCGGACCAGACCCAAACCCAACCATCATCTATTTCACAACAATGCCTGTAACTTCTGAACAGAGCGTTAGTTTGACGAGATATATGTAGCGTTGGGACCCTTGGGATGAGATGGTCCTTTTGAGATACTCTAAGTGAATTTTTGAGAAAGTTAGAGGATGAACTCTTTGGTTTGAAGTGTAGGATATCTCGGTACGAGCATACTTTGGGTAGAATCAGGGTGTTTCTTATGATGAGATGTTAGAATGGTTACTCCCTTGACGACTTAAGGCACAGGTACTCGTTATACCTATTCTTTGGTAGAGATGGGACTCCCCATGTTTTAGGGGTGGGTTCATTTTCCTTTGAATGGATTCCTCCGGTATTATTACTCCCCTGTAGGATTAGGGTGCGGGTTCTGAGAGAAAATTGTGAAGGAAGAGTCGGTACTCCCCTTCCATTCCAGGGAGTGGGACCTCTATCCTTGGAGTCGGTACTCCCCTATTGGACTAGGGCACACTTCCTCCTTACGTAGTGCTACGATAGAGTCGGTACTCCCCTTACATGATAGGGAGCGAGTCCTCTAGCCTGTGGTTGGTGCTCCCCTAATGTACTAGGGTGCAGGTCCCCTATATCAAACAAACTTATAGAGTTGGTACTCAACTACAAGGTAGGGAGTGGGTACTCTATTGTAGGAGTCAGTAGCCCCCTGCCATTCTAGGGTGTGGGTCCTCCTTACGCAGTGCCACGATAGAGTCGGTACTCCACTGCCGTGCTGTAGAGCAGGTCCTCTAGCCCAGGGTCGATACTACCATAACATACTAGGGTGTAGATCCCCTATAGTGAATAGACTGGCAGAGTTGGTACTCCGCTATATTACCAGGGTGCAGGTTCTCCAGTCACTGAGTGGTACTCCCCTACCAGGTAGGGTGTGGATCCTTGATATAAAAAATTGTAATCCCCTTTCAATATAGGGAGAGAGTCCTTCATGAGTAGTACTCCCCTATCACACGAGGGCACGGGTCCTCTAGTCACTGAGTAGTACTCCCTTACCGGGTAGAGTGTGGGTCCTCGATTGGAGATGGTTCTCCCTCGGCTGTTCAACACAGTAGCGAGGAGATGATCCATCCACTTGATGAAAATGATTCCTAGATAAGAGTTAGTGATCCCTCAACAGACTAAGGTGCGTGATACTCCTTACCTGAGCGATTGAGGTATCACAAGTTAGTTTTGAGCAGCACTCCCTCAACTGAGCACAATGACGATTAACAGGCCTCTTCACTTGAGTTTCCTTAGTATTACATCAGGCGCAAGGCTGTGACGACTAGAAATCCTGTGTCAGGAACTAGAGTTACCTAGTAGAATGTTCCCGATGGATCACATTCTCTTGGATATACCATTCATAATGGTAGGATTTTACTCAATTAAGTGCATCTCTCGGATGGGTTCCATCATGGATGGCTAATCTTGTGGAGTGTGATCTCTTGGTTTTTGTGTTGTGACTTGATCCTTCGATGAGAATCCTGAAACTGGCTGTAAGGTTGGACCTTATTCTTCTTAGTGGATGAGACAAGTATATATGGATGTTTATGGTATATGTATGGGCATATACCTGAGTAGAACTGACTATGCCTTCCTTTGTGGTTTTTATCTTGTGCTTTACCTTTGTGGTTTCAGTGTCCCCTACTGAGTATTGTTTTACTCATCCCTACACAGGCTTTTACCACATGTTTCATGCCTTGTGTAGATGACCGACGCTTCGATAGAGTAAAGGGAGGACTAGGACCTGGTGGTGTTTAGTGAGATCAGACGGATGGGGAGTACTTCTACAGCTTCAGAAATCTACCTTTCACCTACTCTTCAGGTAGAATTTTGGGAAGACGAGCTACAAGGACTTGGAATTTTTATTTTGTTCTATTTTTCTTTTGGTGGGCTTGTATAATGGCCCGAGTTTTGACCCTATACTTTACATTCCATTATACTAAGTTTGTGTTTTACTTAGTGGATTGCATACATGGTTTCCTTGGAATTTACTTTCTCGTACCTTTGGTTGGGAGTTGTGTGTGTGTGTACAGGTACTCAAGAAAATGCCTCCCACTTATGGAATAATGCCTTCAGTGCTAATCACCATCCCCTGTCCTTTGAGAGGTAGGCTTGGGGTAGTCATGGTACATGCCTTGGGGGACAGGTTGTGACATGTGGGGAGAATTTAATGACTCATATTTTCTAGGTATTTTTTTATATATTATAAGAATTATTTTCGAGATCAGACACTATGATGACATGAAATTTTGAGGGCCGGTATGCTCGAGATAAATGTTTGAAATATATTTAATAGCACGTGTGTGCAATTTTACTAAAAAAGTGGAATAAATCTTAAACATGAGCTTGGATTATAAATCTAAGGGAACCGTTGAGTTCATAACACATGTTTTACCCTAGCTAAAACATACTCTTTATCATTGTGGTTTTTTTTGAAAAAGTTATCATAAGAGTGAAATTAATAAATTAAAATTAATTAAAAAATGAATTTTATTTTATTCAATGCAGTGACTAGTTCTCCTATAAGTATACGGTTATAGGATTTCTTCAGGGTTATCCACTCAAACCCTGGAGATCTAGAAAACCGTTAGAGAGAATTCTTGGAAAACAATTATGGATCTGAACCAAATCATTGATTGTTGCACCAACAGAGTTCGAGGATCTCATCAACGACGACAACAAAACATCATTCTTTAACAATGATCTATCCAAACTCTAAGTAGGACATTTGATTATGTGTTTTCCATCCTATTTCTTAATCTCAGATAAACACTAATCAATTCTAGGAATCAAATTGATAATCGTATCATCGATAGATTTAATTTGATGTAATTTTTATAATTGTTTGTTTTGTTTTATTCCTATTCATTCATCTTCTTATATGAAAATGAATTGAGTCCAAACGAACAAATTCTATGGTTAGTTCGTCATATTTTATGGCTTATCGATTTATTACCCCATTCTTTACACATTCATCACGAGCATTTCCTTTGGCCCATAGTTTGATTAATACCCAATATTCTATTGTTACATGACCATTATTTAGAGCAATGAATCAATACTATGTGTGAATTTCATGATTGATGGTATGATTGAGGTGTAGCGATGGTGGTGGATGATCAGAGGTGGATCAGACAGATTTGTGATTTCCATTATTCTTTATTTTTTATCCTTGGTGTGGGTGGATCTATGAGGTGATTTACAAGTGAATTTGATGCCCAGATTCCAACTATTGATGAAGTAAAGGCTTATTTGACCCCCCGATCTACAGTTTTCGGTGAGATTAGTGGCCTCGGTGATGTGATAGACAATGCAGAGAAAGATCCGATGGATCTAGAAAATCCTAAAAAACACGATTTTTATTTTAGGATTAAAAATCATGTGGGGACCTATCAGTAGTTTATAGGGTTTTAGGATGAATTTAAGGATCACACGGCTTGTGACACCTATCACACAACATGTGATCCATCCGTGATGGATTGACGTGTACTTTTGGAAGTACATAGACAAATCTAGAAGTATATGGATTATGGAATATCATGTACTTTGACATAGACATGGTGAAGTATACATGGGATGCTACAAAAAAATGGCCAATGGTACACGGACATGGACAATGACACATGGGAAGGTTCTAAGATATCTCTACACACTGTTTACCTAGACTACATACTATGTATTCAGATATTTTAAATTCCATGCGAGGATTACCACATGGGAAGATATGGGGTTATATGGATACACCGTGTACCCCTAGTACATGCTGTATAGCCCACTTTAGGAGTGTTTGTATCACTTAATTTCCTTAGTTTGGACTAATCCTAGTTGAGTGTGTTCCCTTGGTTCATTCCATTGAGGGTATAATGTGAAATTTCATCCACATAATAGGATTGTGATCCCCTATAGAGACTGAGTCTCAGATAGATTTTGTAGTGTCCCTTCATGAGACTGGAGTCTAATACTCTATCATATTTATTCTATAGATGGGGTTTGTGGAATTGGAGTGACCTCATTAAATAGGGTGTTGATCCTATATCTATAGGGCCTCATCGTTAGGGTTCATGGTATCATTTCTATACAATACCTTACATATAAGGTTCATCCATATTAGGTTTGTGGTGTCCCCCAGTTGTCATGGGTGTGAACCCCTATCTAAGAATTAGGGTCTTCTTAGAACAGTGATATTTCTTGGGATAGGCCTAATAATCTTGACCTCTAGGATGAGTGTATTAGGTGATAACATGGCTCGTGGAGTGTATTCTCCCAGAACAAGCATTGCTTCAAGAAGAATCCTATGACTGATAGTTAGTTATGACCAACTAGTGTCATGGTGTCTTTCCCAAGTATTTTGTGTTTTTTATATTATACATTTATTATTGTATCCTTATACTGAGACGACTGTACTAGTTTCTTTGTGTTTAGTGTTTTGGTGTTTCCTACTAGGTATTGTTATACTCACCCCTACATGGGATCTTCCCACACGTGTCATGTCTTATGAAGACAAAAACATTTTTGATGGAATCCTTATAGGATGTGGAGCTGGTGGAGTATAGCTTGATCTTCTTAGACTGAGGTATTTTATGAGATCTTTCATTTGAACTTAGTCCTCTCCCTTGGAGCATGTTAGACTCTTTACAGTTTTTGGTTGGGCTTGTATTTGGACCCCTTTTCTGCTTTTATTACATTATTGTCATACTCTGGTTGTGGTACTATAGATGTATGCATGAATTAATTTTAGTTTTTCTAAATTTCATCATTTTGTGGAATTGTAGATGTGTGCATATGTATAGGTACATTGGGATAATTCCTCACATTTGTGGGATATGCCTACTCGACTTTGGTCACTAGCCCCTAGCCTATTTGAGGAGGGCTTAGGGTTGTCACAGGTTGAAACCTAGTGGGTCGGGTCATGACAGGTAGTGATCATGAATTTCATTCCTTATTCTCTTTATTTTTGAGGTTTTTGGGGCATATTTTCCTTATTTAACCAAGGGTTAGAGAATTGATTAACATGCTATCTGAACTCCTTAATCATGAACCATTGTAGTGAGGAAAAATCATTAGCTAGGGTCTTCTTATTATCTCTTGCATTAATTATCCATTTATCCTTACATTAGGAGTTATGGGAATGGTGTACTAATTTTCCACACATAAATCAATTCCTTGATCAATTAATGAAATTAACTAGTTGCTTCCTCCCACACTTTTGGAAAGTAGGGAGATGAACTTTTATCCCACCATGAGACATACCATCAGGGTTCCCTTGGTATTTTCCTTCTTTTACCCCTCTCTAGTGTACTAAGAGACCCCAAAATCAACCTACACCTTTAGTTCATATCGGACAATCTCTTCTTAGATTCCTATATCTCTTAATGTGAAAGACTTTTGAAGAATATGTTTTAATAAATTGATGTAATAATCGATTTTACATTATTGATCGGAGATAAAACCATAAGCACATCTTGAAATACTCATGAAGTTTACTTCGTATGTCCCAATGGATTCATTCTCATTTAGTTTTTCAACTTTAAAAATTCCCTATCCATATTCTTGTGAAGATTTAGAGGAAAATACATGGTAAGGAACACATTATTAAAGTAAACCTATTCTATGGAGTATATTTTCTCTTTATTTTTTGGTATTCTTAATGAGATTCCACCACTGGTCAGCCTCTATTTCCAAATAGTAAGTAGTCAAAACAACCCTCTTATTTTCTAGGCACTATAGAATATAAAATATAATTTCTATCCAATTTATACATTGCTTAGTAATAATTAGATTTAAAGAGCCACTGAAATATGGTGGACACTACCGCATAAAAGGCTCAATATAAAGATAGCACCTCCTTGGTATGTTCAATAGATCAAAGTGGTTCACATTATTATTCATAACTTGAGATAATTGATTAAGAATTTATATCAGATCATGTACTCTATCTCCCATTCCATTGAGTTATTCATTAGGGAAACCATCACATTGTCCCCTACACCAATTGTTAACCTGATTCCTTCTTGTTAAAACCTTTAGTAAAAATAGAAAATGAGTTATCATGATTGATGAACAATGAAATCATAAGGGATAAATAACAGGAAATGAATTCAAACATAAAATTTCTTATTCATTAACACTATTATGTGAGACCATAATTCATTTAGATCAACTGATATCATTCTTGGATAATCATTAGGTTTGGATTTCTCATACTGATAAACCTATTAAAAAAAATAACTATAAAATAAATACTTAAAACTAGTTCATAATGTTTATGATATCAATAAAAGTATATCAGCTAAGAGTTTCTATCTAGGTGTGCATTTAGGCCTCTTTATCATGCATTGGGTCATGACTGTGTTAATTCCCAACATTCCCTCTTCATTATTATTACAACTTGGTAAAACCATGCCATATCAAAATCCACATTCTAGTCTCATGAAAGGGATGTATTTCCTAGGTAAATAAAACATCCTCTTCTTTACCAAAACCATAGAATATTATCCTATAATTAAAATTATCCCTTTGACTTATACCTAGGGTTTTCTATAAAGTTCCATAATGTAATATCCAAAAATAACTAAACTCTTTCTTTGATACCAAGTATAGAGACCCAATATAAACATATATTTATTTTATATCCATTACATAATTTAAAACATTACATTTTAAAAATAAAAATATTCCATGGACTGATAGGTTTAATGTCTTTGGAGACTAGCTATATAATAAGTTTATTTTATAAAACTCACAGTTATTTCTACTTAAAGGAACCATAATAGACCATATTCTAGACATATTATTAGTAAGAATTTTCTTCATAAAATTGGAAATAAAACATAAGAAATATGCAATATTAAAATCATAGTTAAATTCCAATAAACATTTCATCAAGGTTTATTTCAGAAGAATAAAAAAATGTGAGCATACGTGAAATATCGTAACATCATGAGTGGTAACCATAAAACAAAAGTAATCCTCAAAGTACATGACATAAGAACTTAAAGACAAAAAAGATTAAAATGAAAACATGACTGCTATAATATACTTAGTAGAATTTAACATATTCATTAGATTATGACAGAATAAGATCATAATGAGTAATATATTTCAACTATCACACAAACATTATCATAGAGAAAAATTTAATTCATGATTCACGCCATCACTACCCATGATTATGAGTAACACTACTACAAAACCAACCTTTAACAGTGCTAGAAATGACCTTTATCAGCACTAGAAAAGTTCTGAGTATATGAGTGAGGTTAAAAGAGCGAGTCTTTTATCAGTGATAAAAAAGCACTGATAAAGGTGTACTTTATTAGTGCTAAAATAACATTGATAAATGTGACCTTTATTAGTACTTTAATTTAGCACCATTAAAGGAACCATTTATCAGCGCTTTTTAAGTGTTCATAAAATATACCTTTATCAGTGGTTATATGATCGCTAATAAATTAGACCTTTATCACCTATTTTAAAATCACTGATAAATGTGTTCTTTATCGGTGATTTTAAAAGTGCTGATAAAGGGCCACACTATAGTGTGCTGTAATAGCACACCGCAACACCACTGTAGTGTGTTGTTATAGAACAACGTAACACAAAAAATAGACCAGATATAAATGAAAAAAAGTCTCAATACATGATTTAAATGAGATGAAATTCACAACACAAACATAAGGGAAAACACTATATTATTGAAATTTCAAACATTGGTTCACACAATTACATAAATAAAAATTATTACATACATTCAAAAAAATCAATGTTCCTTTATCTTTTAATCCTAAATCAAATCATGCTATTTTTGAACAAACCACCCCTACTTGAGAAAAATAATTCACCTTTATAAGAAAAAAATTCTTATGTTAGTAACAATATAAATAAATAAATTAATAGAAAGTGTTAATTTTACTAAAATTGATGTCAATTTTAAATAAAAATACACACTTGGAGTCATACTAGTTACACCGTGCTTCAGATTGAGGTTCAGATGATTCCAACATGTCTAAAATGACTTGTGGATTATTTTACTAAATTATCAAAACAATATGAATGTGTTTTCTTAGTTTTGAGTATGTCGGTTGTATTTTTTACTAAAATATCATTTTAAACTGGAAACATGCACTTTTGACTCATTCCGATCACATCATGTATAAATTTGACATGAAACAAATTCCAACACATAAAAAATGACTTATGAATTGTTCACCTAAATTATAAAGAAAATATAACTTCGTTTGATTGGTTTTCAGAGAGTGACACTTTTTGAACTAAAATGTTGATTTAAAACTGATAATGGACACTTTGAGTCATATCATGCACATCATGTATCGTATTGAGGTAAAAATGATCCATAAACATAAAATATTACTTATGGATCATTGTCGTAAAGTATCAAAACAACCAAAATGTGTTTTCTCAGTTTTGAGTACGTCACCTGTCCATTTTACTAAAATTGATGACAATTTTAAATAAAAAGGCACACTTTGAGTCATACCAGTCACACCATGTGTCCTATTAAGGTAAAAATGATTCCTAAACATCCTAAATGACATATAGATATTTTACCTAAAGTATCAAAACAATATGAATGGGTTTTCTCAGTTTTGAATACTTCACTTGTCTTTTTTTTACTAAAATGTCATTTTAAAACTGAAACATGTAATTTGACTCATACCAATCACATTATCTATCATATTGAGGTGTGGATGATTACTACACATCAAAAATTACTTATGGATCATTTTACTAAATTATTTAAACAATTTGAATGGTTTTTCTCAGTTTTGAGTAGGTTAGTTGTCATTTTTACTAAAATTGATGTTAATTTTAAATAAAAACACGCACTTGGAGTCATATCGATCACACCATGCATCATATTGAGGTGAATCTGATTCATGAATCTCTCAAAACACTTATGGATCTTTGTAATAAAGTATCACAATAATATTAATGTGTTTTTTTGGTTTTGAGTAGGTGAGTTTTTTTTACTAAAATTGATGTCAATTTTAAATAAATACGCACTTAGAGTCATACCGGTCACACTATGCATTGGATTGAGGTGTGGATGATTCATAAAAATTACAAATCACTTATGTATTGTTTTACTAAAGTATCAAAAAAATTTGAATGTGTTTTATTGGTTTTGAGTACATCACTTGTTTTTTTACTAAAATTTTATTTTAAAATTGAAACACACAATTTTACTCATACAGAACAATTAATGTATCAGTTTTATGTGAGACTAATTCCTACACATCAAAAATTATTTATGAATAGATACCCTAAATTATCAAGAAAATACGACCATGCTTTCTTATTTTTCAGTGAGTGAAACTTTTTAAAGTCAAATGTCTATTTTAAACTGACAGTGGACACATTGAGTCAATTTTTTTTTTACTAAAATTAATGTTAATTTAAAATAGAAATAAGTACTTCGAGTCATATATGTCACATTGTGTATCATATTTAGGTGTAGATTATTCCTACACATCCCAAGGTCTAAAAATAATATTAACTGTCATTATTACCATGATTTCCATTGAATTTCTTTGTTGAATTTCCAACACTGCATGAGCAGCTTCGAACAAACCACATCAACTCGAAAAAAAGAATCCACCGGTATAAGAAAACAATTATTATGAGTAATACTAAAAAGAAATAAATTAAAAATAAATATGAAATAATACATTAATTATATGGATAATTATTTTACTATGAAAATATCTATATTACCTCTTTGATTGAGAAGTGGAGGGAACTTGGGGGAAAGTGATAAATTTTAACACTTCTCATGGGAAATGTTTTGAGGGAGAAGAAGTATGTGGAAGTTTTGGTGCATAAAGGGATGAAATATGGACAGATCTCCCCAAATCAAAAAAAAAAGAATCCACCTGTATAAGAAAATAATTATTATGTGAGTAATATTAAAAATAAATAAATTAAACATAAATATGAAACAATACATTAATTTTGTGGACAATAATTTTAGTTTGCAAACATCAATATTAACTCTGTAATTGAGCGTAGGAAGCGACGTTTCTCTTCCTAAAAAGGAAGTGGAGAGAACTTAAAATAAAGTGATAAATGAAACACTATAGGGGTGAAAAGGTTTTGAGGGAGAAGAAGCATGAAAGTTGGACAAATCATCCCAAATAGACCAAAATAATCCACCTATATAAGAAAACAATTATTATGTGAGTAATACTATAAATAAATAAATTAAACATAAATATGAAACAATACATTAATTATATGGACAATGATTTTACCATGAAAACATCAAGATTAACTTTTTAATTGAGCATAAACAACATCATTTGTCTTCCTAAAAAGGAAGTAGAGAGAACTTGAAAGAAAGTGATAAATTCAACACTATAGGGATGAAAAGGTTTTGAGGGAGAATAATTCTGTGAAATTTTTGGTGTAGAAAGGCATGAAAGATGGACAAAGCACCCCAACTCAAACAAAAGAGTCCACCTATATAATAAAACAATTATTATGTGAGTAATACTAAAAATAAATAAATTAAACATAAATATGAAGCAATACATTAATTTTATAGACAATGATTTTACTATGAAAACATCAAGATTACCTCTATGATTAAGTAGAGGTAGCGTCATTGCTCTTCCTACAAAGGCATGAAACATGGAAAAAATATTCTAAAATAAATGAAATTTTCATGGAATAATGAAAATTAAATCAACATTTCATTAAATATTTTTCCAGTAAATAGATAAAGTATATTGTAAAATTACCTTTACATCTTTCCAAAGGGTTTATTTGTCAAGATATAAGATAATAACAAAACTAAGGATTCTCTATGCACTTCATTATGATTTAGAAGATTATATAGATGTCAGGAAACCAGGAGAAAATTAATTATATTTATGTCTATTTTGATCCATTGATCAATGGATCCAAAATAAGGATCGACTATGCATCACTCACAAAGTTAAAAAAACTAAGGATTATCTATTCACTTCACTATTGTTGGTTAACTGCCACTTAACATAGCATCTAACCTGAACGTCCTACCTGACGTCCTCATGATGCTCTCATCCCACACATGCTCTCCACCATCTCTATCAAATCACCATTCAACATTCACTTTTCCTTCTCTTCCTTACAATTTTTTCATTATTTAAACAAGTGGGAATATTTTTCCTTCATAGCATTTTCTGATTCTCATGTTGCTTCTTCAATCATATGTGTTTTAGACAAAACCTTTACCCAATGAATTAGATTATTCTACAAAATTTTCTCTCTATGTTCAAGAATATAATTAGTTTTTTCTCTATATGTGTGGGATGAGAGCATCATGAGGATGCTAGGTAGGAATTTCAGGTCAGATACTATACTAAGCGGTAGTTAACCAATAGTAGTGAAGTGCACAGAGAATCCTTAGTCTTGTTATTAGATTTGTGAGTGATGAACAACCAATCCTTATTTTGGATCCATTGATCAATGTATCAAAATAGAAATCAATATTTTCCAAACTCTTCTAGACTAATTTGTCTTGAATAACAATAATGTAAATACAAACAAAGGATTTTAGAAGGGTCTTATGCATGCTCTCTTGCAAACTTGTTGAACTCCTTAACTCCATCTTCATATTCATCTATCAAACGATTATCATGCATCCATTTTTGTTTCATATCCATCCTATTGGGTTTATTAAAGATTAATTTTATAAAACTTATAAATAAATACACATAAGATATTCATTATAAAAAGTGAAAGTTATAGAAAATTCTAATAAGGGAATCTCAACATTTGATTGCTTCAAAGAATTTTAGTATGTTGAAGAAAATGGGTAATTGAATTTAAGAAGATAATTACTCCACATAAAATCTTTATTAAATCCTCTAAAAAAATGAAAATATAATATAGGTGATTAAGGAGTAATAAGAAACTCAAATATGATAAACTAGAATAATAAACTCTCTTTTAATCAACTATAAGATATAAAAATGTATTGGAACAAGTGATATAGAAACCTAAGAAATTATTACATTTAAAATTAATGGTATATAAATATTTGAAAACATGTAAAGACTGAGGATGTTATATCACCATACTGACCCATACCAAGGAAATTCAAGGTACTCTAACTGGATGAAAAATTAAAATGTACTAATAGATTATACGAATAGGAATTACATCATACAAACAGATAGTTTTCTTATTCTTTAATATGAGAATAATGTTTATAAATTGAAAAAGGTGATCTATGAATTGAAACAATAACTAAGAGCTTGGTATTGAAGGTTAGATGAATTATTAAAGAAACTTTAATTTAAAAAATGAGGAATTTAACATAATCATTAAATAAAAAATAATTTTATGGATAGATTGAAAGTGTTTATCAATGCGGATGACATAATATTTGGAGGTTCAAGAGATTAAATACGATAATAATTTTCTATATTAACAATATAAAATATTTAAATTTTGATGATTAGTGAGTTGAAATTTTCCTTAGTTTATAGGTGACTCATGGAATTTATGGGATCTTTATTCCCCAATACATGTATATGAGGGAAGTGTTTTATAGATTTCAAAAGGAAAATTGAAAACCCACATTGACACCCATTTAAAAATTAATAAATTTTTCAAATGTTTTGGGTGGAATGTCAATATATATCATGGAGTGTGGGAGATTCATTATATGCCAACTTTTTTGATATTAAAAATGTTTGACATACTATTTTTCTACATATCATATAGCTAGGTATAAAAGTGATTCCATGGAAATCCACCTGTTACTAGTTAAATAAATACTCAAAAGGGGGTGAAATTATTGAAAAGATACATTTCCAAGAAAGAAGTTTTAATGTATTAAAGTGGTATATAGGTCTCAAAAAATTGGTATAACTAGAAATGGGTAATCTCAAAAGGATATTTTTTTGAAAATTATTGAGAGAGGGGGAGTAGGATGATGATGAAAAATTATAATGTATTTGGAAAATAGTATATAACATTAAGGTATAATATTTCATATATTATTATTAAAAGGATTAATGTTGGATTAATCTAAATAGAGAAAAAAATAAAATAGATTTTTTTAAAAGTGTAGAGACATAAGTGGTTGAATTATTGAGAAAAGGTACAACACATTTAATAATAGATATAGTTTCCAAAACAAAATCAAGACAACCATATATCAAAAACCCGAGCTGGCCCTTAATAGTGTCCAAGGGACATTCTCGAGCCCCCTTGGGCTGACCACAAGCACCTGGGCATGAAAAACAACACAGTGGGAATGATTTGGCCCAAAAAATAAATAAAACTAGTAGAAAGAAAATTTAAATAAAAACTGCCATGATGCATCCATACATTAGATTTCCACACCAAACCAGATAAGTAGGAAAAAGAAGATATGAAGTAGTATAATATAAAATAAATCCCTTAACCTACCTTCACCTACCTCACACATAAAATCCCCAATTTTAATTTCTAAAATTTTACATGTATGGAATACATTGATAAAATAAAGAGTGAAAAATATGTATGATAACTTTGGGTGATCAATTTGAGAAATATAGAAAAAATAAACCAACCAACTAAACTCCATGTGACTATATGTTTCACCATCAATTCTAGAAATAATAAACTCTCCATTATCGATCAAGAGTTGAATCAAAATTGGAAACTGAGAAAATTGGAAGGCCTACCTCGCTAGTATACAATCACCAGACCACAAATAAAGACATCATCAAAGAAGAAATCAAAAACCAAACAAAAAATACACAAATAAAATCATAAGGACTACTTCGCTAGGTTGAAGAAAATCTGAGACCCTCTTCAAAAACCCTAACTGCAATCGAACACTGGATTCTGAACAAGATGTTCGAGAAAATGGAGCTAGTCAAGTGGTGTGATTCAAGCTTCGATTCCCCAAGGAGGAGTGCCAAGAGTAGGTGGCTTCTACAGAAATCTTCTAATATCACGATGGGTTCATAAATGGTTAGGGTTTTTTAATTAGATCAGGAAAGCTTTATCTGCTCTTATAAAAAAGCCCTAATAAAGAGTCCTTTTATCAGTGCTAAAAAAGAGCTGATAAAACCAATCTTTATTAATGCTAAACTTATAGTGCTGATAAAGCCTCATCTTTATCAGTGAAAAAAAGTGCTAATAAAGATGCTTTTATCAGTGCTTATTACTTAAGCCCTATTAAAGGATTTATAATTATAATTATAAATAAAAAAACTATAAATATTTATATATACTTAATAAATATATTTAAATATAAATATAGTAAATATATTCCTTTATAAATATATTTATTATATTTATTATAATTATTTATTTATAGTTATAGAAATATCTTTAAAAAATAATATTTATATCATTATATATATTTATATAATTATACACACATATATATATTTAATATATATATATATAGTAAATATATTCATTATTTAAGTAAATTTATTGTAAATTTAATAATTATTTAAATATATATATATATATATATAATTATTTATAATTATATAAATTCGTTTAAAAAATAATTATTTGTTTATAATTATAAATATATAATTGTATAAATATATTAAATGTACATTTATAAATATATTTTTTTATAAATATTTTTAAAAAAATATTTTTTTAACATTATTAACAAATATCTAATTTTAAGTGCATGCATATATGTTAAAAATGAGTGAAATTGAATAAATTAAGAATAAGTACACTTTAACAATATTGAAAAAATGGATAAGTTTTATGTGTGTGTATTATATATAAAAATGATTTAATTATGTAAATATGAAATCAATATAACACATATTTGATCTATATTAAATTGAAAAATCAAACTACATTTAATTATATGTCGAGTACTATACCTTTAGTCAATATTTTTAATTCATATTAATTTTTAATTATAAACCATTATTTATTAAATAAATGACTATTTAATGTAAAACACATAAATATTTTGTAATATATAAATCATATTTATATACATTAATATATATCCATATATTCAATATGCACAATGTAATAACATTAATTATCATAACTATCTAATTAATAAGATGTTTAATATTTAATAATATATAATAAATTTCTTCATTTTTATCAATAATTATTTAATTAATAAAATTTGTAATTTTTTTTTTAATAAAATCAATTTTCATTTTAAATTTATTTAATTATTTCAGTTTATTTATTCGGACCTTTATCAGCATTAAAATAGTGCTGATGAAATAAATATTTATCAGTGCTAAAAATAAAACACTGATAAAGGGTACTGTGTATCAGATCTAAAAATAAAGCGCTGATAAATGATACCCTTTATTAGTGTTAAAAATAAATCACCGATAAAGGTTCCCTTTATCAGCGCTAAAAAAAAGTGCTGATAAAAGGTTAAATTTATCAGTGCTTTCCTTAGCGCTGATAAATATGCCATTTATCTATGTTGTTTTCTAGTGCTAATAAATACCAGCACTGTTGAAGGCCTATTTTGTAGTAGTGTAACTAATATGAACTGGAAAATACCTATCTCATGATATATTAACTCTTAACCAATACATTTGAGGGAAATATGGGACCCAACCAATCATTCAATGATACATACATAGTCCACTTTAAATCATTCATTTTTAATATCATAAAAAACCCATTGAAAAATGGGTTTCTTAAAACATCTAAATGGTATAAAATAAGATTTCAAATTAAATAATTTGATACCAAAAACTTGATCACATAAAATAATAAGATAATTAAAGAAAATTTATGGAAATGCATGAAAGATAACACCATTAGAGATAAATGTTTTTTAGATAATTAAAAATAAACAATAAAAATATATCCTAGAAACATTTTTATATTCATTATTTTAAAAAGTCTTATTTATGAGCATCCTTTCAAAAATACTCCTTTGTTTACTATGAAAATTAAGTAGAATAAAAACCTTTCATGGAAATGGATTTGGATAAAAAACCCTTTTTCAATATAATTAAAAAGGGAACATCATTTATTGTGGAAAATATACTGAACATATGAGACAAGAAATCCATAAGAAACCATATAACCCAATGGAAGTTGTCAAAGTTACCAAATACCTTACCAATTCCCTTAATTTAAAAAAATGCTTTGAACTTATATATCATAAATATGAACATCATAATTAACTCCATTAAAATACTATTCATATGAATTTCTATTTATACTATTCATTAATAATAATTTTCTTCATATATTATATTATGGTCATCACTGGGTGTTAATAATTTTGACCTTTTTCAAATAGTTTCATACAACTGGTTTCAATATTCCTTTTTATACACAATATAATCACTTAAAAATGATTAAAAGTTAAATAATTGATGTTTTATAAATACTTATAATGTTATAATTCTATTACAAGGGGGTTTAGTCATCTTTCATGAAGATAAAAATAACGATGAACTAGTTTTTGATTATTTACCGATATAGATGAATTAAATTATAAAGGTCATTTATTTTTGCGTTATACAAATAAAAGATTTTTTTAAATTATATTATTTATATATATATATCATATATACCCATAAAAAATAAACTAAATCCATCCATTTTTTAAAGTGAAGGAAAAAAAAATGATTATCCATGGAGGCAGTAGTCCTCACACCACATAATTCATGTATTCCTTTTTATTAATTGAAATAGGGAGGGTAGTTAATGTGTGGAAAATCATTATAATAATGTACCAAAATTATAATGATTCTAATTTTATCATTATAATGTTGTAAAATTAAATTTTAGGAAGAAAAAAATCACATAAAGAAATAGAAAAGAGAAAGAGTGGTTAGGGACTTATACCTCACTTCTTGGAATATCTCCATTGAAAAAAGAGGTAAACATTCGAGGGATATGATTTTTAAAATAATATAACCTTATTAATAAGGATAGAACTATGTAAAATATTATTTTCTAGATATTGGATAGAACATAATGGTTTTTAGTATGAGGTGAATTTAGTAAGCATTACCCCTTTTATAAGTGAAATAGAGTGTCATTATTATAAATACCCAAAACATTTCAATAATAGAAAGTCAATCGCAAGGAAAAGTGATCTAAATTTGAGAAATAATTTATATTAGAAGATAAAAGGTTGATCTATACCTCAACCACTCAATTTATACATGTTTTTAATATGTTTTCCCCTTACCTCTTAGGTTACTCATTTTTTACCATTTTGGTTTTCACCATGGTAACATGTTTTTACCTAGATAATTTATCATTTATAAAAAAAATAAAATGGTTCTTATTATATAATTTTTACTTTATGATTCCATATTTGAACTCAATATATTTTATTGATTTTTTGAAAGTGATAGAAATTTATTTTAAAATTCTAAATTTATAATGTATTAAAAATAATTTTTTGAAAAATAAAAATTGAATTCTAAAATTTTGAATATGGGTTTATGATTTTTTTTTATTTTTTTTAAATTTCACTTATAAAATACATTTTTTACCTTAGAAAAATAATTCATAAATTTAAAACAAACATTTACACTATTAATGGCATAAAATACGCAATATTAGTAAAAATATTATATTGTAATATTCCCATAAAAATAAAATATATTATAAAAATATAAAAATTCATCTTAAGATTATATTATTATTAATAATAAAAAAATATTTTTCATTTTTCCAAATTATATTTTTAAATTTGATAAATCTATATTTAAATGAAATCTTTAAATATAGTAGAAAATTGATCATATTAGAAAATAACTTTAAAAAATGTTAACAATTATTTATTCCTAATTCCTATAATTTACTAAATAATTTATTGGTGATATATTATCATTTCTATAAATATATTTTATTATTATTTAATCACAATATACTTAGTTTATATAGAAAAACAAAAATATTTAGAAAAATATATTTTTAAGTATAAAATGATTTCCTTAGTGATTTTATCTATACTAATTGAATTAAATTATTATTAAAAGAAGATTATATTTTCGTTATACTTATGTTTCATATTTTGGTTACTTATATTTATACCTATTAATTCAATTACTAGGTTTTAATGGTCATATTTAATATTTCTTTTTTACTTAAATATTTCATGGTTTTCGTTTTAGTTCATTGTTGTGTGTGGATCAAGATATATAACATTGTTTTTAGTTAAGGAGGAAAAAATAAGGTCATTAAAAAGATACTCTCTTCGAGTAATGTAAGATATATTTTCGCTTATAGAAAAGGCTATTGATGGAATTTTTGGTAGAGGTGCACAAAGAATCATAAGATTAATTTACTCTTACAAAATGATAGATGTGTGAAATTTTGGAAAATCCCTAATTTTTAGGGTTCATTTTTAGATTTAGTAACATCCAAAATTTTATGAAATTATGTAATGAAATATTTTAGTGGAATTTTATATTAGGCATTTCTAATGTTAAACATTATTGATTGATATATAAAAATTTGGATTTTTAATTCAAAGGAATTTTATAAGATGGTTCAATCTATAATAATGAATGTTGAGCCATAATAGAAGATGGTGGATGTTACAGATAAGGATAAATTTTTGGCCACATCATGATGCATACTACTTTTTCGTATGTTTCACCAAGAAATAACCATCATCTAAAACAAAATAAGAGGAAATAATTTGGAATAATAATAAGAAGTTGAGAATAGTTACAAATAATTATATATCTAAATTTAGAATTTGGAATTTGAATTTCAATTAAATAAATCACTACAACTTGATATATAATATTTATTATTTTTTGAAAACAAAAAGGATAATAGTATGATATGAAATTAAATACACAATTATTATCAAATATAGGTAAACGATGTAGAAGAAGAATGATACTTGATGCCATGTAAGTAGTGGAATAAGAAGGAAAAGAAACAACATAGAAACAACTCAATTAATGTCTAATATGATTGAATACTCCCCTATTGTTTTAAAATAATTTTCCAATATACTTATAACTATGTGAGAGGACTCTAAACTATCAGTAAACATATATTTATGATTATTTCAATGATAAACCCTACTCATTTGTAATCTATATGATGAAACTAATGAATTATATGATATAAAGGGAATATATATCATGCTAAGGAATAACCGTATCATTTTTATATATGAACATTATATAAATACCCTAAATATTTTATGGGTGAAATTGGGTATTTTGGGTAATTATATATATAAAAACATTAACATGTGGTTATGGTTTTTTATAATAGAAACTTAAAAATGAAATTTAATGACCTATTCACCAACCTCTTAGTGGTTTAGATTGATCTTGGGGGTCCTTAAGTAAATAATTTTATTAATTGATAGAAAATTATCTCTATAAATGAAGAAGATTAAAATGGAAACTCCCTTTGTTGCATAATTTATCACTCATTTCAATATAATTTTTCCACAAAAATGTTTCTCGGTTTGGTGATGTGGGGGTAGTTCTAGACATCAGGAGTAAGACATGCATTCCATACTTTCCCAAAGAAAAGGATTATCAAAATCATAAGTATAATATTTTAGGGTATTCTTAAATCTTATTATCCTTAAAAACATATGCGATGAGGAAACTCTATATCTACTGGTATAGTTTGTTTCATAGGAATTGATTTAACTACCTGTAGATCCAAAATGGGTTTACAAATCAAATTTTATGGCCAATATAAGTTTTAATTGATTTTAGAAAGAAAGAAAATGGAAAATGAAAATTTCCTACAACGAAAATACCAAGAGGGACACTTTTGGATATACTCAACATTGGGGGGGGTGTTAAATCAGTGTTGGGAACTTTTTGGAATAATTATAAACTTTTATCCCTTTACATCTTAGACTTGTTTGGATCTTGATTCTAAAATTATCTTTTCATTATCATATGTATGTATGTGAAATTAGGTAAAATATGGAACACAATATTTTTATAAGGTTCAAAAATTAATAAGAGTATCTTATCATTATCATGTTTGATGATGAACAGTACACATATTGTCCATTATAATGAGATACCTATTACAGTGGTTTATCGAGAAAAAATCATTATCCTATGTGTGGGTCCCTATAATTTAGGTAGTGGGATAATAAACCAATACTTCTTTTATAGATTAGTGATGACCTCGTCTAACATATAACTCCTCATTGGTTATTTATAATTCATGTGTAGATAGTCTCAAAGTTATTCAAGAGATACTTTGTAACATCAATAATTTATTCAATTTTTTTGGCTTATGATGGATGTTACTGTGATGATTTTTTATTTACTTCCTTCTTTTTCACCTATTACTTTCACAGTAGTGGGGAAAAAATTCCTTGTTATTCTTCCTTTATCTGGATCCTATCCATCCAATCCTCCATCAAATCCCATCAGTTTGATCCTATCTATCTAATAATATTCATGCAACTGTTATTTACCTATAGACATTTCATATGACCCATCGTCATTACTATATTCATCCTATAATAATTGATAGAAATTAATCTGTCCAATATTAGTTCATTTTGTTCCTTTTTTCCAGTGATGATTCTCCATCTGATACTTCTTAGTTCATCTGGAATCTACTCATCCGATCACTTCTTCCCTTATTCATCTGGTGCTTGATTTCTATTTCATGTTCTTTATCTCCATTCAACACCCCTTTCTCTATCTAATACCTCTTAAACTAATACATCACCCCATATGTAAATATATTTATAGATTTATAGTAAACACTTATGATGATTTAATTATTAATCATAAAGCATAGTTTTTATCATCTTCATCTGATCATCTCTTCAATTCTGTAGGGCTTCTACCAGATATCTATAAAATCCATGTCATCACTCAATGCACTAACACCCTTTATAGAAAAAAGGTTCCTCAATGTTTATAGGGTAAGGTTAAAATTCCAAATAAAATCTTCCCAATTAATCTCTGATAACCCCACTCATCACATTTAGAATTTTATCACCATCAAAATTCCAAAAAGATATGTGTCAACCAATATACATAGAAAACTTACTGAGATATCATCATCAAAATTATTTTTATATCCTCATAAAATATTAGATTGAATAAAAATTATATGTCATGTTTATTTAAAAATTTATGATCCATTTTATCATCATTTCAATTAATAAATTTATGAAATCAATATAATGTATGTTAAACATTATGACTGATAAAAATTCATAGCACCTCTTTTATTTAGTGAAACTATATCTGGTGTTCCTTTACAACTTCACGTGAATATCTCATAGTTATTTCACAATAAAGTTCCTCTAACTAAATATATGATTAGAAAATATTTTTTATGATAAAATATTTTTCTTTAAATTCTATTCGATCTTCCCTTTGAAAGTATTTTCAACATACATTCATAGGGGTCTTTCTTATTCCAATGGTTTATGATATGTTTTTTAGTTTTACTCCTACTATTGAACCCTAAGAGATATGATCTTATTCTTATTTATGAAAAATTCATAAAAATATATTAGATCTGTTTTTAATAATTATCTCATTGTATTTGTAACAATTTGTCTGATGAAATCATTTGGAAACTTTTTTTGATGAATCTACTCAAAAACGTTTTTTTGATAATCATCAATGGGAACTTCTGAGTACTAAACGTCACTCAAAAACCTCAATTTTTTTTGACTTCATAAAGAAACTTGGTCTTTTAGTGATCTTCAAAAAATTCTTATAAATGATTCCTTCATTTGAAAACCTACTCTCGATCATTTGAGAACTTCTATCTAGTAGAGTCTTTTCCATGACTCACTAAGTTTTTATAAAAAACCTCATACTTTATTTCTTCAACTATAACATCAATAAAAAATTCTTCATTAGTTCATTGAAACTTATTCTATTCATATCTAGATTTTTTAAAATTATGTTTGATGGAATTCATATAGCTATTAATTCAATTTCAATTAGAACGTCATAATGTTTAGGAACCATAGTTACACTGAGTTCCACAACATCATAATATCTTCATGGATTGAAAATTTCATAGCCAGTACTCAATATCCTTTGGAATTAAGATGATAGAACTCTCTTATAAATATTTTATCTACTTATAAATTTCAGCATGAATCACAACTATAAGGAATTGTGATGTTTGTTAATTAAATAACACATAAATTTAGAATATGTGATATTTTTTACTATTCAATATACATCCAATGTAACCATTAATATAATTGGACAACCATTTATTTCCACCATTCATTTTTTTGACTCAGACCATTCAGATTAGTACACTATTATTGTGAATGTTCTTTTGGTGGTATCCTAGAAATTCCACTTTCTATTTGATCATTACATATTGGTATATCCAATGTACTATGTTATATGACTTTGGAAAGTTTCACCTGATGAACTCAGTATTAAAGACTTAATAAAAGTCATTCCATTGGAAACTCCATCTGGTAGAATAATTAGAACACCTTTTTATTGTTACCATTGAATGATCTAATCTTTCCAATCAGCTTGGAAGGCTGACCTCTACCTTTAGTGTATCTGGTCTTGGTTTCCTTGTTTTATTCTCCAAAAACTTATCTATATTTTCAAAATTATAAAAATATTTATGAAACTCCTTATGTAAACCATATAAGCATTGTATTTTTTTTAACAAACATGCTTCTCCAATCATCAATCACATGTTTGTGACATTTGGATCAACTCATCAATCATAATAAGTAAACTCAATGCCTTTAAAAGAATAATCACATTTTAATTAATGAATATTATCGATCCATATAAGGGTAATAAACTATATATATGTTTGTTATGATAATAAGACTCGATCACTCCATTTCTTCGTCACCTGTTCTTTTAGTAGCTACTTATTTTTAAATTATTCAACATATCAACCTCAATGAAATATTTATATTTCATTTAAAAAAAATTGGAAACTAATTAAAACCATTGACAATAAATATAACTAACACACATAGTGGGATCTTTAATCTCCCCCTTTTGTTTATTATAAACACCTTAAATGTACTTTGTAAATGAATATGTCAATATATGAAACTTCATATTAGTTTTATCCCCATGAATTTTACAAACTTTAATTTCACTTTGTCTCCCCTTATTATAAAGAAATACAACATTCATGGTAAAAGGGTATCAGTTCATCATTATGAAATGTGTCATCCATCATTTCTCTCAAATTGTACTTGATCCATGACCATTAAAGAATACAATATAATTTTATTTATAAAAAAATATGCTAGTTTCTAATAGATCTTGATACCTCGTAGAATGAGATATCATAAATGTATCTTCAAGGGTTTTCCAATTTTATTCTAGGTAGATGATACTAATTGAGATATGAAACAATTATAAGATAGATCTTCTTAAATCTCATATACTCACTTAAAAAAACTGATTAAAAACATTCAAGTTCGACTTATAGGATAAGTTTCCTTAGAGAACATCTATACTTCCACTTTTATTATGTCATTGATTAAATTAATTTATCATCCTTTATGTTAAATATATTATTTTTTTAGTAACCAAGGTTAAGATATTATTGAATGCATACCTTTTCAATTAAATTCCTTATGATATTTCTAATTGAAAATATCTATAATAGTTATTCTTTTGATCTTCATGTTAAGAATAAACCAAAATGCATAATTTATTATTTGGATGTCTAGACTTGAAAATTTCAATATCCTCACTGAGGATGAACCTTTAATAAAATTAATTTCTGTAAAAAAACACAGGAAAAATTCAAGGATGGAAACATTATTTGTTTGGATGACCAAATTTTGTATCCATTTCAATTTCTCATGCCCCCCCCCTGAGATCTTGTTTTACCTTCAATTACCTATTTTTAATGAGAGAATATAATTTTTTATGGGAGTAAGGTTGATCATCATTTCTTATTAATGAAAATAGGAAGTTTGAGATTGTTTTCTCAACCAAGTTTCACCATTTACTCTTCTCTTTATGCATACACCTTTGAAAATACCTTCTAATTGGGGTTGCACGGATATTATTAGTTCTTCAATTTTTATGTGTACAAACTTTTAGTTATCAAAATATTTTATAGAAATTGTATCTCCTTGTGAAACTTTAATATTCACTATGAACTTTTCTTATGTTGGAATTATTATAAAAAAATCTTTAGGAGTGAACCCAACCATGTCACACCTTACACACAAAACATTTTCATCTTCATGCGGAACCTTTTATTTTCCATTTTCACAAGAATTTGCCTATGCTTATTCCTTTTTCCTCATTCTCCCTAAATATTTTGTATAGATAACTGTCATATCATTAGTAACATTGGAAACATGTTTGGAATGTTCTTGTAGCTTCTTCTATGATCCATCCTTCTTATTAGTTTTTTATGATGAATTTTCATTAACTTATTGGATTAGTAATCCTAAGACACATCATTATTCCTAATTAAAATCTTCTTGGTAGATTTTTTGTTTAAAACATTATTATGTTTGCATCTAAATGTTGAATATTATTACTTAACCAAATAATGTGGTCTTATTTTCTTAACATCTTTAGAAACATGATGATATGAGGATATACTGTTCTTATAACCAATATATCTTATATTATAACAATTATTTTCAAATGTTACAAATCTGTCAGATGTTTTATGTTTTTTCTTACACTATGGATGTGGATTCGGAAGATACCAAGGCACACATTAGAAGAAGATGGTTTTAAGAATTAAAAGTTTTCATCACTAATTAATGAAATAATTTTGTCTTAGTTAATGAACATCTTGATACATAATCTAAGGATATCACATGAATAATTATAAGAATGAGTATTAAATTGGAAAATAGATCCTTCAATTTGAATACCCATTCGACAAAATCTTATCACTGATGATCATTTCTCATTGTAACCAAATCTAAACCCCTCTATATTATCAAAAAATGATTTAAAATACTATGGGAATTTCATTCATTGAAATCTGGGTGCTAGTGTGGTGATCCAACAAGACCTTCAACATCCGGATGATTATCATAGTGATGAACATTCAATATGTGAAAGAGAAAACTGATTGGTTTCTTAGTCCATCGATGCCTCTCCCGAGGAAGTGGGAGAGAGGATAGAGGGGATTTCAACAATGGTGTTGTGAATAGTAATTCCAATGGGAGCCTCCTCCTCCTTATATAGTAAGGTACAAAAATACCTAAAAAATACTCCTCGATCCCTGGATATTTATTTGTCAATAAAAATCCATAAACTATATGTTATGACCAAATTAAAATGTTATAAAAATCATTTATATTTTCATCATGTTCATTTTAATTAATAAAATATATTACATTATAAAATCAAGCCATTAACTGGACTCGTCTTTCCCATAAATATTAAACGAACCTTGAATATTTAACTAATATTCATTCATTAAATATTTTCCCCATATTCATATAAAAACTTATAAATACATTATATAAATAAATTCAATACCAATTATTATTAACTTGAATAATATTAATTTACTTATTCATGGTGATCATATATTCTCTGATACCCCTAGACTCTAGTGGTGGGTCCCACAATGTCCCATAATCCTATTTATAAGAACATGACAGACTATTGAATATGGTTAGTGTGTGATCTTCTAAGAAATTATATTGATAGAAATGAATACTATACATAGACTAGTTGTGAATTCTAGCAACCCATTATGGTCCCTAAAGTGATAAGGAAAATTCATAGCAATGACAAACTTTCATATAAATACACATCATGTAATATAGTCTCTTTTTATAATGATATCTCATGAAGCTGGACACCCACTTTATGTCATCATCCTTTCTTTGATTATTTATCAGTGAACTAACCGGATAGAATTTAATTCTTTTACCATGGCCATAGATTTACTAAAGGAAATACCATCTTGATCAACTAGGCCTGAGATATTACATCCTTTTGGAAAAAATTAATTTTTTCATGATTATTAAATTAATTCTTTACCAGCAATGGTGCACCAATGAAACATACCTCACCATGAAATAAATTTCATAGTTATTACTTTCATTAAAGTATGTGATGAAATAATATACTCTTATAATAATCTCATGTCAGGAAACCATTACACATGTTTGAAGATATAAACTAACAATGCCACCTAAAACATTTGGTGTTACTATTGGTGGGTTAGTGATCGTGATCTCATCTTATCGATATCACCAAGAGGAACTTCATGAGAAGAAGTCTCAATGTTTGTGATCCCCAATCACCTGGTGGTCATCCATCATCAAATTTTACATGAAATTATCTATATAGAAAATATAACATCTTTTTAAGATTAATGTCATAGTATCTTCAGATTCTCATTATAGAATGGAAACTATTATAACCTTTAGATATGAAAAATAATCTATGGATATTACCATTTAAATTATGGATCCATAAATATTAATACTTTTATTATAAGTATAAATCATGCATATCTCACTATATGTATGATATGATAATCGAAAAGTATGATTTTAGTTAGGTCTAGGGAACCCAATTTTGTAGCATCTCCCCTTGAAATATAGATAAAATTATAATTATCCATTTTATCTCTCACAAGATAAGATTATTATTCTACTGAGTTATGGATTTAGTCGTTGGGCCTGCCACATCTTTACTGCATGCCTATTTTTTTATCCACGACTTCTCCTCCTTGATTAAGACTCCTCAATAGATTATATAATGAAGTATATTCATTTTTTATACTATTAAAAACATTAAATCTTGGATAATAATATTATTTGGAATATTATAATTTTTATTATGATAAAAATATACTTACTATGTGTGATTATAAGAACTAGAACAAATAATTATGTATTATACACTACATTTTAAGTTGTATTAGAATCTTCAACACACTTGGTATTTGTATACATGGATACCACTATCTTAAATGAGCTTATATTAATCATTACCTTAGTTTGACTGCGATATGAGATCATATCAATCAAAGGGAAGACTAGTTTATGTCCCCTTATAATTAGTTTCCCTTCCTCTCTAAGTACCAAGATCACAACTTTTGTATTCTCATAAGTATAATTGGATTGTTCAAACTTCTTCTATGTAGTTATACTAGATATAACTGATATTTTCCTACTATAATAAATGTGTTGTCAATATCATATCCAGTACATATCATGGCACAGGTGATGGATACATTGCTGAAGCCTATGGAATTCTAGTCACCAAATTAATCTCCTATTATTTCTCATACATGTCTTCTTAGAGAGAATTATTCCATGTGAAAATGGTAACCAATATTTATTGAATTGTTACAACTTGTTTTTTCAATAAATTTATAATATATGTACTTTTGACTTGGTCTAAGCTACCCATTATATCAACCTCAGTAGATCTCATTCCTAATAATTTAGGTTTCCACTTTTATTCAATGTTTGTAGAGTTACTTTCATTATATTCTTAACAAACTATAAGACTAATAGTTATTTTTCATATGTTATCAACAAATTTTACTTGAAAAATAGTGGTGCTCCCACTAACCTCATGTAGACACATAGCTAAAATTCATCCCAAATGAGAATTCTATGATATTTTTTGAATACTTCAATCCATAACTATATTTTATTAAATTTCACCCCTTATTCTCATTCAATGGTGCCACCGAATATTTCTATTTTTATTTTATAGAAAAATTTCAAGAATGTTGGTATTCATATCCAATTCCAAATAAAATGATCATATAAAGTAGCCATAAAAAGTATAATTCTATTAGATTTAGGCATGATAACATGGTACAACTAATCAAGCATTATTGGTACCACTCTTATACCACTAATGTAATGTTTCTCTAGAATACCAACACAATATCAATATTTTAAACATTTAAAATACTAAGCACCTATACTTCGATAAATGGAATCCATTACTTAAATTTAAATAAAATTTTCAATCATAACTGATTTTTATTTGCTGCTTCCTTTTTTGATCCATTATTGTCAATGAAAAATATATCACCAGTCACAGTGAATGTAAATCCATTACCATGGTTTTATCCTTCCTATGTATTATGTGTCTTTAGAATATCCCTTTTCCACAAACTCTTGTGGAAGTTTCTACTATAACAACAATTTTTCCATCTTCGATATTGACTAAATCCAATTTAATCTTTCTCCCACTATCTCAAATAGTGATGTGAACCCTTTTATAGAAATATAGTCTATTACTTGGATATAAATTTTTTATCTCAAGGATATATGTAATATCCTTAGAAACCTTTAGGATAATCACTTTAGATGCACTTGTGTTTTTCTTGAGGCACATTTTTTATATCCTTAATAATTAATTTTCATTTAAAGAAATGTTATTATGAAATAATGGATTTATATCATACTATAACTCATAATATTTCCATTTTTAAAAATAGTTTGTATATGGTTATGGGATAATGACCCTATTTGTGAATCATGTCTCAAAAAATAATGGATGTTTCTACAATGTATATTAGTCTCAGCATTGATGTTAATTTTATATACATCATGAATATGATGTGTATAAAGAAATATACATTTAGGAATTAATCCACACTAAATTTCAATGATCACTATTTTCTTTTAAGACTCATCATTGATCATCCTTACTAAGATCATAACTTTGATGTGAATAAGGAAATGTGAGTTTAGGAATAAATCCACCACACATTTTTTGATCGATGAACTAGGTTCTTATTGTCAAACCTTACCCAAAATTTAATGAACTAGTTTCCCCAAAATATTCGTTTTATAATTCCAAAGGAAATTATTTTAGTTGGGTAAAAATGATATATGAATGGTATGTACTAAAATTTCATGATCCATTAGTATTCAATTTAATCAACACCTCATTCATATTTCACTTCAATTTCTCCTCACAGGCTTCTCATAGATGAGACAACATGTCGAATCATCCATGTAATGATGTTTTTCCTTCACAACTCATCAATAATTGATGATAGAATCATGATGTAAACATCAAATTCTGTATAGATGAGTCTCATGTAATCATATTTCACACCCTAACTTCTTGAGGAGGCTCAATAGGTAGCGGGGACTCAATCACATAGAATTTCCTATATCATAGTACTTTATGAAAGCACTTGTACCACTCTTGGAAATTAGTACTGTATAGAAGTTTTTTTCCCATAATTAATCATAGTGAGGTTGTGGTATTACTTTATATTATTCTACAAACTATTGTTTTTTCAGATTAATGATTTAACATGATTACCAATTAGAAATTATTGATTAAGTAAATTTCTCCCACTCTTTTATCAAACCCTTATACCCTCACCACGAGATTCAAAATGTTCAGTCGCTTGAGAGAAGTACTAGCTTCTAAAAATTGTAAACACAATTTAATCAATGTATTACCTCTAAAGAGGCAACAAGATAGCTATGAACACTTCTTTGTTTCCATATATAGTTAATTCAACCCATCTCTTTCATAATAAATCCTAAGTAGAAGGAGGAACCCTTAATTATTTCTCACGAGCACATCATACACCCAGTTTTATTCAAATTAAAATGAGGAAAGGAGTTATGAATTAATATTTCTTTGATGGGTTTTATTATTTCTAAACAAATGAAATCATTTTCTATCATATATGCACATATTATGTTATTAAACTTACAACATGACCATAGAGTAAATAGAAAACATTCAATGCCTCTTAATTTTTTTTAATTTATGCATTTTAGTTTATTATTTTATATGATTGTGTAGAAAAAAATATTCAAAAAATAATAATAAATGATGTAAAAATAAATTGACAATGTGATTGAACTTGGTTATTTGGTAATGGTTGATCTATATATGCTCAATGGATCAACCGTGACCCTAGGGCTAATATACCTGAGTTGTGTCTGACTTGTTTCACAGCTCGCACACGATCCAATGTATCCATGTCTCTTCTAGAACACTGAATCATCTTCATGCAATCTAAGTATAATTATTTCCTCATAAAAATACATAAATACTATCACGTAGTTGAGGGGGTCTCAGGAATGTTTAATACACATGAGATACAGGTCTCGTAGACTCGCATACCCTTCTATATGTTAAAAAAGGAAGGTCGATGCAGAGATTGTAAAAAACAAATTAAATATTATATTCAACGCATGAAATTAAAATAATTAATTAAATAAATATATTTTAGGCCAACATTGGTAGTAACCATTCAAGATCATATGAAACGCAAATTAAATTTGTAATAAAAATTAAATATGTGATAAATTTATATCGATGGGAATTAAGTAAATTAAAATAATTTATTTTAATTTTAATTTAAATATAATATTTTGCTCACTTACAATTTATTTTTATTCTAAAAATTGTAAATTAATTTTTAAAATATATTTTTTAATTTTATAAATTTTTCTAGGCCACAGGTAGACCAAAAAACCCCTAAAATTGGTTTTGAGTATTTTATAGACCAAAATTGGGTAGGGTGGTTCAGATAGAGCTTGACCTATCCTAGCCTGAGTTGGGAAGACCTAGCATAGCCTTGAGAAGCGCAATGGATGCACATAAGAGTCCAACATAAGAATTAGTTGGGAGGGAGGTCAACAGGAGGGTCGTTGGAAGCAGGAGGCTTCTAGACTTTGGAAGTACACCGAGAGGCTTTGAGATGTAGAATATTGGGCGAGAGGACACTAAATGGGAGGTTGGGTGGACCTGGGAGGCCGGTAGAAGTAAGAGTAGTCCAGGAGGTTGGCAGGAAGGCCACCTAAATTATGAGGATGAAGGGGAGGCCTCCATACATGGGAGGCCTCTAGATACAGAAGGTTAGGAAGGGGGCCACCGGATGCCGGAGGCCAGGCGGGAGGTCACCAGACATGGGTTGTTGGGTGGAAGACTACCAGACGTGGGAGGCCATAGGAGGTGGGAGTCCAGGCAGGAGGATTCCAGACATGGGAGTCCTACCTGGAGTTTTCTTGACATGGGAGGTTGGGCAGAAGGTCACCAGATGTGAGAGGTAACAGGAAACACAAGCCTAACTGGGAGGCCACCAGATGTGGGAGGCCTGGTAGGAGGCCGATGAATGTAGAAGGTTGATCGGGAGGCTTATAAACAAGTTAGGCCCAGAGGGAGGTGGCTAGATGCAGTTAGTTTAGTGGGAGATATTTCTAGGGTTATTTTATTTTCTTTTTGACTTGCGGAACCGACATCCACCCCCCACCCATTGAAATCTTGTTTGTTTCTTTTTTTTCAAAATCCTAACTCTATATTTTTTTTGTAAAATTTTATTTCTCTTAGTTTTTGGCCAAACAACCATCCCCTATAATATTTTTCTTTATAAATTGATATAGGTATGTTGTGTTTGGTGATTCACTTCCTCATACATAAGATGAGGATCTTGAGTGAATAATTTCAAACATAAAAATTAATTAAAAAAATACCCCATTCGATTTTAAGATGCATTCGATAACAACTCATCAGCAACGACCATTTCTCAAAGGAAAGGAAGTCGTATCCCTCTAAATCATACACACATGCTTTAAAATTATGTGCGAACATTGATCAATGAAATTCTGGTGTTAGTGTAGTGATATAATTATGCTTTCAACATCCCAATGATCAACATAGTGATGATCCTTTGATTCGATATGGAACACAAATTAGTTGCTTGGATCATCAACCTCTCTCTCTTGAAAGCATGTGATAGGAGAGAGTGGATCTCAACAATCTTACATTGAATAGTAATGTAAATGAGAGCCTCCTCCACATCATATATTTATGTATAAAAAATAACTATAAAATGTTCCCCTACTCCCCCAAATATTTATTAGCCACTAAATAATCCATAAATTATGTCTAATTACCAACTAACCATGTCATAAATTTCATTTATATTTTTAGAACTTTATTATAACATAATAAAATACATTATGTGATAAAATTAATCCATTAAATCAAATTTTCATTTGAAAAAATATTAATCAAACTATGAATATTAAAATATTATATGTTCGTTAAATACTTTTCCTTATATTCACTTGAAAACTTATAAATACATTAAATAAAAAAATTAAATACTAATTATTATCCACTCAAATAGTTTGAATTTAATTATTCTTGGAAATCATACATTCTCAAAGATACATGAACCTTATTGGTGTGGCCCACCATGTCCTATACTCATATTTATAAAAATAGGCAAGACTTTCGAAAAAACTTAGTGTGTGACCCTCTAGGACCTTATTTTGATGGAATGGAATACCATTCGTAGACCACAAGGAGAGTATATCAACACACAAAATCCCCCAATAAGATAAGGTAAATTCATATAAATGACAACCTTTCCTATAAACTTACACTATGTAATATAATTTACTTGTCTCATGAAATCTCATAAAGCATGGTGAAAACTTTGTATCATTATCCTTTAGTGCTTTATTATTCATTAACCTAATTGGACATACATACTATTTATCAAATAAAATCTATCTTGGTATGACATATGGAAACCTACCCTCTTTTAAAATTCAAATATAGGGGCCTGATACTATAATTTTGGGGGATTCAATATAGTTTCTCTATATATTCACCTTGAGTTCACCATTTCATTTCAAAAACACACAACGAATCTCATATCTGCAATAAGATATGAGCCTATATTCCAAAGGAAAATGGTCATTAGTGTTTCTTACTAATGAGACATAAGAACTCACATTTTTCAAGATGATAGGAGATTGGGATCACCACACCCTTTTGGATAGAATTATTTCCCACCCATAACTCTCTTATAGATTTAAGATATTTTTGTGAATCCTTCCCAAGATTTGATACAAGACTATTTACACCACTCCAATGACTTGATCAAAACCATGTGTTGATGAGAAAAACCATGTTTATCATAGGTACTCATTTATTATCTTATTAGTTTATGGCACACTTGTTTATAGAAATACCTGGTCACTCTGGAATTTATCACCATCTAGGGAGGTGTTTTCTATCTTAAAATTTAGATTGAACCTTGAAGAGGCTTCCTATGTATTCTATGAGAACATGAATCAAAACCCATGTAGTTCACATGATATAGTTTAAGTATATATTACAGGACCTCACTATGTAGTTTAACATCATGTGGAAAAGATATTCATGAGTTTATTTGATTTTTAGGTATAGGTCTTAAGCCTTGAAGGGTACTCCTACGTATCATCTTAAAATAATAATCGTAGTCCATGTAGTTCCTCTAAACACCTGTGTTGTAAATGGTGCGACAATAGAGGTTTTTAATGGGACTTAGGTACATAAGGATGCCCAGAATTACATCATCAGGAATTTAACATTATAAGGTAAGAGAATATATAATCAAGATTGTATATAAAAGGAGACCCATATCGGGGAATTTTTATTATGCTAATGAAACAACCCTTTTCCAATCTCCAAGACCATGTGAACCGTGCTCTATGTGAGTAATAAGAGGTGATAGAGGATTGCATATATTACATGAGAACATTAGATTTATTTTAATGGGGATTAA
Organism: Viscum album; assembly: GCA_963277665.1. Classification (NCBI taxonomy): domain Eukaryota; kingdom Viridiplantae; phylum Streptophyta; class Magnoliopsida; order Santalales; family Viscaceae; genus Viscum; species Viscum album. Next base: position 380,994 of record OY728150.1, read on the forward strand.
ACACTCAGGTTTCCCTGATTCTTAAATGACTCTTACACACTGAAGTTGCACTGAGGTTTAAATAAGTAGGCTTGAGAGGATATGGTACCAAAAATAAATACATGTTATCTATATTGGGTATGGAACTCAGGCCTTAAGAAGGATTCCTATGTATCTTTCTTATACTAGGAATCATATTCCTTATAGTTCATGTTTCTAACATACTAATGAGTAGGGAATAATGATTACACCCAAAGGGATTATTTTCCCTAGGTTTAGGAGAACTAAGGACCTACAACAAAGCGAATTCCCATATTTAGAGGCATTAGTATTATGTTGTTGACATGATCAACAAAATTCACTAAGCCCACATGATTCATGCTTAGTGTGAGAAAAAATAGACAACATGAGATCAAATATAGTGACACATACTTTACATAAATAAATATTATATATTTTTAAATGGATATTTAATACATTTATCGAATACATTCATGAGTAAAATAAAGGTTTAGGGTCTTTGGAAACATGTATACATAAAAAACTGGTTCATAAGTTAACTACGTAATCTCCCACTATGTTCTTCATAACTAGAACCTTTATTAGACATATCATACATATTAACTTTCTTCACAATCTAAACATAAGAAATAGTGAGTTATGATGACCAGTAAGGGTAAATAAGGGAGATAACATTGATAACTTAAATATAAAAGGTGAATAAGTGTATAAGAACATGAGAATGAAAATTGAAAACCATACCCTACATATCAAAGATCATAATCTGGATTTATGGAAAAAATCTTGATAGTTCATAGGACATGAATTATAAAGGAATCAAAGAATATGGGCTATGAGAGCATAACATAGGAATAAAAAAATAGATTTTTGGAATACATGCAAGAATAAAAAATCATTTCCTTAGTTTCCAAGGATCATTAAACAAACTATCACATTGGATTAGTTTCACTCCCTAAACCATTTTGGTAGCCAAGGTTCACTCCCAAGACCATCATAGTGGAAATAGTACCCTACTAAATTGGGTTCCCTCCATACTCCACTCCTATTTACCTCATGATATATTCTTATTTACCTAATGTATTGAAGTGATACATAATTCTGATCCCACCAGTCACATAATGAATATCATAGATATATGTTACACAGATCATAAAACATTCATCATATCATAACCTATGAAATGAAAAGGGGTTTATAATCATTTCATCATGTCATAACCTTTAGAAAAGAGACATATTTTATAAAAATTTAATTATAGTATTACCCATGGAAAATAAATGGGTTTTATAAACATATTTTCATCATAATTATAAACCATATAGAGAAAGAATAAGAATGGAATTAGTGGATTATATCCCCAATAGATCATAAGAAAAATCAATATTTGTTGACATTTATGAATATAAATACTATTAAAATTTAATTAAAAAATTCTTCAGTAAAATACACTTTCCACTTTGAAAATCATATTTTTAAATTAAAAATTCACAAAAATATTGTGAAAATCCATTTCTTTTAAAATAACCATGGAAAATTATAATGTATTCTTTAGAAAATTGAGTGGTCATGATGGTGGTAAATTTTGTTCATGTCATAAAATTTAAAAGAAAACATTCCTTTAACACTTTGGTAAAAATTTAAAAATTACCTCATTCAGAAAAGGACAAGAATATTCATTTTAATGGAAATTCAAGAATAAATAATCCCAATTAAAATGTGATTGAAACAAAAATCCCTTACGACTTTGGTAACTTTTGAATCATAAGTCCCATGATAGAATAACATCAAATCAAAATTTAAATGTCATGATAATAATAGGTTTGATGATATTACATGTAAAATGTGATATATATACTCCTCATAAATAAATATAGGTGCATAACATAACATATGTCCTAATAAAGACAAATTGGGACGACAAACCCTTACCTCAAGCCTTTAATTTCTTAATACACATTCAAAAATACTTTATAATAAATAAAGGATTATTATAAATATATTAAAGAACCATAATCATATATATCATACCATATATGACTTATTTATAACCTTTTATCACCTATTTATAAAAAATTATTTATTAAAATCACTATTATGGATGATAATTGCATTGTTTTTCATGTATGTTTTGTTTCGGTAGTTTTCATCCTCTTACTTTGATTAGGGTATCATAATATACAGGATTTTAATAATTATATAAATTATATATATATTTATTATATAAATATTTATATTCTTTTATAAAATTTAGATATATAAAAATGAATTACATCATTCAAGGAGATGGTAGGTCGTACGTACGCATGAACACCGTTTTCATTTTTAACGGAAGAAATGAAATAAATGTAAATATTTACTAAAAATTAAAGACTTATTATTATAAAATATATATTATACATATTAATTAAATATTTAATAATTAAAATCCATTTAAAATAGAAATTAGAAATAAATCACATTGATTCATAGAGGTGGTAGTCCACACATATGCACCCATGATGTTATCATTTTCCAACAGATTGGAAGGTAAGAATATAGATGTGATATTACAATTAATAAAGAATATTTATGTCCTAAATATCATATATATACTTTAAATACACAATTATATCAAGTTTTGGGCGTCTTTTATGGAAAATTAATTACATCGATTCATGAGGCGGTAGTCCACCATACATACGATGGATGGTTTCATTTCCCATTTGATGGAAGTGAGGATGGATATAGGTTATTAAATTAACATAATAAAATATTAGTATAAGAAGTATATTTTTATTATTATTTATGAATGGTTGAATAATATTTTAAGGAGATAGAAGAAGTGTTAGGTCCACTAGGCTGGATACCCTGAGAGGGGGGGGGGGGTGAATCAGGGTATGGCCAATTAAAAATTAATGCCCGTTCTGATCTTGTTTCGCTGTTAAGCAAAACACTCTTCTCTCTTTTTCCTGCTGCACGATATATACAGAAAGTAAAGCAAGCACAGAACACATCAATTTTACTTGGTTCACCGCTAAGGGCTACGTCCAAGGAGCATACGCCGACAGGTTGCCGGTCGTACCAAATTCCACTAATCTTCACTAGCTGTGGATTACAAGGTTCGGGCTAGATCACTTCTATGCCCAGGCTCACTGCCTTTACAATGTTTAGGGTCAGCTCACTGCTTTCCCAAGGGTCACTCCCTGTTTCTCTCTCTCTGGCTCACTGCCGGTGGAGAGGATCACCTTCTTCCTCTTCCTAAGCTCACTGCTCTGGGAAGGGAATCCAATCACAGTTTATAGACCTGTAGGTCTCTTCATTTCCATTAAGGAATGCATCTTTTTCTGTATGTAGATGCTCTGTTGAAGTCCAACTTTCACCCGCAGAAGAATTTCACTTTTCACCGGATGTACCGGGCAACCTCAATTTTTACGCGCAACCCTTACGGTGTCTTGCGCGCAATTTCTATGGTTTGCGCGAAATTCCTTTTTCGCGCAACCTCCAAATTTTACGCGCAGCCTCGAAACTGCCTTGCGCGCAATTCACTGATTTTGCGCGAAATTCACTTTTCGCGCAATCTCCCTTTTACGCGCCAACACCAACTTTCTGCGCAGCCTTTGCTTTTCGCGCAATCTGCCTTTACGCGCAAACTTTAAGTTTACGCGCAACACACTTTCTAACTTCAATTTCGCGAACCAGAGCTCGGGTATTTTCTATGTCTTGAACTCACTTGAATGGAGGAGGGTCACTTCATATTTATAGGCAAAATCGACCCCGCGCGAAAAACCCTCCTTGAGCGCGTAATCCGCTTTGATCTTCCGCGCACAAACATTTTCCGCGCACTGCTCCATAATTTCGCGCACCTCATGCCTTTTCCATTTTACGAGCTTCGGACCTCGTAACACCTCTTGCGCGAAATACTTCATCCGCTATTTCGCGCGCCACTTCAATTTTCCGCGCACGCCTCCAAAATTTCGCGCGCCTCATGCCTTTACCGATTTTCAAGCTTTCGGCCTTGAAACATCTTTTGCGCGAAATACAATTTCGCGCAACCCGCTGTTTTGCGCGCCACACTTCAAGATTTCGCGCAACCCGCTAGTTTTGCGCGCCACACTTTATTTTTCCACACACCTCCTTCATTTCTCTCTCCTCAACCTTTGCCAACAACATATCACTCCATTTTCCATTGGCGATTTTCAGGCCCAAAAATTTGGCAAACACTGGAAAACGGCGCCACTTTGTACTGCTCTTTTGTACCGCCTCCAGATCGTCCTTTCCTTTGTCAAAGTTCATTGTCAACATGGAATGTCAACAACTTCTCGGGAACTCGACAATTCTCCATGGAAACCTGCTTTGTCAACAAACACAATCAACCCAAAAATGCTGCAATGTTACCTTGAGGGATTTTTGCCCAACAATCTCCCCCTTTGGGTTTGTTGACAACTCTTCACAACTCTGCTCAGAAATATTTTCTGCACTTTGATACCTCACTGAGTCTTCTTCCAGCTGCTACCACCATTCGACTCTTGTGATTATGATAGCGTTCAAGGATTCACTTAACATGTACTCTAAGCCCACATGAGCAATGCTCGGCGTGAGAAACAAGAGTAGTATGAAAAGTTCATCAATGAATCACTTCATGTCAGACCCCAATTGTCGATTCCACCCTGATACCAGTTCTTAAAATAAAACCAGTTGTTGAACCACACTGATACCAATTGGTGAATTCTTAAGTTGATACCAATTGTTGATAGCTGGACACCATCTCACACCATTCCAACACCACTGTTCTGCTTTTATCACGATCCTCAACTGTCGTGATATCTATGCTTTGATCGATCACTTCTAGCATCGTCAGATTTCATACACTCCCCCTTTCTCATTGCTCCCCCTTTCTGGCTGCTCCACCTGTCAGCTTCTCCCCGTATCAAATATGACTTTTCAAATCTCCGCACTATTTTCTCCCTTGAACAAACACTTTTCTCCCCCTTTGTCAAGCACTTTTCAAGCACTTTTCTCCCCCTTTGTCAACGAACCCAAAGGTCACGCCTTTGTAGTCTGTAACATAGTAGAGAACACATATCAGCACATTAGGGAAAAACACACCATACCTCGGGGAGAGGGGGGGGGGGGGGGTCCCATATCCACACTATTTCAAGTGTGGGGAATCGACTGAACTCCCAGAGCCAGTCGATGCCTCTCAAAAGCTTCCTTGGGTAAAGCCTTTGTCAGAATGTCTGCAACCTGTAGCTCTGTAGGCACATACTCCAACTTCACGATCCCCTGCTCAACTTTCTCCTTGATAAAATGATACTTAATCTCAATGTGCTTTGTCCTTGAATGATGGACGGGATTTTTGCTAAGATTTATAGCACTTGAGTTGTCACACTGGATTCCGATCGGAGACTTCACTTCAACTCCCATATCTTCAAGCTGCTGCTTCATCCACAATAACTGTGTGCATGCTTGAGTGGCCGCAATATACTCAGCTTCTGCGGTGCTCAATGAAATGCAATCTTGTTTCTTGCTTAGCCAAGAAATACACAATCCACAAAGATAGAATGCACCACCTGACGTTGATTTTCTATCATCGGCTGAACCGGCCCAGTCTGCATCAGTGTACCCCAATAACTCTGTCTGAGATTTGTCATTGTATGTCAAGCCGAAGTCCACCGTGCCCTTAATATACCGAAGTATTCTTTTTACTGCGAGCATGTGACTTTCCTTGGGATTACTTTGATATCTCGCTGCTTGGCATGTGGCGAAAAAAATATCAGGCCTTGTTGCGGTTAAGTACAACAGACTTCCAATGATTTGCCTGTATTCTGTGATATTAACTGCCTTGCCATCCTCATCTTTTGATAATTTCATCCGGGTAGCCACCGGAGTCTTCATCTCCTTGGAATTTTCCATTCCAAACCTTCTCAGGACCTCCTTGGCATATTTAGATTGAGAAATGAATGTACCATTCCTTCCTTGTGTGACCTGTAGACCAAGGAAAAACGTTAGCTCTCCAATCATTGACATTTCAAACTCATTTTTCATGAATTCGGAAAACTGTCTGCACTGAGCTTCATCTGATCCACCAAATATTATGTCATCGACATAAACCAACACCATCATCCTTTGATTACTGTCATTATTGAAATAGAGATTGTAATCAACTCCTCCACGCTGAAAACCAAGCTTCTTCAAGTACTGATCAAGCCTTGAGTACCATGCCCTTGGTGCTTGTTTCAGCCCATACAATGCCTTCTTCAGCCTGCAAACTTTGTTCTCATCCTCATGAATGAGAAAACCATCTGGCTGCTCAATATACACCTCCTCTTCCAGAACCCCATTCAAGAATGCGGATTTGACATCCATCTGGAACACTTTGAACTTCCTTTGCACTGCGATGGCTAGGAATAATCTTATTGTCTCCAGCCTTGCAACCGGTGCAAATGTCTCATCAACATCAATTCCCTCGATTTGGGAGTACCCCTTGCACACTAGTCGTGCTTTGTTCCGAATCACTGTGCCATCTTCGTTCATCTTGTTGCGATAGACCCATTTAGTCCCGATGAAATTCTTGTCTGCTGGCCTCGAAACAATCTCCCATGTCTGGTTCTTCTCAATCTGATCAAGCTCTTCATTCATGGCCTGAACCCAGTTTTCATCTTCAGCTGCATCAGAAAAACATTTCGGCTCCACTTGAGACAAAAACGATGCTTGCTGTGATGATTTCATTCTTCGAGTCTGAACTGGAGCTGTTTGATCACCAATGATATTCTGCCTATCAATTTCAGCTCGACTCTTTGGCTTTATCACAGACACCGACTTGACACTTTCCTCTTCATCATCAGTATCTTCTTCTGAGTCAGCTTCTGCCACTTCTGCTCCCCCTGGGTTGCTTACCTCATCATCACTTTCATCCAGGAACTGTTCACTGGATCGTTGAGTATTCTGCTCATTTTCAACTATAGTGACATCATTGCTTTCAATTATTTTTCCCAGCCTTTTGTTGAAACATTTATACGCTTTGCTTTTCCCAGAATAGCCAAGGAATATCCCTTCATCTCCTCGTGCCTCAAACTTCCTATGATGTTCTTTGTTGAGAATGAAACACTTACTTCCAAAGATTCAAAAGTACTTCAACGTTGGCTTCTTTCCGTACCACAGTTCATACGGAGTCTTCCCTTGCTTCGGACATAACAGGGACCGGTTTGAAACATAGACCGATGTCAAAACTGCTTCCTTCCAAAATTTCTCTGGCAGGTCCTTATCAATAAGCATTGTTCTGGCCATGTTGTTGATGATCCGATTTCTCCTTTCAACTACTCCATTCTGTTGGGGAGTTCTTACTGATGAAACTTGATACCTTATACCATGTTTCTCGAGATAGTTTTCAACCTGACTGTTTGTAAATTCCGTACCGTTGTCAGTACGAAACTTCAGAATTTTCTGCCCAAGCATCTTTTCTGATTCCCTCCTGTACTGCTTTATGCAACTGAACACCTCTGTCTTATGGGTAATTATGAATACCCAGGCCATTCTGCTATAGTCATCAATGAAAAGAACATAGTACCTTTGCCCATTTATAGCTCGTGGTGAGATAGGTCCACATACATCAGCATGCACCAATTCAAGCACTCTAGTTGATTTCTGTTCCTTTGGCCTGTATGTCTTTCTGATGATTTTCCCTTGTTGACAAGAATCACACGTATGAGTGCGATCACGTGATAGTTTGGGAAGGTCTCTATCAGCATCACATTTAACGAGATCCTCCATAGATGGTTGGCATAGATGACCGAGTCGCTTATGCCACAGCTGGTTTTCTTCCTCTCTGGATAAAAGACAAGTATCTTCTTCCCCACCTACAAGATAGAGATTTCCCTTTGACCTTTTTCCCTGCAGAACAGCTGCTCCATCTTTTCCTTTCACAACACACATCTTCTTGGTAAATTGGATAGAGTGCCCAGAGTCACATAGTTGACTGACACTGAGTAGGTTATGACTGAGACCCTCTACTACCAAGACATCAGCACGTCTCATATCTTTTCCCCCAAACTTGGCTTTCCCTGAGCCAACAATCTTCAGGCCTTCATCATTTCCAAATTTGACAACTCCTTCTTTGTCATATTTGATGCCTGTAACAAGATCCTTATTACCCGTCATGTGGGATGTGCAACCACTATCAAGGATCCAAACACCAGATCGATCTGATGCTTTAAGGGCAATCTCTGCCACCACAGCCTTCTCATTTTTCTTCTTCTTGGTCCATACTTTTTCTTTCACACTCGGCATGGATTGAGGCTTCTGTTCTTTCTCAGAGTGTGATGGACCACCCTCATCTTGCAAAGCCGCAAATCTATTCTCCGTTTTTAACTCACCTGTTGGTTTATTGACCTGCTGCTTGCGAGTGTTTTGATTCTTCTTTGGCACATTTCTCTGAATGGTCGAAGTACAATACCTAGCCATGTGCCCAAATCCTCCGCACCAAAAACAGTGACCTTCAAAATATATTCTGGAAAACTGTTCTCTGTTTGGCTGCCATCTCTGTTCTTGTTCCCTTCTATATCTCTTGGCTATGGAACACACATACTGTGAATGTCCCATTTTCCCACAGCAATAACACCTGATATAGGATACATTCCTTCGTGATACTTCAGCACTACGATTTTCCCTTTGGGATCTATAAATATTCTGATTCTGTTTTGTGCCCAAATCAACCTTCAAATTCGGAACGGGTGCTTGCGGTCTGACATTAACTGCCACCGATTTTTGTTTCTTATCAAGCCCTGAATCAACCTTAACATCTGAGCTCAATTGCTGTTTCTTTCCTGCTGAACTACTAGGCTCTGCTTTCATCTTCTCTGTCTTCTGAATAGCCTGCTTTTCGGATAACACATTGGGGGTCAAGAGCTTATCTTGATCCTTGAGTTTTTGTCGCAGACTGACCACTTCTTCTTCAAGCTCTTTGATACATCTAACCTGCTCCTTTCCTGTGTTAGTCAAACAATCAATTTCCTTCTTTTGTTCCTCAATTTTAAGCTTATACTCAACAATATTTTCTGAGCTCTCTGGTGTTGAGGATTTTAGTCTTTCAATTTCTTCTAACAGCTCAGAATTTTCTTCATCCTGTTGTTGCATATAGAGTTTGGCATCATGAACCAGTTTATTGGCTTTCTTCGTTTTGGCTCTCCAAACGTCTATCTCCTCAAGAGCTGCTTCCAATTCGGCTTCCATATCAATTCTCCCTTCAATTTCTTCTTCTTCTTTATCATCAGCTTCTTCTCCCTTTTGAGAACTACCAGCAATTGCCACCAAGGCATTTACCCCACGATCTCTGCAATTTTCAATTTCCTCAACTTCTTCATCCTCAGACTCATCTGAACTTTCAAATTCTTGTGAAAGAAGATTCTTTTTCTTGAAGAAATTTCTCTTGAATTGTTTCTTCCCTTTCACAAAAGCCGAAGCCTTCTTTTTGGGAATTTCAACGTCATCATCATCATCATCTTGAAACTTCTTGGGGCATCTTGCCGCAAGATGACCAACCTTTCCACATCTAAAGCATGCTAGTGGAATTTTACCTTTAAACTTTCCTCTTCCTCTTTGTAGATTCGAAGAAAGGAATGACATCACCTCATCTGTCTCTTCTTCTTCATTAGAATCTTCAATGGTGAGCTTCTTCATGGCCTTAAATGCCACCTCTTTAGACTTCCCCTTTTCCACAGCCTCATTATCATCGTTCCTCATTTCATATGCAACCAAGGTACTGTGCAAATTGTCCAATGTCAGCTCTTTTGGATCTTTATCTTCTAGTACTGAAACTTTCGGATTGAACCGAGGTGGAAGTTTCCTTAAGATGCGCTTTACAATCTTTATGTCTTCAATGACTTCTCCAAGACCTCGCATATCTTCCACAACAATGTTTACCCTGTCAAAGAATGCATCAACAGACTCATTCGGGTTCATTTTCAGATCTTCATATTTGTTCCACAACACCTGCAGCTTTGCCTCTCTGACTTTTGTGTCCCCTTCATATATATTCAAAAGCTTTTCCCACATGGAATGTGACGTTTTGCATGACATCACTTTTGTGTAGATGGGATTGGAAAGGGCTCCCCCTAGGGCATTGATTGCTTTGGAATCAGCATCCAACTCTCTATGCTCAGCTTCTGATAAAGCACCACTGTTAATATCAGCTATGATACCATGCATGGCTACTGAAAACACATCCATTCCCAAGGATCGGAAATAGTGTTGCATCCGATTCTTCCATATCTGAAAATTATATCCGTCGAAGATCAGAATCCCTTTACGATTGGTTACCTCCATTGAGAGAAGAACAACTTTTCAACCTTTCCCTCTGATACCACTTGTTAGGTCCACTAGGCTGGATACCCTGAGAGGGGGGGGGGTGAATCAGGGTATGGCCAATTAAAAATTAATGCCCGTTCTGATCTTGTTTCGCTGTTAAGCAAAACACTCTTCTCTCTTTTTCCTGCTGCACGATATATACAGAAAGTAAAGCAAGCACAGGACACATCAATTTTACTTGGTTCACCGCTAAGGGCTACGTCCAAGGAGCATACGCCGACAGGTTGCCGGTCGTACCAAATTCCACTAATCTTCACTAGCTGTGGATTACAAGGTTCGGGCTAGATCACTTCTATGCCCAGGCTCACTGCCTTTACAATGTTTAGGGTCAGCTCACTGCTTTCCCAAGGGTCACTCCCTGTTTCTCTCTCTCTGGCTCACTGCCGGTGGAGAGGATCACCTTCTTCCTCTTCCTAAGCTCACTGCTCTGGGAAGGGAATCCAATCACAGTTTATAGACCTGTAGGTCTCTTCATTTCCATTAAGGAATGCATCTTTTTCTGTATGTAGATGCTCTGTTGAAGTCCAACTTTCACCCGCAGAAGAATCTCACTTTGCACCGGATGTACCGGGCAACCTCAATTTTTACGCGCAACCCTTACGGTGTCTTGCGCGCAATTTCTATGGTTTGCGCGAAATTCCTTTTTCGCGCAACCTCCAAATTTTACGCGCAGCCTCGAAACTGCCTTGCGCGCAATTCACTGATTTTGCGCGAAATTCACTTTTCGCGCAATCTCCCTTTTATGCGCCAACACCAACTTTCTGCGCAGCCTTTGCTTTTCGCGCAATCTGCCTTTACGCGCAAACTTTAAGTTTACGCACAACACACTTTCTAACTTCAATTTCGCGAACCAGAGCTCGGGTATTTTCTATGTCTTGAACTCACTTGAATGGAGGAGGGTCACTTCATATTTATAGGCAAAATCGACCCCGCGCGAAAAACCCTCCTTGAGCGCGTAATCCGCTTTGATCTTCCGCGCACAAACATTTTCCGCGCACTGCTCCATAATTTCGCGCACCTCATGCCTTTGCCATTTTACGAGCTTCGGACCTCGTAACACCTCTTGCGCGAAATACTTCATCCGCTATTTCGCGCGCCACTTCAATTTTCCGCGCACGCCTCCAAAATTTCACGCGCCTCATGCCTTTACCGATTTTCAAGCTTTCGGCCTTGAAACATCTTTTGCGCGAAATACAATTTCGCGCAACCCGCTGTTTTGCGCGCCACACTTCAAGATTTCGCGCAACCCGCTAGTTTTGCACGCCACGCTTGATTTTTCCGCACACCTCCTTCATTTCTCTCTCCTCAACCTTTGCCAACAACATATCACTCCATTTTCCATTGGCGATTTTCAGGCCCAAAAATTTGGCAAACACTGGAAAACGGCGCCACTTTGTACTGCTCTTTTGTACCGCCTCCAGATCGTCCTTTCCTTTGTCAAAGTTCATTGTCAACATGGAATGTCAACAACTTCTCGGGAACTCGACAATTCTCCATGGAAACCTGCTTTGTCAACAAACACAATCAACCCAAAAATGCTGCAATGTTACCTTGAGGGATTTTTGCCCAACAAGAAGAAATAAAATGAAAATTAATGGTTAAAACTAGGTAAAATAGGTTATTGGGAGGGATATAAGGAATGGATTTTGGTAGGTATTTTACAAAAAAAATGGAAATTTATGTGTATATTTGGAAGGATATGGGTTCACCTTTTATAATTAAGACGAGTGGCACATATGAAAATTTTCAATTTTTTACAATAATTTCAACTCACTTTATTAGAAAAAAGGATATTAAATGGAACATTAATGAGGATAAGATGATATAAGATCAAAATAAATCCATATAATAGAAATTTTATTTATTATTAGTTCATTTTAACAATTTTCATTTGAGTTTAACCCGTGGTAAATCCGTTTTAACCATAACCTCGGTAACATATTTTTACTATTCATGATGACAAAAAATTAATATGACCATATTACCTAATTTTAATTATTAATATTATAAATATGGAATCCATTTTACCAAATTAATTTCAAATAAGTGGTATAATTTAATTTAAAATAAAACCCACAAGCGTGACGAAAATCATTTTTCCAAAGAGAACATTTCCTTAAGTATAAAAAGTGTTTATATCAACATTACACATAAAAATGGTTCCATTGAAATAAATTGGATTAATAATAATATATTTAAAATAATTTTACTTTTAAAACCATTTAAAAATAGAATTTAACAATGTAAATACATTAAATGAAAATGTAGTTTTCAATAAAAATCTTTATTTTTCACTATTCATCAAAAAATTAATCTTTCCATGAAATTATAAAAAATAAACTCTAATATAATTTTTTAATTTGATTTAAAAAATTAATTTTATTTTTTCAAATAAATTTAATAAATGTGTCAGAAATTAATCATATTATTTGTTCATAAAATGAAATAAAAACCATTTTTGCAGAAAAATGTATTTTTTAAATCATATAAATACTTTACTATATAATATATTTAATTTATCTAAAACTAGTATTCTTATATTAAAAATATTTTTTTTTTCTATTAATACCAAAAAATTTAATGGCTAGGTTATAATGGTCATGTTTAAATAATATTATTTATATCACGATTCATTTAAACCCGGGTTTTCATGTATTGTAAGCTATCGAAGATATTAATTTATTTTAAAAAAATTATTTCATAAAATCTCATGATGTTATATTGTCTATACCTTAAAAAAACATAACCTCATAATTTCATCACTATGATACAAAAGACTGAGGTTAATTCAACCTCATCATATACTTAGGTTCAAATATTGCTTCCTTAAACTAGTAGTTTCACCATAAAACTTTGATCACATGAGTAGTATTGTTTTTTTAGTACATTATATATATGATGAAAAATTTATGATAGTTTTTATTCATAATAAATTTCATTATCTATTAATATGACCTTTAAGTTTAGTACATGTGATAGATTAGGTATGCACTTCCTCGGGAGAGATACATCAAACACATCATGAACTTAAGAGATGTTAAGAGGAAGCACCAAGCGATAAGCTACAATCCCTACTTGATCAGGAATCTAAAGAGGGAAAATATACCTAGGGATAAACTTTCACTTATTTCCAAATATTATAACCTTATTCCATGGATAAATTCATAGAAACACCTTCTCACCAACTATAAATTCTAGATCGTGATAAAGATTGTCAACATAACTTTTATATCGACTCTACGTTTCCTTCATGTGATACTGAATGGTTCAGAAATTTTATGACATTTCCTAAGTTCACCAAGGTCCCAATATATTTATTTCTCCAAATTAATCCCATCACATTGGAGTTTTTACACTTCATTTCATAGAGGTATTCATAAGGATCTATTTAGATTCTCGAGTGAAAGATATTGTTGTAAGAAAACTCAAATATAGGAAGGTGTTTATACTAACTACCTTAAAAATCCATTGAAAAATATATCATCATATACTATAGGGTTTAAATTATTCTCTTGGGCTAAAAAAATATCCAAGGATGATACAAAGTATTGAAACTCAACTCTATTTCAAGAACCTGCTTAATATTTCACTAGAACATTTAGGTAAACTTCAGATCCTAATTAGATATAATAGAATGTGAAATTTCATGCACCCTTACCATTTAATTAATATATATTCTTGTAATATGATCAAGAGTTAAGTATTTTCTGATGGAAATGAATTGTGATGACTTTGTAAGGTAGTTTAATGCAACCCATATATCATTATGACCTTTAAAAAGTTTGCAGAGTATTATGAAAAAACACATGTTGTTGTTTTCCCATTTCCATTATGGTATGGGTAATGCTTGTAACATACCCTTAGACATCTATATCTTAGCCTTATAATGTTGATATACTAAGCACCTAGATAAATAATCTTTAATATCTCCCTTTATTCTGTTCCATAATAAATACTCTTTCAAATCTATATACATCAGTATACTTATAGGATGAATAGACAATGAAGAACTATGATGTTCATCCAAAAGATCCTTCTTAAAAACTGGTATTGAGGGGAAAAAACCATGGTTCCTTAACCTTATCACTATAAAATAATTAAGGTTGAATTGAAGAATATATCTCACCTTCTCCTATAGTTCCACATCTTCCTTATTCTCCCTATTAATTCTCACAAGGATATATGGTTGAACACCCATTTTAGTAAGATAAGGTTCCCACCCTTCTTTTAAGATTTCATGATCCATCCTTTGAGAATATAGAAATATTGAATATTTTGTGATATATATCATAGATAATATATAATTATCATTTTAACATAAATTATCTACCGACTTTTTTTATTTCCTAGGGTTTTATTTTATTGAGCAGTGATAATCTTTAATTAGCTCTAACCATATTCTTTGGCGTGTATTCAACTCATTCTATGTGAATATATACTTTTAAATTTTTTGATCAATTTATAAATCATACCTTTCTATGTAAAAATAATTCCTCTATATCTTTAATGAAAAAATTACCACAACTAACTCCAAATCACGAGTTGGGTTATTTTTATCATAAACCATCAATTTCCATGAAGAATAATCTATTACCATATCATTTTTTCATGTGAACGCATACCAATATTTTCTTGGATGAATCACTATAGATTACAAAACCTTCTCCACTATAGGGTGGTGTAAGCATAGGTGCACTAAATAACATTTTTTTAAACTCTTGTAAATTTTCCACACAATCATCTATCCAAAGTAACTTGGATTGATTCTTAGAAAACTTGGTGAGTATATTAGATAACCATGAAAAATTATTCACAAACCATCAATAATATCCAACTGAAAAAATAAAACTACAGATATCAGTCATAGTGGTTGGTCTAGTCCAATATTCAATAACTTATGTCTTTGATGGATTCACATATATACCATCTGTTGAGATTACATGACCCAAAAAATGAAACTTTTTGTAGCCAAAATTCACACTTTTTAAATTTCGTATAAAACTTCTCCTTCCTAAGGGTCTTCATCACAATCCTCAATAAATCTTCATTATCTTCCTTTATCTTTGAATATATAAGAATATCATCTATAAAGACTAATAAAAACTAATCAAGGAATCCAATAAAGACTCTATTCATTAAATCTATGAAGATAATAGCAGAATTAGTAAGACCAAACTACATCACTATAAATTTACAGTGTCCATACATTGTACAAAATGTTGTCTTAGCTAATCCTATTTCTTGAACCTCAATTGATAAAATCCAAAATGAAGATCAATCTTGGAAAAGTATTGAGCTCCATGAAGTTGGTCAAACAAGTAATCAATATAGGGTATATGATAATTATTCTTGATAGTGATATTGTTATGTTATTTATAATCAATTTAAATTCACATCAATCCATATTTCTTTATAAAAAACATAAAAGGTTCACCCCAAGGTGACACACTTGGATGAATAAATACATTTTCAAGATTCTCCAAGTGTTTATTCTTCAATTCTTGTGACTCAATCAGGGAAATTCTATAAAAAGTCTTCAAAATAGGTGTAGAACTAGGTATTAGTTCTAATGAGAACTCAACATCATGAGTAAGTAGAATACTAGGTAACATTTTTACAAAGACAGCAACAAACTCCCACACAATAGGAATATCATTGATGTTGAGTTTCTCCCCAACCATATGAGGTAAACATACCTTTTTCATAATAATAAATACCTATACAATGGATTTGATTTCCATCAGAAGTTTATATTTATCATCACAATGATAGACGAACATAGGTTTGTTCGAAATATCAAACATAAATTCTATTCTACATTAATTGATGCGGGATTTACATAGATAAATCCAATACATGCCTAAAATAACATCAAACTCTATGAGAGGGATAATACAAAGATTTATAGGAAGAACATTCCAACAAACATCAACAAGATAAGAATCATAGACTTGAGATGAAATCATCATAACATTACGAGTTTTTACATCTAATTAAACATCTAGTATTTGAGGTGATACTGTGATACCATGTGTGACTTTTACCGCATCATCATCATACCCCTCATCAAAAATAGTGATCACATGAAACTTCTATTTTTCTCTAGTCTTAAGAGGTTGGTGACGTCCGTCATCATCATTGACCTTCATATTTGAGCATTGGTTAGCATAAATCCCATAATACTTTCATTTGAAACACTAGAGCGTGGGTGGTGTATTATGTGGATCTTTTTTCTATTCACATCATTAGCTATGTTTCTCCCACCACATCAACATCAAATTTCCTAATCATCTTCCTTTCCAAACATAAAAAATTTACTAGTCCCCTTATATCAGTTTCCTTTATGTTTCCTTTGACACATTGAGCATTAAGAAAATATCATATTACTCTCTCCATGGTTTATAGAATTCTCTTTGAATTTTATCTTACAATTTTTATCAAAATCATGAGATTGGTGGGTAACTTAAATCTCTATTTCCAACTTGACAGGAAATCCAAAAATTTCTTCATATCTACTGATAACTTATGGATAATTCCCTTCAGAGACCCTGTTTTAAGACACTTAAGGATCAATCAACCTTAATTTTATGTTGGATGATAATACTATAAGATTACCTTGAAAGTATTGTGAACTTTTCCACATAGGTAACAACATATTCATCATCCTTATGATTTATATCAAGTAATTACTTATCTATTTTCAAATAAACAATATACATAAAGTACTTATTGAGAAATAATCCTTTAAATTCATCCCACTCCATGGAGTTAATTTTTCATGTTTCCTCATGTTCTTGAAAATAGACCACCATTTATCAAAATTTCCTTCCAAATGATAAATGACCCAAATAATTTTTTTCGTGTTATTAACATATAAGAATGAAAAATATATTTTTAGTGGTACTAATCCATTGCATAATGACTAGTGGATTTGTAGACTCACTAAAAGAGGGTGACATTTCCTCATGATGGACTCAATAGAAAGTTGTTCCATCCTTTTCTCATTTGGAGTCTCAACATGTTTCATAGGATGAGAATGTTTTTTAATCATAAAAATGAGATTTTTCATTCCCACTCACAAAAAATTTGGTTGCTCAAGATGATAACCATTTCATTGTCCATCGCATTCAGAATTAACATGGTTCCTTCAGGTTCTATCCATTGAGTAAAACCCAAAACCATAATGTGAGAAATAATAATAATAGTGGGAAAATATATAATCTTTAAAAATATTTTATAGGAATCCTAAATCATGACACTTTATTTTAAATCTGTGCAACTTTAGGTTTTAACTAATTAGTTATTGATAATTATCTATTCTAATATTTTGTGATGGTTTGTAAATAAAAAATTAAACTAAGAATATCCACCATGAGTGTCAAACTAGGTGCGCAGTAAGGGAACACTCACCGTGAACTAGAATCATAATGAGTTATACTCGAACAACTATTGTCATGATTATTTAACCCATATGAATCTATACCCAAACCACATCCACATTTAGTATCCAGATAAGGATTTTTTTCTAGGAAAATTAAACTCTTCCCTTTACCATAAATTATGATGTTCTTATATACTTAGGATTATCCTAATGGTTGTCACTAAAGAATTCTCATCCTAGTTTCCAAAGGTTAACTAAACCTTACTCTGATAACAACTATAGAAACCTATAGCATAAACTAAACGAATTCCAAGAATGAGAGGGTATGGAACCTTCCATCAGGACAAGCCTATGAATGCATGGGAAATCCTAGCTGAACAGCCATGCAAAGGTGTAGAATCTGATTTCACGATGAAGATACTGGGGAGGATCAGTTCCAAGTATTTAGTCTGGGTTGTATGTAATGTTTGAAGCCTACGAGCAATGAATTAATCTAAGGCCTACGGGCCATGTAATACTTACACCTATGGGCCTTGTAAGAGTTCCACCTCACCCCTTGAAAGGTGGATTATCAAAAATCAATAAAAAAATGAAGGCCTTCAGGCCATTAGAGGAATATTTAATAAATTTCTCAAACACATGCCGGAGGACCATACATATTTAGTGTCTTTAGAAATTTCGAAACTTAAAAAACTGGTTTGTAAGTGAACTACATCATTTACCAATGGGTTATTCATAAATACCACCCTTATTAGACATATCCTATAACTACCACCCTTCTTAGACACATCCACATGTCATCATATAACCTCTTGTTAACCATCAAGGGATTTAAGTTATAAGAGGCTTCAAGTGATGGATGGTTCGTGCAAATGGAAGTCTGTTTTTTTCACATAAAGTCGTGAAGATGTTTGAATGGATTCGCATGATCACTATAAATTGTTCACATGATCCATTGTACATCTTGGAATTGTTTCATACAGTTCAAATTATTGGATTGGTTTATCATCTCTTGGAAGTAACAAATTTTTTGAATGATTGTATGATGTATGTAGCTTACATGAAACAAACCCTTTGAAGGATGATGCTTGAAGACAATATCCATTTTGATCATGCAATGAATTCATGAAAATAATTATTTTCATCTGTTGTCTTTGTGGATACATGATTTTTGTGATACACAGTGCTTCATGAGATGGATTCATGTGATTAATTCCCTTATGATGGATTCTATTTTTTGAAAAATGGTTTGCAGAAAAGATGAATTCACATTCATGGTGTTGAGCATGATCTAAAAAGTATGGGATTGATTGATGGAGATGGATGACATTGGGTGTGGTTCATCTAAGTGAACCAATAACATTGGGTAGTATATAAGATGATCATAGATTAAATATGATGCAGGGTATTGATCAAATGGTTAGGATTAGCTACATCATGCGGGTTGTGATCTATGTATAAGTTTTTAACACATGAATAGTGTCTGGATTTTTTCCTTATCCTACATCTATTTTCTAGATATATGGTACATGCTTAATAAGTTAATGTGGACCCTTTAACCACCAGAAGAGAGTAGTGGGGTCTTCTCTAGATATCCATCAGCACCTACCCATGCTAACATGATCCTCTATTATGCTACTGACCAATAAAATGACTCTACTCCTATTGGGAATGTGCATCTGCATGTACCCTCACCTCATGTCACCTCTACTAGCTAGACTTACTAACTCTTATATATAGTTGTGGTGACTCCCACTAGTTCCTTGGTTGTGATAGATGGCTAGATATCTTGGTTGTATATATTTTTTGCACAAGAAAATCATAAATTAATTAGAATAATTAACCATGTAAAATGTGTTATTGAATATGCAAATTTATAAAAAAACCCAACACATTATTCTCAAGACTTAAACCTCATTCATCATGGAAAATATTTTACTATTTTTTCACGGGATTCAAAATTTTCAATTCCTCGATGGATAAGTGAATCTCACACATTTATGGGTGTCAAAAAAATCCCCCCAAATGTATTAGAGTCATTCTGAATGAAATGAATATCCTTATAAGGTCAACATAGATCACTTTTCCACATACATAGATATCTTTCAGGCTTTGATACTAAACTCTATTATGGGATTTTCAAGTGGAGTGCGTTTATTTAGGGATCTTAGGAACCACTAAGAGGAGATTATCGACTCAAGGTTTCTTGGTTACCAGAAGGTATATCCTTTAAGTTTTAAATATGGATAATCTTCTCAAGGAATTGGGTTTTCTATAGGTTTAAGATTTACTTGAGGCATAAATATCTTTATTTATAGAATATGTAAAAATTAATGGATGAAAAAATGATTGGGATGGAAATGAATTTGTGGCTGGGTCCAAGATAAAGAAATTGAATATTGCTATGTATCCCAAGGGAACAAGAATAAAGGAATATGAGATTATGAGGAATAATCTTATATAAATCAATCTCATAAATAGGGTACACATGTTTAAGGATGAATAATTATATGATGAAAGCTACTTTTGGATTTATATCATGCGTAGAAAGGGGATGTCATCATTTTTTGAATGAATCATAGGTAGGGACCCATGTTTCGGTTGGGATGTTGCACCAATTTGGATCTTATGCCACATTTCAGGCTATATAGAGTAGGCCGATCTAATTTTTTTAGGCCATGAAGGATAAACAAATTCTCACATATTTTCAAGACATGATAAGACTAGGTACCCTTAAATAGGTCCCTAGGAATAGAGATGCACTCTAATTTTTTTTCTAGGTTATTGTACCTAATGAGCATAGATCAATTTGTCTTAGGTCTAGGTTATAACCCCTATAATCTATGTATCTCTTTATTTTGTCTCAATATTTTTCCCAATCCATTAAGGGTGATACTTATAGGGTATAGAATAGGATTTTTATTGATCCTCCCTTTATGGGATTTCATCATGATAAGCCTTACGACTTTTACATTTCTTAACTACTCAATGTTGCCTCGATCACGCTATGTGTGTGTGTGTCAAGTGAGTAGAGACATGAATTTTTTCTAAGGTTCCCTTTTTAGATTTTTATCCTGTCATGTTTTGTGCCTTTTCTATTTCATAAGTTCTCAAAATTTCCTAGATTACACAGTGTGTGCATCCAACAAGTAGAGAGTCTACTTTTTCCTAGGGACCCCTTTGCGGGTTTTCAAACTAGAGATCATTATTTCTCATTAAATTGGATGTCTAAGGTCTTGAAATTCAGACTAATGATGTAATATTGTATTAGGTATATCATTTTGGTCCATCTTTTATTATAGTTTAAGGTATTATATCTTAAACCATATTTTGGTGTAGTTTAGGGTTGTATAGATTAGAACTTATCATACTATATTTCAGGGTCCTATAGCTCAGAACTTCTATAGTTTTAGTTTAGGGTTATATAGCTCGGACCATCTATTTCTATAGTTTAGGGTCATATTGATCTGAAATTTTCTTGCTTTAGTTTTGGGTCATTTAGATCAAACGTTCTCTTGATGTAGTTTAGGGTTATATAGCACAAACCTTATTTTCCTATAGTTTAGGGTAATCTATATTTGACCTACATTTTCATTCATTTTCTTAGTTCATGGAGTGAGTTATGAAGGATATATATTCATGAAGGGTTCATATTCCCTTTATCTTTACTAAGGTTATGAAGGATTAATAATCATAAAGGACTCTAATGCCCGACATCCTCACTAGAACAAGTATTCATGAAGGTTTTAGGAACCTTGTATACTATAAAGTTTGAGTATCCATGAAGTGTTTTTAGACATTGAATCCTTTCAAAAAATGGGCAATGCATGTGGTGACATAATTCTAGGGATGTAAAATACACTTGTATAGTTGAAAATATGGGTAGTGTAAATCATGTCCCAAGGAGTTTTAAATGACGGTGATGAGATTGGGAATACATGTTGGGGATGATCATATAATAACCTAAGCTTCTAAATTTCATTATGATTTTTCCAGGGCTCATAGGGATGAGATGAACTTTCTAACAAGAAAACGACACCTATTGTTGATGGGTCTATGACCCTTATGCATGAGCCTATATGGTCTTACATGCGTAGTCAAAATGTGGGGTCCTTCATCCTTTTCAGGGGATATAAAAGATTTTTTTATGTCCATTCACTTGAGTAATGATGTAATATATGGAGTATCCAAGGATGTCTATAGCACCCTCAGTGTAGTTTTATTCATAGTTATGAAGTTTGGGTCCTATATCATATGTTTTAGGATCATGCGGTAAGGACCACTAATCAGTTCAAGAATAAAATATTGCATTCAAACATTGAGAATAGGTACAATACATGGTAAAATAATGTCAAGGATGTTGAATATACTTGAATAGTTTTGTTATGGGGTTTGTAAATCAAGATTTGAGAAGATCATAGTCAATTAAAAATGGATACTAGTGGGTACAGTTTGAAACTAGTACTACACTTAGCCAGGAAAAAAGCTCATGGATTTAAGGGGGATCACTCCATCAGGAAAAAAATATCCCCTAGGAACAAGCTCCTAGGTATTATGTTATTCACTAGTGAATACTAGTGGGTTCTATTTGGATTAGTCTCTACCTGTTACCAATACACTATAGAGAAGAACCAAGAGAAATAAATCATTACAATGGGGTTCTAGGAGAAGTGTAAAAACTCAATGAATTAGAGGTTTTCAATTCAGAATATAAATATATAAATTTGGATTATGGAAAATGTAAAATTTAATAAGGATTTTAACACCCTAAAAGTTGTTTTGCTACATACTAAACATATTATCATGGTTAGAGGATGTAAAAATTCATTACTCTAACTTTTGTTTTTACAAGAGGGGCCCAATGAGCATGGATAGACTTTTTTTGGGGTCATAACATGGGACCTATGATATTTTTTCCTTTTATTTACACTCAAAATTTTTCTAAACACTAAATAAGAAGATATTAGAGAGTGAAGAATTGAATTTTTCTTAGACCTCCCTTTTCAGGTTTTCTATTTGAAATTTTTTGTGTCTCTTTTATTAGAAGTTTAGGGTCTTGCGATATAGACCACTATAGGCTAGAGTTTAAGGTCATACATATTTGACCAAAGTGAACCCAATTTAGGGTCATGGTATATAGACATAGTATTATATAGGTGTTAAAAAATACCTTGAATATGACTTAAAAGGTTAAGATTACTCCAAAACCCTTTTGAATGGTGGATTAAGGTGATGTAAATCATGTCTTGAGGTTCTCAAATCATGAGTAATGGTATATGATAGATATGATGAGGATGATCACACATCACTCTAAGGTGATTAGTTCCACTACAATGTTTTCTAGTATCACACTAATTTGATGTCATTTCCTACAAGGAGAACATGCTTATGGTTTATGGGTTGAGGGAACTTATACATATTTAACTCCTAAATAGTTAAGAATAAGGGTCCCCACTCCTTTCCAACAACCATGGAAGGTTTTTGTAAATCCAAGATACTTATGGAATGAATTTTGTTTTATGAATTAGGGTGACCAAAAATATGAAAAAATAACCACAAACCTCATTTTTCAATGGTCAAGCTCTTATGGGTCCTTTAATAAGGAGTGATGATGGATGATGGATCATGTAATTTACCATCATTAAAAAAATCACCCTTTCCATGAGTTTAAAATCACGTGACCAGGATGTAGTTTTTATTTAGTTTAACATCATGTAACTGGGTTGTCTTCCATGCATTTTAACGTCATGCATAAAGGTTGAATTGACCGGTGTGAAATTATGCATCTATATCCTTAAATATGACCTATATTGTCCATGGTTTTTCAGATATGGGAAGCATTTTCAAACTTTAAAAGAAGTATGGGTAGGTATCCATATACTGGGGGCCATTTTTAATAGACTTGAATAATGTGAAAA
The DNA here is from genome assembly GCA_963277665.1 of Viscum album. Taxonomy (NCBI): domain Eukaryota; kingdom Viridiplantae; phylum Streptophyta; class Magnoliopsida; order Santalales; family Viscaceae; genus Viscum; species Viscum album. The sequence goes on from OY728150.1 coordinate 404,634, forward strand.
TGAGATATATGTATATTTATGCAGGTGAAATGAGTTTATATAACTCATCCATTCTTGAATAGAGTAAGGTTTTTGTAAGTATACCAATGATATGGGCATATGTTATTTATGTGGTTGGGATTCCCTCAAGTTCCATTATGTGGCTCATGAGGGTAGGAGTCACACCATGAATAGCTATTTCATATAGATCCCCAAATATATTGAATTCATATGTGTAGAGAAGTGATTTTTTTTCAGTCCATACACAATATTTGTGAGGCTTACTCAACACATATCTATCTCATGTGTAATAAATGATAATTAAGTCCTACTATAGAATAAGGTTATTAGTTAAGAGAGGTATCACCCCATAGGTTCAATTATGAATTTATTGGAGATGAAATTTATTTTATTTTAATATGACTGGGAAATATTATTAGTGATCGTGTGTCACTACATATCCTATAAGGGATATGAATCAATATATATATAGTTCTTAAGAGTAAAACTCATTCACATGTCTGACCCATATGCAAGGAGATGGAATTTTTTTTGATGGGAATAGGGTAATATACTCTTATGTTATTACATATCATAGAAGTTCAAGAATCAAGACACATGTAGTTTTTTTATAGAAGGTTTCCCTGCATAGATTAGGCTTGTATATAGGTAAATGAGGAATTTTATTTTGAGTGTTGTGGATGGACCTAGGATCTAGGGTCCTAGACGTCACTATATATCCCAAAGGATCATAAATCAGGCCACATGAATTTCTTTAAGAGAATATTCCCTAAAAAAATCAAGTTGGCATGTAGGGAATATAGAATTATTATTTGAATATTGTATCTGGGCCTAGTATTTGGGATCTAGGTGTCACTTTGTATCCATTGATAATAGGAATGAAGGCACACATAGTTGTTACAAAGACTCTTTGTATGGATCTATCTCATATAAAGGGGGTACTTTTTTTTATTTCCTTGGTAATCCTTGAAATCATAGTTAGCTAAAGGGTCCTCCATTTAGATCAATCTCATACATAGGGAAAGGGAATTTTTGTTTCTTATCCCATCATGGAATGAGTATGAAACTTAAAACCCTTTAAAAAACTTATGTATGAGGGTCCACATATCCTTCTATGGACATAGATCTCATGTAGGTAGTGGATCACATATGATGGACCAATTTAAGATGTTTTAAGTATTTCAATGAGGACCAAATGGGATTATTGAGAGGAATGACTAACTCATGGAATTTGTGTCTTTTCTAGAGATCCATACCCAGATATGAAAGGGTACAATAATACAATGTTATAACCTTACTTTGATAATGGTTACAATGAAAATATTTGAAACTTAAAGGGCATCTAAATCGAGTTGGATAGTTTGGGCTATGAAATGTATAAATCATAACTCATGAATATGTGAATCAACGAGAGTTGAATACTGGTAGGTATAGGTGAAACAAGATTATGGGTGTCACCATGTATCATGTTTGAACTGGAATCGAGCCACACATAGTTCTTATAGAGAAAATGTTCCTTGTAAAGTTTGATCTTATGCATAGGGAATATGGTACATGATTATTCTAAATATTGTGTATGGATATAGGATTAGGGAAACTGGGAATCATTATATATCTCAAAGGTTCATAAATTAATCCACACATAGTTCTTATAGAGAAAACTCCATGTACATGTCTGACTCATATATATGGATATGTCATTTTTTATCATCTTTCCCAAACCCAACTATCATACCAGTCATGGGACACATGAGGTAACCCACTTTAAGCAGTTCAATATATTTCATGATGGACCATATTTAATTCATTTTAACCCCATGTGAATGGGATGCAGGTTCCCAATAGTTTATGGTCATGAAATATGGACCCTAATGCTATGTAGTTTAAAGACTTGATGCGAGGACTTATCCTATGTAGTTTAATGTCATGCAGCAAGGTTGTAGGTGTCCAATAGTTTAAGGTCATGTGATGAGGACCTGAATGCTATGTAGTTTAAACTATTGCTGTTAGGACTTTTACCATCTTGTTTAACATAATGAAATAAGGATTTCTGAATGCTGTGCAGGTTAAAGTCATGACAATAGGACTTATTCGGTGCAGTTTAATGTCATGCGGTAAAAATGTATGAATGTCGTGTAGTATAATATATTTCCACCAGGACTTGGGTATGAAGGCATAAAACAATGATCCATTTTTGATCCATCTTGGTTGTGGGAAAATGGGTGAAATAAATCACATATTTAAATGCATATATTAGGGATGATTATTTGATGAAGTGTGGGATCAATGTCACACCATTAGAGAAATATCTCATGGAGTTAAGGGTGGCCTTTCCATTAGGACCAAAACATGAACTAGGAACATGATTTGAGGCATTATTTTATCCATCAATGAATCATATAAGGGTCCCTTTAGGGACCAAATATACCCCTAGGTACATGCTCTTAGTCATCGCATTATTTACCAGTGAATCCTAGTGGGGACCTTTTAGATTAGCTGTTCCCTATTACCAATATTCTATAAGGGAGAACCAAGGGGATGTGGGATCGTAGTTTATAAATTACAATAATATATACACTCAAGGAATCTAGAGATTAAAACATGAAGAGGTTCATGTAGTTTGTTTATTAGAAAAGTGGGTGTCCAAAGGGATTTAGAAACTCAAGTAAATAAGGTCTTTACAGAAGATGAAAACCCTAAAATTAAAGGGAATATGAAAATGTTGTTATAATAATTATATGAAAATGAGTATGATGAACATATGAGTAACATCAAGGGTATCTTAATCCTCTTTAATAGTTAGGTTATGGGATATGTAAATCATAATCGATGAAAATCATATTCAATGGGAATTGGAGACCTGTGGATATAGGTTGACCATTATTAATGGAAAAATCCCATATCACATATAGTTAGTTCAATAGATCCTATAATTTAGGGTTAACTCTCCTCTAAGTCTAAAACATCCCCTAGTAATAAAATCTTAGGCATTTTGGTATCAACCAGTGAATCTTAGAGGGGTCCCTTTGGATTAGACAGTCAATGTTACCAACTTACTATAGGGGATAACCAAGAGTGTGTGAGATTGAAGTCTATGGGATTCTGAGAGAAGTGTATCGAATTAAGGATTTGGTAGGTATTAACTTAAATATCAATGGTATGAATGTGGTTCATAGAGAATGTAATACTCATGAAGGGTTCAAACACCATAAAGGTTATTCCAATGTATATTGAACACATTTTCAGTGCAAAGGAATACAATTAAATGATTCTTGGGTATACAATCATCATGAGAGATGATTTATTTAATGATAATACCTCAATTCATGTAGTTTAACATCATGAAACAAGGATAATATCAAGAATTTTAACATCACATGACTAAGATGTGGGTCCCTATATTTGAATAAGATGCATCTCAATCATGCTAGCTAGAGCAGCATACTAGGTTCACTATGATCACATCTGTGATGCTCAACATTATAAATAAGAGATGGTTGGGATGATGATCTAATTGTGTGAGAGTTTATGATAGAGAACATCCAATGATTTTCATATTCTAATGTGGATTGTCATCTCTACATGGATCTAAAAACATGGAGGGACATGGATGGGAGCAATGAAAATTCATGGATGAGCTAGAAATAGGGGATCCAGGTGTCACTATGTATCCCATAAATAAGATAATAAATCCAGATATAGTTTTTATATGGACCCTTACAAAAATATTATTCTCATGTAGGGATGTGGGAACTTAATTTTCTACAAAGATATATCTCATTAATGGTGAATAGATAATGAAGTGTTGTCATAGATTAATGAGGAATGTTTCTACATAGATCCATATCATATGTTATTGTGGATGAATGTCCCAAAAAGTAGACACAATTAATATAGTTTAAAGTCTTGAGATAAGGAACACTATGTAGTTTAAATACATTCAACAAGGACTTAAGATGTTTTATAGTTTAACATCATGTGGCCAGGATGTGTCCTGTGCAATTTAACATCATTCAGTAAGGACATTGTCATGTTGTTTAGCATCATGTGACTAAGAATTTGTCATACAAATAAACATCATGAAACTAGGAAATTTTTGTATAGTTTAACATCATGCGACTAGGATGTTATCATGAAGATTAACATCATGTGAATATAAATATTTTTCATACTCTTCCATCTAGTCATACCACATGGGTCTCTTCTTAGTGTCTCTTTCTAATTGCAACGAGGTGCTTACAAAATTTGATGGGGGACTATATAAGGTTAACCACAATGTTTCAATTACCTTTGTATACTGATGTGTACTGAAAATGGGAGGATTTCCTTATCTAGGTGAGATATAACCCTAGGGTGGTTATCCATGGAATATGTTAGGGGTATGATCCCCGTAATCTGTATTTATACTACCATGATGAGGAATATCAGGGTAGTTATCTCTATCTAATTTGGGTGAAGAGTTAGAATACCCTTTAGGTATTATGGATATGAGTTGTAAAGTCTTAAGTACACTGAAATTGAGAAGAGTATGAATATCATCCTCATCCATATCATGCATATAATATTAATGACATACCTTTTGGGGTAGATCCAGAGTATGTTCCTTCTGTGTGATGGTCACCGGATTATGTCAATATCCATTTATTATTGTGGGAATATGATTTCACTGCTAATAAGATGAGAATACTGAAAATATTTTGTATTTTCAGTGGGAGTATGATCCTACCATTTGATTGTGACTATAATATGTCGGAAAACCTTGGATTAAACATGGGTATGTTCTTGGTCCAAATATGAATTCATCTTCAGAATATAATGACATACCTTTGAAATTGGAGAATGGATATGGGGCTACTCTTATATAGCATCTGAATGATGCTGGTGAAGTATTTCATTAATGGGAGAAGGAATATGACTCTGGATCCTATAAGCTGTTGGAATATATTGACTATCATTTTCAGTAGGCATATGAGCTTTCCCTAAGGTGATTTCATTTTTTTGAAGGACCACAATTGGAACAGATATATGGGCTCTATCCTAGTTGGCCTTTGGAATATACCATTTTACTTGTTATATAGGAATATGAACCTTTTCTAAGGTTATTTACAAACTATATTATACAACCTTAGTTAGAAAGGGAATATTTTCCCATTCCTCTACCTTTCCCTTTATTGCAACATACCAATAATCCTCCTAGATGGGATAAAGAATATGTGATTTCTCCAGAGTAGAAAAATGTTCATGTTGAAAATATTGATATATTTCTCTATCCATTAGGATAAGAATATGTTCCTATCCCTATATCATTATCAGAATATGCTTTCAAATCCCATATATGGATGCTAAAATTTATTAGTATGTCAGATGGGTATTTGCTGGGATATAGTTCCACACATTCTCCATTTCGAGTATATACTGGTAGATGTATTTGATTGAAGCAGGGATATATTCCCACTCTTGTCCTCTTTATGCCATTGGAATATTTTGATGGAATTTATGCATGAAATAATTGATATGTTCCTGCCACCTGATTACTACCATGATATGATATCAGACGTGGTTTGAGAGAGTAAGGATATGGGACCACTCACTGACGCCCATTGGAATATGTCAGTAGGATTTATATGTAGAGGTAGGGATATGATCCCACTCCCTCTAGTATATATATTTCTACAACTAGAAATATTTCCTTGGTGCCCAAATCTAATTGTATGGGGGGAGACCTATCAGGTAATTCCATTAGAATTTGACTGAGTAGCATCAATGAAATTGTTTTATTGTTGGGGTTGAGATTTTAATGTATTAGTGGTACTTTCTGACCATTACATTTTCCACTTGATGCTGAAAATATCTCCCATAGATTGGGATGTTTCATAGTTTATAGTGTGTGACTAGGATGTGTTCTATTTGGTTTAATCTCATGTGGTAAGGATGTTGGTACCTTTTAGTTTAAAGTCACGCAATGTGGACCTGAGATGTTGTTCACTTTAATATATTATAGCTAGGAAATTCCCAGTACAGTTTAACGTCATGCAGTAAGGATATCCCACATGCAATTTAATATCATGTGGTAAGGAAGACCCTCATATAGTTTAACATCATGCAATAAGGATGCCCCCCGTACAATTTAACATCATATATAAATGATATACCCCATATATTTTATCATCATGCGGTAAGGATGTCCCCCATGAAATTTAATATAATGTGGTAAGAAAATTCCTCATGCAGTTAAATGTCATGTAGTAAGTAAGTTCCCTATGAAATTTAAGTTTAGGAGGTAAGGACATCCCTTGTGTAGTTTAAAATCATGCAGTAAGGCCATAGGTGAGACAAAACTTTTTATGAGGGATGCTTTTTTGATGGATCTAGGATGACATGTATGCATGTTTCATGAGTTTTGGGATTCAATAAATATATCAATCCTTCATATATTTTCTTCTGATGAAAATTATTGATTATAAATCATCCTCAAATCATATTACCTATTCACTAATGGTAAGGACAATAGTTGATGTGGTAATTCATGGCTACTTATCCAGGTCTCTTGTTCCTTGGGAGCTTGATAAGGTTTTATTTTATTAAGCCTCTAAGGTATGTATCCATATTCTTGGTCTTAAAGGAATAGACCATATTTTTTTTTCTTTCCCTGATATATGGGCACCTATCACTAGGAGGTAGGTGGTCTATATTTTGATTGTCAACTCATGTGTTTTGTTCATATGACATACATCACTGGAGTGCAGATTTGGGTGTTGGTGGTTCCAACATCCCCTTATATAAATGATTTTTAAGATAGTCATTAATCATAAATAAATTCTCAATTGAATTCATAATACATAAGTGGTATGGGTAGTAATTTTCATGGCCTCTCAAATACATATCTTCAAATTTCCTCATTATTAAGAGTTCTATCAAATCACTCTCTATGGAATAGTTGAAATACTTCGGAACATGTTTTGGATGGAATGAATATACCTTTTCTTATTTTTCATCAAAATATAGAAGACCACGCCAATTCCCTCATATACCACCTATAAATATATCGACCTGGGAACATGGCTAGGTTTGGAACCTGGGATGCGGTACCCCAATCATTATTAATTTAGGGGCAATTTCTAAAGAATTTAGGGACCTAGATGATAAGGATACTTCACATTAATTTGAGGAACCCGAATCTCCTAGATACATTGTGTAAATTGTTGAGTTTGGATGGTGTTTATATTTCACCCAATAAGGGGGTGGAATATATGGAAATAACCCCAACCCTATGGATCGAGGGTCTTAAAAATATTAAAATCCCACAAACTACATGAGATGGGGTGAGTTGTATTTGTTTGTATTTTACCCTATGAGGGGGTGAAGAATATAAATATTCCCTAAGCCCTATGTTCTAGGACACTTCATTACAAGGAAGACCCCTATAAGAGAGTGTTGATGAATCATCTCAGGGAAAGGACCCTAGGAGCATTCCAACAATTATTTCCCAAAGAAACTTATTCTATCATTGGTGTTGAATGATCTTTTATTTTATATAACTTGATTTATCATTCATAACTGGTTGAATCAAGAAGTCATGATGATACCCTTTCCTTTATTAATGATAGGGTGGGTGGATAGTGGTATGATTCTCAACATAGACCCCAAAGGATGGATGTTTTGTTCCCATTGGGAATATTATCTGTTGATATTGCATTTTGAGGCCTCATTATGGTTGATAATTTCTTCTATAGATACATGAAAGATACCATTGAGACCTTATTTTCCAATTTTGGAGGTAGAAGGTGGAACAACTTTCTATTTCTTGGATGATTGTAAAAGGGTTAAATCATCCTCATCAAGAGTGAACTCATCTAAATATAATGGGTGGTATTTTGATCTAGTTGATATCATGTTTATGGAGACATAAATGGGTTGGTGCTTCTATTCAATGGAGTATCTAATTTTATGGGTTGGTTCCTGATGTACTATTGGTGGGATAGTACATGTTCTACCATTTGGTGGGATGATACCTATTTTGAAGATGAAAACAATGTTAAAAATGATAAAAATAGACCCTAGATCTGTGGGATATGGTTTTTTTGGGATTCTATAATCACCAAGGCCAGTTGTGCTACAGTCTAAGGCTCCTAGATAATGATGATCTTGGATCGATTATAGGTCACCATCGGGATATGCCGATGGCCCCAAAATATATTGGAAGTAACAGGTATATTGGTATGTAATAGAGTTGGATTATTCAGATACCCTAGGTGGGATCTCTATGAGGACAAGGATTCTATAGAAGATGAGATATATGATCGGTGTGTCATCTAGGTGTTTGTAGATTTTTGAGGTATTCTATGGGTATTACCAGCTTTTTGAGTGATCCTGGTATCCATTGGAACATTTGGAGATTTGATTTGAATTTTAAGGAATCTCAAAAGTCATGGAGAGGAAAAAAGACAACTTATTAGGGTAGTATCATATATAATAGTGTATGGTTAGTCTGTTACTTTCATTATTAAAGGATAGAAAATTAGTCATTTTATCTCTACTAAAGGCTCATCATGGTTGAATAATTCATGTCAGGTTTACCATGTTTGTTTCCCAATTAAAATGTGTCCTGGTCAGATATATGGAAACCCATCCACTTCTGTTATTGAATGGTATGGGAATGATACTCTATTTTGATGGATTCAATGTAGTGTCATAATTTGTTCACATTGTTTTCACCATTTTTGTTTTAGAAACACCCAATGGATATCATATCTATAACAAGATATGATCTTGCTTTCCAAAGGTAGACGATCATTGGAGTTTCTTACCAATGACACATAGAAAATAACATTGGTTAAGAGGATGAGCAATCAGTATCATAAAAACCTTTAGGGGAATAATTTCCTATTCTTGGAATCTCTTATAGATTTAATATATATTTGTGAATCCTTCTCAATCCATGATATGGGACTGATTACCCCCATGCCAATGGCATGATCAAAACCCTGTGCTTATGAGAAAAAATTTGTGTATAACAAGTTATCCATTATTTTCTTATTAGTTTATGATAATTTAGTTCTTATATATACTCAGGCACTCTAGAATTTATCATCATCCAGGGAGGTAGTTGGTGTCATAGAATTGGGATTGATCCTTGGATAGGCTTCCTATGAATCATGAGATAATAGGAATCAAACCCCACATAGTTCATATGAAATAGTTCAAAGTGTTATGAAATATATAAAACATGCAGTTTAATGTAAACTAGTATGGATTTTCATGAGGATATTTGAATATTAGGTATAGGGATTGAGACATGGAGGGGTGTTATACATATCCTGTTAAAACAAGAACCAGAGTCTACATAGTTCCATTAGGAACCTATGTCATAAAAGGTGTAACAAAAATGGTTTTGAGTGAGACATAGGCACATAAGGCTTTCCTGAACAACTCTTTTGGGAATATGAACTTCTAAAGTAAGGGAAGACGTTCTTTTATATAAAATGAGGCCCATATTGGGGAATTTTCATCATATTAATGACACAACCCTTCACTGGTATTTAATACTGTTAGAGTTGGTGTACTAGAACCAACTATTTGTACTTTTATTACATGAATATTTAATATATTTAAATATTAAACATCTTATTATATATTGTTCATTATTCTGTATGACTATGGTGTAATAATTTCCTAGAGTATTTGTTGCAGCAATAAGGTCACATTAGTTCCCCATTATGATGAGAACCTTGAAGTGATATGAAAATAATATTAAATATAGTTATTCAGTTGGATGACATACTATGATGGGACACATAGTATACAAACCGTCAAGTGTGAGTACCCATAAGCAGATGAGACTTCTTGTAATGCCCTGACCCCAATTACCCAGATTCGGTGCATTATTATATAACATTGGTATGATCACAAAAGATCATGTCTCGAAATACCGATTAGTTTAGTAGCCTTGGAAATACTAGATACATTTATCAGTTTTACATTACATCATGAAATGAAAAACATCAACAACATTGTATTCATTAACCACATTCATATCCCACAGACTATCCCTTTAGGTTAGTCATAATATACTTCTTCGCATCCTGGAAAAAATAAAACATAGAAAGGGGTGAGATCAGATGCTTAGTAAGGTTATCAATATAGAAAAAACTTTCATAAAAAACATAAACATTTAAGGAAATGTATAAGACTATAAAAAAATACTTTTAAACTTGAACTTCATCATAATATGGAAAAGATAAAATCAAATAATTCCATTTACTTATTAACATGGATATTATACTAGTCTAATAATCACATGCAATATAAATATCCACTTTCATAATGATGGAATGCATAAAGCCAGACCTCAGAACCACATAGTCAAGGCCTTGTTCCAAGACTACAAATAAGATTTTTTAAGGCCTTATTCCAAGACACTAGTTTGTCTCATGAGACCTTCTGATGCATCGAGGAGCTATAAGGGACTCCATCCATCACTTACTAAGTCCAATTCATTCCTCATATGAAAATTTTTAAACATAACATAAACATTCATATTAAAACTAGCATAAAAAATGCCAATAATTTATCCATAAACCATGAATGATATAAAATAACACATCCACAGTCAAACATATCACAAAAACTTCAATACAATATGGAAGATTTGTATCATAATAAATCAACTTCAAACAAGCTTAAAATCCATCAAAGGATGTTGACTTCGATGAAATCAAAACTTTTTTTGAGAAATATCTCTTTCTATTTTTAAATCATTTAAAATTCATGTAATTATAAAAGAAAACATTTATTTTTTAAAATATCCTTATAATCTTGTAAGGGAAGTTTCAACTATGTTATAACAATGGAAAATAGCCGCACCCGCCGCATAAGTTAAAAAAAACATTCTTACCTTAATTTTGTCCAAAAGGCCATAAAGTACCTTGTTTGGAAAACGAGAGAAAGATTACTTTAAAAAACATATAAGGTCAACTAAGGGTATAAATGAATTTAACCCATTGTCTAGTAAATAGTAAAAATGTTTTGAAATACATTTTTAAGAATCATGGATGTGGATGATAAAGAGGTCCTAGTAGATAATTATGTATAAACAACCTTGGATAATGAAGAGATTGTGAAATTAAACCTTAACTTGTACTTTTCCTTGGTCAAGGGTAGGTTAAACTCCTGTATAATGGGGAAATCATTGTTATTAAATTATAAAATAACCATATACATTAATATGATATCATATATGATCTTCTAATATTGTTTTGTTAATGACATTTCAGTAGTATCATCGTTTCGGGTGTTAACTAATTTGTTTTCCTTTATATACTTTGTTACATAAGTAATGTTTGTTATGGATAGGATGTATCTTATTCATATTCATAATGATATTAATTCTTTAAAAAATATTTTTAATCATCAAATGAAAGTTATTCTTGAATGGATACGATGGGGAATGAATCTCATCGTGTTCGTGGAGACGGTAATCCGTACATACGCACGAGCGACAATATCATTCTTTTGATTTAAAATCGTATGTAAATAGATGGTATATCATATATACAGAATAATTTACATGTTATATTTATTATTTTCATCATTTATATTCATTATTATACCCATCCAAATGATGAAGTGTTTGAATAACAAACTACACCACAACGTGGAGACAGTAATCCGTACGTACGCACATATGGTGACTTTGTCATTTATAGGATGGATAGAATAATAAATGTGGTTGTACCAGTTTTATAATAACATAACATTATATAGAAGATACTGGAGTTATTATTTTATAATGTAAACAACAAAGAAAGAGGAAGTTGAAAAAGAAAAGAACTTGAAAGAGGTGATGGAATATTTATCTCTTCTTCGGGTTCTTCCTTTTGATTTGATCAAAAGGGCTCCTTAGGTTGGATTTATGACTAAATAAAGGCTTCTAGGATGAAGGTAGGACAGTTGAGAGGATATTTGGGTAGGGTTTGGCCGAGAAAAATGGCTTTAAAGGTGTTAATTTGAGAGGGAGGGGGGGTTCCCTTTTATAAGAGGAGTGAGGGGCACCTTAGGAAAAGATTGAAATATTATTTTATAATTAAATAATTTTCGGTTTCTAATGGATCCAAAATTATTTATTTCTAGGATATGGTAGGGATGGTTCAAAAAACACTAAAACAATAGGTTTTAGACAGGTTTGGGCACTATATTAATCTTATCTTTTAGATTTAACTCTTAGTTAATTAGTTTGACATTTACCATGTCTCTTTGTATTTTTATATTATATGGTTAATAAAATTAATATAAACTTCCAAGAGAACCTCAATTGGTAAATTAATGAAATATATAATATTATTTAATACCTTTTGATGAACCTAATATTTTTAGAAATAGAATATCAATTAATAATATAATATTTGTTTTAAAAACTCTTTTATGTCAATTTTGACACTATTTTCTATTTTGTTTTTGTTAAATTTATAATAGCATTATTACTTCGAAAAAATTCATTTAATCAACGCTAACATGTCATATTAACTTATAAAATTAGTTTAATTCATAAAAAATCTCAAATTACATTTATTTGGATATTTATAATATCAATTATTTTAATATTTCATTAATAAGGTAATTACTGCATCATCATTGTGTCATAAATAAATTAAATTATTTAATGTATAAAAATTATAAATAAAATACCATTATATAGGAAATAATTTTATATTTCTAATGAATATTTATAGTTGAATTTATATTGTGTGTAACCCTATATTAAAAATGTTTTAGTTATGAAAACTTGAATTTAACACTTTTAACTCTTCTTTGAATTAAATAATAATAAATGTCATAATCTAATAGAAGTGGACCTAAAAGATCATATTTTTATTCCTAAGGTTGTTTTTGGCCGAATAACACTTATCCAATAGAATTAGGACATGTGTTAGGGTAATAATAATATCATTTTTACCTTTAATTACCCAATTTACTTTTAACTGTGGTAAATAAAAGTTAAAAGTTACTATTCACCAAATATTATTTTTAACTTATTGAACCAAATTTTACTTCTTTATATTAACCATGTCTCTTGGATTTTCAAAATTCAAATCACATAAGCGGTAAAATTATGTTTTATGTAAATTTGCAAATGCTCATAGGAGGTGGGTAAAAGACGGTAAAAAGTTAAATGAAATTTTAATATATCTAAAATTATTATAAACTGACTCCAATTAATTACATTTAACTTATATAGGTATTATGTATCTATTTTCACCTAAAATAAATTTAAATAAAATAAACAATTATTTAAATAAAAATTTGGTTTTAAATAATAACTCAGTGTTTTTCACTATTCATCAAAAATTGAAAGTTTTCATAAAAATACCAAAAATTCACCCTAAGATAATTTCGATATTCCAAATCCAAAAATAAAGTCCATTCTAAAAGATAAAATTTATAAAATTCAAAAAGTGGGTATTTCTATTCATAATGACTAGTTTGATTGATCGTTGTGTGTCAGAATCTTGAAGTTGCGTACAACGAAAGCTATTGCATTATTCAAAGTGAAACCACTAGTGCAGAAAACGTTTTTTACGTCGGTTATTTTTCATTTTTTATGTCATTTTTTAGTCGACGTTAATATGGACGACGTTATAAATATTGTTTTTTACGTCAGTTATTTAAAAACTGACCTAAAAAACATAACATCTCGGTGTTTATCACATCGGTTATTAATTAACCGGTGTGCAAAAACCAGGGGGGAGGGTTTATCACCTCGGTTATTATATAAATTACATGATAAAAGAGTGCGGGGGTGTTTATCATGTCGGTTATATAATAAACGACATGATAAACCATTTCCCCGGCCTTTATCATGTCAGTTATTACATAACCGATCTGATAAACCGGGGGGGGGGGGGTGTTTATCACATTGGTTATTATATAACCGACGTGATAAAATACTTTGGGGGATGTTTATCAGGTTGGTTATTTAATAACCAACATGATAAACCCCTGGGAAATGGTTTATCACGTCGGTTATATAATAACCGACGTGATAAACCAGTCTGGGGGGGGGGGGAGTTTATCACGTCGATTATTAAATAAACGACGTGATAAACCATTCCACAGGTGTTTATCACGTCGATTATTCAAATAACTGACATGATAAACCATTCCTCATTCCTTTATCACGTTGGTTATAAAATAACCGACGTGGAAGACCAATTTTTTTAAATGGAATGAATTCCTCTGATCTCCCCAAAAACAACCAGAAACAAAATCAAGAATTCATACCACAAAAACAGAAGTAGACAAAAACAAGAACCAAAGAAAAATTAAGCATTTACATTGATAACATTTAAAACTTACCCCACTGGACAGCCCCCCACCACCCCCTGAACAGCCCCCTCACCCCACTGGACAACCCCCACCACACCCCTGGACTGACCCCGACCCCCTGGACAGCCCCAAACACCCCGGGACAACCCCCCATCATCATGTATACCCCCCAAACCCTATACATCACTCCCACACCCCTAGACAACCCTCCCACCCCCTCACCCCACTGGACAGCCCCCACCACACCCCTGGACTGCCCCCCGACCCCCTGGACAACCCCAAACACCCTTGGAAAACCCCCCCACCCTCATGTATACCCCCCACCCCCTAGACAACACTCCCACGACCCTGGACAGACCTACCACACCCCTGAACATCCCCAAACACCCCTGGAAAACCCACCCACACCCTCCTAGACACCCCTCGGGGGGCACGCCGCTGGAAGGTACTCATCAGTCCCACATGCGAAGCTTGAGCTCTCAAAATGTTTCACATGTGGGAGTGACGAATACCTTCGAACGACGTTCATCCCCCCCGAGGGATGGCGGTACCTCCTCTCCCACCCCCGGGACTGCCCCCCCCCCATCCCCATGGACACCCTGGACCCCCCCCCCCCCACCCCACTGGACAGCCCGCCCCCACCCCACTGGACAACCCTCCCACACCCCTGGAAACCCCCCTCACCCCACAGGACACCCCCACACCCCTGGACACCCTCTGGACAGCCTCCCACTCCCCTGGACAGCCCTTCCACCCTCCTGGAAACACTCCCACCCCCTAGACTACCCCCACTCTCATGGACACCCAGGACCCCCCACCCCACCGGACAGCCCTCCCACACCCCTAGACACCCCCACCCCACTGAACACCCCCCACACCCTTAGAACCCCTCCCCCCAGACCAGAATACATACCAGAAAAACCATCATAAGTAGACCAAAATAAGAAGTAGAGCAAAATTAAACAGTCACATATATAACATTCAAAACTTACACTGTAAACTTCAAAAGAAAAAATAAATCCAACCTAAATGACTACCAAATACACAATTACAACGAAAATATTAAAAATTACATTTTACACTACAAACAACTAAAATTCAATCAAACCTGTAAAATAATTTGACCACTCCACTTGTAATTGTTTGATGTCTTGAGCAGTATAGGGTTGATGGTCATCAAATAGCTACAAATGAAAAGTATAGTAGTTAACGTGTATAATGAATAAATCAAATTAAAATATTATGGCAAAGTTTAAAAGGAAATATTACCAGGTCAAAGTTCACAACTGTCCCAGTTGTTATTATTTCATACATAAATATTAACATATAATATCCGCATTTGACGACTCCTTGTTGTTAACGAAAATTCTGTTTGAATGAGTGTAAATTCAATATATTATTTTTATGTAATAAATAAAAAATAAAAAATTATAAATGGATATTTACCTTTGCATTTACATATTTGATCTTTTCACTCCTTTTCTTTATGTTTTTTTGAAAGTAGACCCATGCCCTGTTAGAAAATAATACTAATGGGGTAAATTTAAAATTCATTATAATATATAAAACTATTGAGAAATTGAAACTTACTTTTCCAATATATTCATAAAACTTTCCCGCACATCATTATGGACAGAGCATATCCAATAAAGTGTTTTCTCCCTTGGACAAAAAACCCCTAACATCCAATGATCACTGATAAAAGAAAATTTAAGGTTAGTGGTTTTTTATGTTAAAAGATAATGAACTCTTTGAGAGAGATGTGTTTCATACCTCTCACAAAAAGGCATCATCCAAAATTGTGTGACTATATTCTATTCAAGTCATTCAGCAATATAAAGCATTCTTTGTTCCTCATCTAATGCACATGCTTCAGGGGAAATCAATTGCGGGTCCATGAATCCATATACATCTGTCAGCTCATTCCTCTCAAAAATGTTATAAATATACCTAATACAAAACAGACATAAGTATACATTTTTAATAAATATAACGTAGAGAAAAGGTGTTAAGACTTACATGGAAAAAAATTTCACCACGTTGATGCCCAACTTATCTCCAGTAGCAAGCTCCATGATATCAGTTTTCATAATCCCCACAGTTATTGCACGTCCACAAACATGAGCTTCTATTAGAAACTCATAATAACCCGCCAACAAATTTGAATATATTGACAATCTGTCAAGACTACTAGAATATGCATATGATGTCATAGCCATTCATCTTTGTTGTTGTCTATACAGTATTTCTTTACCTTTGAAGTATTCCTGTAAAAATAAATAGAAAAATATATTAGTTTTCAAATGATAAAAAAACTTTAATAAAAAAATAAAATAAAAGATATAACATTCATACCTCTATGTTAATGAGTCGAAGAAGTCTGGATGACAAAATTAAAAAATGGCCGATACTATGTCCAACTGTTGTCACCTCATCTATAGGTAATGATACTCAAGCTGATCTATCTATAATATCCTGTACAGTGACCCTATGATTATATACCTCTAATTGTTGATGATGAACTGTATCTCCTATACAATATACCAACCCATATGAAACTATATGATGTTGAGGATCATCAACATACAAATTTCAATAAGTAGGAAGTTGCGACGGAGGAGTAGGATAAAAAATGGGGTCCGCAGGCTGAGGTGGGGGAGTGGGAGCTACTGGCGGAGGTGGAGGATAAATAATGGGCTCTGCAGGGGGAGGTGGAGGAGTGGGAGCTGTAGTCTGAAATTGTCTTTTCATGTCTGCAAACATAGACTATACCGACACTCTAATCTTTTCCTCTATCATCACATTAATATTATGAACTTCAGCCTCCAAGGATTCTATTTTTTTTATAAACACCCTCAACGTTAGAAGTTGAAGAACGTGACAAAACTTTTCTTACCAATACACATGCCGGACATCCTCTTACACGACCAGGATGTTCGGGCTTTCCCAATGCTATAAATAAAATATCTTGCCTCCTAGTAGCTGTAAATACCCCCTGTGACCTCTGATCCTCAAGAGAGTCCTATATTAATTAATTGAACATTTCTGTAATGATTGAAATTATATGAAGAAAATAGTTAAATTAAATAAATAAAATAGATATCTTACAATCCTCTCAGCTACAATTCTCGATTCTTCCGAAAGATATTGCCCTTTTTTACCGATCCAAGCTCTCTCCCATTTTTTATTTCTAGATGGAGGGGATGGAGGGGCCACCTCTCTAGAGCTTGAAGTCTCAGCTCTTAGTTTTTGAAATTTTTACGCCATCATTTGTTCTTCTAAAAATGCATACCCTCCCCAAGATAAACTATGAGGGTATACATTTTTAGATTGGATCTCCTGATGATCTTTCCTTTTTTTTTCTGTAAATTAAGAATAATAAATAATTAATAAAACATTAATAAGATCATTTATATAAGAAAGCTTATAAAAGTTTACATTGCCCTTTCCAAAAATGACTATTTTCTTCTACTTTCAAAAAACTGTCTCAATGTGTCTTCATCTATAAAAGGATATATACGAAATGGATTGTCATGAATCCTATGACCAAAAATGAAATTAGATGAGAGGGTTGATTTGAAATCCCTCCATCACCTGGCAGCCATCGATAAGATTTTATTCCTAACTCCTCCAGTGTCAGGAATATCAAATGTCATTTGATGAAGAAGAGGTTAAACATATTATATATACTAGAAACATTTAAAGAATAGTCAAACAATAGCAAAAGATCTTACCAAAATTGTCTCCCAAAACTGAGATATTATCTCTTTATCGACACTTCTCCAGTCATCATACAAAATACTTATTTTGCTCTTAGCCTGAGTTGATACAAAACTCTTTAAATCTTTTGCATTTGGACCTCTAGGTATATCATCATCATCAAACTCAATGATTATCCTCTGATCCTGCATACGGGAAAGTGCTAATTTTGGTAAACGTGTGCACCCACGTTTACCAACTCTTGAACTTTTTTTCATAATAGGAGCACATGAGAAAGATTGGGGAACATCAAGAGGAGCATGTGAATGTTACTCCCCAGAGGTATGACCAATATGCTCATCTACAGAATCATGTGGTTGATCAACTGAATGATCTGTCATTATCCTTCAAATCAAAAAAACAAACATTAGTTCAAAAATATACAAATTCAAATATTTTAATACTACTATAAACATGGTAAACATGGTAAACCTGTTAAACATGGTAAAGTAATTTTCACTAAACAAAAATAATAGATATATAATTCATGTAATGGTAAACATGATAAAGGAAACTAAACAAACTTAAAACAAACAAAAACTTATACTTATTTTGTTTTAATACATGTTTTAATAAAGAAAAAACTTACAATATCTAACATTTTATGAAAAAAATAAATGTAAACAAGAAATAAACATATGTTACCTGTAATTTTAGGAATGTACAAATGAATTGTTTTCCCAAATTCCTTCGTCATGATTGTTCTTTATGGAACAAACCTTGTATTCAACATGCTCATCATTATGTTCTGTTAATCTTTCCATGGAAGTAGGGATCTCACATAAATCAGCATCTTCATCAACTTCATCCTCACCAACATATTGTTTTTTCCCTTGTAAAACAATAGCCCACTGCATATCTGATTGATCTACTACATATAAAATTTGTTTTGCACGTGTTTCCATTATAAAATAATCAGCTGTGTCTTCCAATCTATTCATATTAACAAGTGTCATACCAAATTCATCGTGTCTGACATTGTTGTTACCGATAAACCATTTACAGTTAAAAACATTAACTTTAATTTTAAAGTAATCAACCTACCATATGTCTTCAATCACTCCATAATATGCACTTGATGCAGAAATTGGGTTTTTTTTCCTTAGCACTCGAAAAATGCATTGCTTCTGCAAACACCAATACACCACTATTCTGAACTGAACTTCGGTTGTCCTGAGATTTCGTATGAAATGTATAGCCATTAATGTCATAACCGAATCATGTTATCACATTTAAACATGGACCACCCACTATCCATTTTAATATATCTGATACATCTGATCTACCAAGCAAGGTCTTTTTAAACCATGACAAAAATGTTTTGTTGTGCTCATTCAAAATCCACATTTCTTTCTTCTTTGGATGACATTTTTTCAACTCATTAATATTCAATGTGATATACGGTTGAGCATCAACTATGTTATTCAAGATGTATGATTATAACTTCTTCATTTGTTCAGCTGAAAATGATTTGACTTTCAATCCACGAATCCCCTTTCCCTTATTATTAACTCGTTCATGGCAAGATGGAGGCAAACCTATGTGTTGCACCGCAGCCAAGTAGCTCGTACAAAACTCTGCAACCTCCTCAGAAATATACTTTTCAATAATGGAGGCTTCAGGTCGATATGGATTCTTAACATACCCCTTCAATATTTTCATATACCTTTCAAAAGGATACATCCAACGAAGATATACAGGTCCACAAATCATTATTTCTCAAACCAGATGAATCATTAAATGCACCATTATATCAAAAACAGTTGGTGGAAAATACATTTCCAATTGAAAAAGTATAAAAATTTCATCATTTTCCAAAATGTTCAAAGCATTTACATCAATATCCTTATTACAAATTGAATTGAAAAAATAACACAACTTCATTATAGTCTTTCTGACATAGATGGGCAATATTCCACGCAATGAAACTAGTAGAATTTTTTGCATCATGACATGAAAGTCATGTGATTTCATACCTATCAACTTCAAGTCCTTCAAGGAGAGAAAAGTTTTTACATTTTAAGAATAACCTTGAGGAACTTTGATATCATGAAGACACTGACAAAATCTAATTTTCTCCCTCTTCGATAATGTATGACAAGCCGGGGGAAGAAATGTTCATCTTCCTTTAGGAGTGGGAGCTAACTCCAAATTTATTCCCAATGATAGTAAGTCTAATATTTCATTCAACCCATCCTTTTTCTTTCCTTTAATATCTAACAATGTTTTAATCAAACAATCAGAGATATTCTTCTCCACGTGCATGACATCAATATTATGTTTAACTTCATGATATCTCCAATATGGTAGCTCAAACAATATTGACCTTTTCTTCCAAATATGTCTATCATTACCAGATTTCTGTGTCTTTCCCAATGTCACATCAAGGTTTTTCACCCTCTCAAAATATAGATTAGGGGATAAAGGTTTTGGAGAAATATAAAGTTCTTGGGATCCATTGAATGCCTTTTTAAGTCTTCTATAAGGTTGATACATAGGCAAAAACTTTCGATGACCCATGTACACTATTTTCCTCCTAGGATGCAATTGAAAATATAACATCTGTTGTTCGAAAATTGGACATGCTTTATGCCCTTTAACACTGTATCTAGAAAAATTTCCATATGCTAGGAAGTCATTTATAGTGAACAAAAGCACTAAATGCAGTTGAAAATATTCCATTTTATAAGAATCATACACCCTAATACCATCATCCCATAAAAGTTTCAAATCATCAATCAACGGTGACAAGTAAACATCAATATCATTTCCGGGTTGCTTCGTACTAGAGATCATTATACTCAACATGACATATTTGCGCTTCATACAAACTTCAGGAGAGAGGTTGAAAATTACCAATAAAACAGGCCATGAAATATGTGTGCTACTGAGGGTTCAGTATGGATTCATTCCATCTGTGCACAACCCTAGTCTGAGATTTCTAATTTCATTTCCAAATGTAGAATACTACTAATCAATTTTCTTCCATTATTGACAATCAGCTGGATGACGTATTTTTCCATCACATAACCACTCATCTGTATGCCATCTTAACCTTTTTAAATCATATGAATTAGCAAATAAACGTTTGAAACGATGAATTATAGGAAGATACCAAAATACCTTTTAAGGGATCTTTGTAATATCTACATAAGCCTGTGATTTTTCTTTCACCTTATACCGTGATGTCCCACATTTAGGACACTCTGACAGAAATTCATATTCCTTCCTATATATAATATAGTCATTCGGACAAGCAAGTATTTTCTTGTATCCCAATCCCATCGGGTATAATATTTTCTTGGCCTTATAATGTGAATCTGGAAGATCGTTATCTTTTGGAAGAATATCTTTCATCAATTGTAGCATCTTTGTAAAACTTCTGTCACTCCATATATGTTTCGCCTGTAGGTTAATCAATCTTAACACTGCTGAAAAAACCATAAAATCTATACAACCATGATATAATGGTTTTTCAGCATCACCATATAGATGCGCAACTGTCAGTTCTATGTCAATTTGTTCTACTACATTATCGTGAATCATTTCTTAAATTCCATCAGAGTTACCATCTTTCAAATCATCATCATCAGTGACATTCCATCCAGTTTCACCATGCCAAATCCAAGGGCTGTAACTCAGATTAAAACCATGACAAATCAGATGATCTTTTATATCTCTACTTTTCAACTTCTTCATATTCAAACATTTCAGGCATGGACAGAAAAAAATGTCACTACTTGGAACATTTCATTTAGCAAATTCCAAAAAGGCATCAACACCTTCCTCATATTCATTGCTCATTCGATGCGTCGTAATCCAATTTCGACTCATTATTACCTATAAAAAATATAAAAATTATACATCTTTTTAAGATAAGACAAATATATGTTTATATGAAAAAAATCATAACTTGAATGTAAAAAAATTTTGAAATATAAAACAAATCTATGCGTATTTAAAAAAATATGCTTGAGTATGATTTTAAAAAGAAAATATAGTTAGATATAACTATTTTAAATTCCATTGAATCAAAGAAAACCATGGGGCCTCCAATGGTTGATAGAAAATTGGAGAAAATGGAGTAAACCTGAAAATCAAATCAAATTTAAAATAAAAATTCAAATGGAGAAAATCAAAATTTAAAAACAATCATCACGACACAATGGGGTCAGGATAACTACGCATATTTGAAAACCACGACATGGTCTCCCCCATAACCCATAATTTTCTCATAGTCGATGACTTGTCAAAAATATATATAACCAAATAGAATCATATTTCAACACTAATATCCATGAAACAATACAATCATCATGTCATAATCTCACAAACCACGATGCAGTAGTCAATCCCAACTGACACTTATCCCCCACCCCATTGGACACCCCCTGGACACCACCACCCCTTAGACATCCCCCACCCCCTGGACACCACCCCCACCCCCGTGGAAACCCTCTGGACACCACTACACCCTTGGACATCCCCCCCCCCTCCTGGACACCCCCACCCCTCCTGGACACCACCAACCACCTCCTACCCCCTTGGACAACCCCCTGGACACCACCCAACACTCTGGACAGCCCCCCCAAACAACCCCCAAACCCTCTGGACAGACCCCCAACCCCTTGGACATCCCCCACCCCCTTAGAAACACAAACCCTCTGGACAGCCCCCTGAACCCTCTGAACACCACCCCCACCCCCTTGGACACCCCCTAGACACCACCACCCCCTTGGACAGCCCCCACCCCTCTGGACAGCCCCCACCCCCTAGACAACCCTCCACCCCTCTAGACAGCACCCCCACCCCTCTAGACAGCACACCCACCCCTCCTAGACACCACCCCCACCCCCATGGAAAACCCCCAACCCTTTGGACAGCCCCCCAACCCTCTGGACATCCCCCCACCCCCTGGACAGCCCCCACCCCTCTAGAGAGGACCCCCACCCATCCTGAACACCACCCCCACCCCCTACCCCCTTGGACACCCCCTTGGACACCCCCAACCCTCTGGACATCCCCCACACCCCTCGACAACACCCCAAAACCTCTGGACAGGGCCCCACCCCCTTGGACAACCCCCTCCAACCCACCCCCTTGGACAACCCCCCACCCCTTCGACACCCCCACCCCCTTGGACAACCCCCACCCCCTTCGACACCCCACCCCCTTGGCCCCCCCCCCCCACACACCCCTAGACTGCCCCCACCTCCATGGACACCCTGAACACCCCCCAACCCTCTGGAAAGATCCCTGAACACTCTGAACACCACCCCCACCCCTTTGGACACCACCACCCCCTTGGACAACCCCCACCCCTCTGGACAACCCCCACCCCCTGGACAACCCCACCCCTATAGACAACACCCCCACCCACCTGGACACCACCCCCACCCCCTACCCCCTTGGACACCCCCTAGACTCCCCCAACCCTCTGAACATCCCCCCACCCCCGGAAAACCTCTCAAACCCTCTGGACAGGCCCCCACCCCTTAGACAGCCCCCACCCACCCCCTTAGACAACCCCACCCTTTGACACCCCCACCCCCTTGGACCCCCCCCACACAAACACACCCCTGGAAAACCCCCCCACCTCCATGGACACCCTGGACAGCCCCCAACTCTCTGGAAAACCCCCAACCCCCTAGACAGCCACCAAACCTCTTGACAGCCCCCCAGAACCATGGGATTTTAAGCTCAAGCTACTAGTTTTGGTATCATGCCATTATTCAAAATGAGAACCATGAACTGTATCTCCTATTAGTCTAAAATGATCTATTGTGTAATGAATCAGATTTTAATAGAATATGAAGACTTATAATAGTCCACGAAAATAAGCAACGTAAATAGATTATGGAACTACAAATAGTGATACCCAAAATAGAAACAACCAAGGATCCAAAACCAATATTCCACCATGGAAAACCATATATACTTATAAAATAAATCACATTGGTACACAGAATGGGTGTGTCACAATGATTTACATATAAATTGCAGTAATATAGGTGAATGAGATCATTAGTTGTCAATGAAAACAAAAATTACCATCAATGTCGGGCATCTACGAAACAAAAACAAACGAAATAAAAGTAGGTGAGGCTTACGTGAATATTACGAGTCGATCTAATAGATCTGGTTATAAAAAATAAGATGATGATAGAAAAATGAGGTAAGAGGGTTTGAAATAGAAGAATCTTACCTATTTTAAACAAAAAAATCGCAAAACATAAATATAGACTATCCGAAAAAAAAACAAACGAAATAAAGTCATGAGAGGCTTACTTGAGTGTTGCGAGTAGAGATGATAGATTCTAGGAGAGTAAAGATGATAAACTATGATGGAAAAATGAGTTTAACGAAACGAGATCGAAGAGTCAATTAGGGTTTTCCACGCGAGAGAGACGAGTCACCAGTCTGTCGATCGAAAAATCATAAATGACAATCCACGGGGCGTGTTAATTTTTTAAATGTTTTATAACATCGTTTATTATAATAACCAATGTTATAAATGTATCGGATAACACAATTTTTACGTCGGTTATTCTATAACCGATGTAAAAAACAAATACAAAACCATAGTTTTTACGTCGGTTATTTTATAACCGATCTAAACTTATGGGTGTTGGTTTTTTACGTTGGTTATAATATAACCGATGTGAAAAATTCAGCAGGTTGGGTTTTTACATCGGTTATTTAATAACTGACGTTAAAAAGGCCTCAGATGACGCCTTTTTTACATCGGTTATTTTATAACCAACGTAAACAATTCGTAGATACCTCATTGTTTAAGTCAGTTATCAAATAACCGACGTAAAAAATGCCGCGCTTTGGTTTTTTACGTCAGTTATTTTATAACCAACGTAAAAAACGAACGCACCGGATTTTTGACGTCAGTTATTAAAATAATCGACGTAAAAAATTTACCATCCGTATTTTTTACATCGGTTATAAAATAACCGATGTAAAAAACCACATATCACAGATTTTCAAGTCGGTTATATATAACCGACGTAAAAAATGGTGACGTTAAAAACATTTTTTTCACTAGTGAACGTACTGTGGAAGCTTGGGGTGTTACATTCTCCCCTCCTTGAAATAATTTCATCCACATAATTTTTAGAATATTATTTCATAAAAAGATTCGGGTTTTTATTTATCATAAGTTACTCGAGTTTTCATGTGGCCTCTTCCATCTTATGGTTTCTCCATAGAACTTTCACCAGACGAGTCTTCCGATTTCTCAACACTTGTTCTCTTGTATCAAGAATATTGACAGGCTCTTCACAATAAGAAAAATCTGGTTCCAGTTCAATTTCCTCATACGTGAGTACATGTGTTGGTTCAGGCATGTATTTTCTCAACAGTGATACGTGGAACACATCATGAACTTTGGAGAGACTTGACATCATTTCCAAATGGTAAGCTACATCCCCAATTCGTTATAGAATTTCGAAAGGTCTGATGTACCTGGGACTCAATTTACCCTTCTTACCAAAACACATTACACCCTTCCATGGAGATACCTTCAAGAAAACATGATCTCCTACTTGAAATTCCAAATCCTTCCTTCGATTATTGGTATATCTCTTCTTCCTACTTTGAGCTTCTTTGATGTGGATTTGGATTACCTTCACCTTTTCCATCGTTTCCTCAACAAGTAATTTTTTCTATCCACCCTAGTCATGGTGGTAGACTTCTGATCGCCTTTCATAATCTATACTTGTAATTTTTTTTCTCCAAAAATAACTATTCAAGAAAACAGATTTATAAAAATTATTACAAGATGTTATGAATGGTACCACTTTCTCCATAGACGCATGAGATTGATCATTGAGTTAGGTCATGATCTTCCCAGCACATGTTGGAGGTATTTTATCATTAGAATACTAATGAGAATTGTGTAGTGATAGAAACGCTCTCTTTATTTTTAGAAGACTCAATATATGTATTATCAAGATTAACAAACTTGACTTCCAATTCTAGACATCTCATATTGAGGGTGTTTTTTGATCTTCAATCATAATCAACTTCTCTACACAAATATTGTTTAATATTTCAACTTACTCTTCAATCATATTATCTTTTTTTATAACAAAGAGTCATGTTCCTTGATATTATTGGATTTTAATTCCAATTAAAAATCCAAGATATCAATTCTATTTCTCATAATTTCTTCAAGAGTATGGATATTTTAGTTAAGATTATTATTGAATCCAAATTTCTCTTCAACTTATTTGAGAAATTTTATTTGAACATCGAGGAACTTATTTCAATATACACCTATCTTTCATCAAAGGATTCAACTAATTTATAGGAATTATACATTCTAGAACATTTTTTTAAATCCTTCTCCATGTTATCTACTTATTCTTTCAGCTGGGTGATCTATTCCTATATACTTTGAAATCCTAAAAAAAGAGTGACTATTTATTTGGGAATACAATGGACAACATATTTATTATACTAACTAATATATCTTGAGAATTTGTAGATAGATCATTATCCCAATCATGATAGGTTTCTATTATTGAGGAAACTTTATAAATTTATTTTCAATTACCTAATGACCACTTAACAATATTGATTCACTTGCAGTCAGAATTTTTTCCTTCACAAAAATAGAAACATGAGCCACATTATCTTAAGTTTACAAGATATATTTTTATTCTTTGTTATCATTTCATGGATAAACTGATATATCATATTCTTTATGTATGAGGAATAACTTCATTACATTTATTTTTTACTTTATTTATCCTTTTCATCATGATCACGAGAGATATAAAATTTTTCTCAGAGATAACTAAATCTTCACCAAAACTAAACGTCATTTTTAATAAAATAAAAAATTCAAATCTTAAAAAAAGAGAAAATTCAAAGTATTTAATTCGACAGAGGTTAACTAACACTTTGATTCCAATTGATAGGACCACTTCAGGATATACTCAACAATGAGAGGGGCTGAATTAGTGTTGGGATATTTTAAGAACAATTATCACTTTTTAACTCTTCACCTCTTAGACCTATTATGATTTTGTTTGTCCTATTATATTTTAATTATTTATTAGATGTATGTTAAATTAAGTAAAATATGGAACATGATATTTTTACAATGTTCACCTCTCAATAAGAGTAGACAATACTTGTCATGTATGGTGAAGATAAGTAGAATGATTTTCCACTATAATGAGAAATCTATTAATTTTTTTTCTAGAAATAAATACTAATCCTAAGTGTGGTTTCCTACACTTAATGAGGAGGGATTAGAAAAAAAATCCTTCTTCCATGGACTGGTTATGGCCTCGTACATCTTTCATATCCTCACTGTTTATTACTTCCTATGTAGATAGTATCCAACTTATTCAAGAGATACTTTGTAACACCAAGAATTTATTCCATATATTGATACTTTTGATGGATTTTATAGTTCCTATTTGTTCTTCACTTCCTTATCAAACACCTCTTACTTAAAAAACATATGGAAAATATCTTTCCTTCTTCTTATTCCCTCATATAGAAATTTTCCATATGAACGTCCACCCAATCCTATTTGTGTAATCCTATTAATCAGATGATGTTCATATAGTGATGGTTCACCTAGATATATTTCATACATTTTTTTCACCATGATTATATGATAGAATATATAAGGAAAAATATGTCTGGTATCACTTCATCTGGAACCTATTTGTCTGGTGATGATGCTCTATATGATACTTCCTACATCATCTATTACCCGATCATCTGATCACTTCTTCAATTATTTTTCTGATGCACGATTTCCCAGTCTGGTGCATTCATTGCATTCAGTTCACCTTTTCTCTTTCCATTACCACTTTAATAGATAATTAGACACAGATGAGAATAGATATCAAGATTTATGGTTGGAAGTTCCTTACGATTATTCAATTATTTTTCAAAATTCACTACCAGAATCATCTCCATCCTATTGTTTCATCAATTTTATAGGTCTTCTCCCAAATATTAATGAAATCAACATCAAATATTAATTAACAAACCCCCATTATATAGGCAAGTCTATTTTAAATTTATAGGTGATTTTTGAACTTGAAATTCAAAATTCCCACTTAAACTTTTAGAATCCCACACAAATCATTCAACATTTGACAAACCTCTAACTTCCCAAAATATAAGAGTCCTATAATATTCATGGGAAAATTCATAATTTCTCATTACCAGTTTTATTATTATATCTTAGAATAATCTTGGATAGAATCACAATATTATTTTTTTATTATTTAAATTCTGATCGTCCATATCATCATTATAACTAATAACAACATTATAAAGTATTCATAATTAAATTCAAACATTCTATCCATTAAAACTTAATAGAAAATAGTTCATTTAGTGAAACAATATCCTTTTTTCTTCCTAACATCTTAGGAACATATTAGAGTTATTTCACATGAATCTTCCTCTTATCGATGATATACTTGAGAAATCATTCATACAATGACTTCTTTTTATGAAAACTCTCATCAATCATCAATTTTAATGCATATTAATCTTACATTCATTGAATTATTTCTCCATATAATGGGTTATCATATGTTTTTAGTTTTACTCCATATTTTAAACACTTAGTAATATTCTATTCTCCGTATATTTCATGGAATTGTAAAACATTGTTAGATGACATTGTAATACTCATCCAAATGATTTTATAAAAATCTATTTGGTAACATTTATTAGAAATCTATATATTATTCAACTATTCAAGAACCCATTTACAATGATCTTTTATATAAACCTCAATATAATAAACATCACTTAGAAACCTCTATCCAATGAATTCATACAGATCATTCTTCATTTTATGATCTTTAGAAATTTTTTCTAACTGTTGACAATGTTGGGAAACCAGTTATCTATAATATGACAACTTCTATCAGGTAATGTCTTCCCAATGACTTCCAAAGTTTTTATGACTAACTTCATACTCACTTTTATCAACTAAAACCTCATCAAAACTTTATTCTTTAATTCTTTGAAACTTATTCACTTCATATATAGATATTTTTACAATCCCATGTGATGGAATTTATAAATCTCTTTATTCAACTTCAATAAGCACTTCACAATTTCTGGGAACTATAGTTACACTGAGTTCTACCACAAAAAAATATCATCTTGATACAGACATTGCATAACCACTCATATGTATAATTTATACATATTCTTATTGAACTTTGTTATAGAAAATTTTCTCTTCTTGTGGATTTCATCTTGAATAATAGTCATAAGTCATTCTAATACTTGATAAGTGAATAAAAAACCACTTAGAAATGTATTAAATTTTTTATATGATCATTATATCTCTAATGTAACCATGAATATAATCAGTAAAACATTTATTTACATGAGTTATCTTTTCAACCCAGTCTATTCACATCAATTCATTGTTATTGTAAACATTCATTTGATGGTTTCTTGAATATTCCTTTATAAATTTGGTATTTATGTGTTGGTCTATCTGATGTATTATATAGTATGACATTGAAATTTTTATCTCGATGGAATTTGTAATCATTACATTATAATGGTCTATCCATTGTAAACTTTATCCTGTGGAAAAATTTAGAATCCTTTATCTGATTACAACCATCCAATTGAATTCATCCAATCACTTTAATACACAATCCTCTTCCTTCAATGTATATAGTATTGGTTTCCTCATTTCATTCACCATAAAATTCTCCATCCATTCAACTTTGAAAATTTCACAAGGAAAATCCATGAAGAAACTTCAAAAAAAATTTAATTTTGTTAACAAATATGATTCTAAAATCATCATGAAAATATATGTGACATTAGGATAAGATCATAAATTATCATAAGTAAAATCAAATGCCTCAAAATAAATTTCTCCTTTCAAGTAACAAATAGTCTTTAAATCCATTAAGGCAAGAACAACAGTTATATATTTCATAAGATAATGAGACACGAGTGCTTAATTTCTTATTCATCCATTATTCTATTAGTATCTTCTTTATAAATTATCAAACATACTAACATAAATGGAACATTCTTGTTGAATTTCAACCACATAAAACCAATAAAAACCATTTAAAAAATACAACTCTCACACAAAGTAGGATCGTAAAAAATAATTGTTCCTATAAGGCCCATACTTTATGATGCCATTGTGTAAATACATCACAATCATGTAACTCTTTCATATATTTATAATGAACTCTTGTATGTACATTGTTTTAAATATATAAGTCACCCTACTTCATGCTCATTTTAAAGTTTCACTACAATGCTTTATCTATTGCGTGGTAGTGGTGACCTTTAAAGCTTAATAGAAGTCACACAACTAGGGATTGACTAAGAAGATTAATGATAAACATTGTTAATGACAATGTGATATTATTTATTTGCAGATGTGAGATGGTGATTCATTGAAATGAACCACATTATTACGTGTTAGTGAAATTTCATGAAAATAAGATTTCATTAAAAAATAAAGAATAATTTAAATTATTTAAATTATTTAAATTGATAATTGATAAATGATATTTCATTATATTGGAATTGTTTTGTAACTCCCTAACCCCAGTTACCCATATATGGTGCATTGTTACATAACATTGGCATGATACAAGGAATCATGACCTGAAAGACCGATCAGTTTAGTAGCCTTGGAAGTACTAGAAAAATACATAAGTTTTACATTACATTATGAATTAAAAAAAACATTGTGTATCCATAGAAAACACTCATATCACTTAGCCTATCCCTGCTAGTCAGTCATAATATACTTCTTCACATCTTAGGAAAAATAAAACATTAGAAAGGGGTGAGCTCATATGCTCAGTAAGGATAACAATATAGCGAAAACTTTTATAAATAAGCATAAACATTTAAGAAAATATATAAGTCTAAAACATAAGCCTTTTAAACTTAAACTTCATCATAATATGAAAAATATAAATCAAATAATTTCATTTAATTAATCACATGGATATTCTACCAGTCGAATAATTACATGTAATATCAATAGATAATTTCATAATGATAGAATGCATAATGCCAGACATCATAACTACATAGTCAAGGCCTCATGCCAAGACTAAAAATAATATTTTTTCAAGGACTTGTGCCAAGACACTAGTTTGTCTCATGATAACTACCGATGCATAGAGAAGCTATAACGGGATCCACCCATCACTTACTAAGTTCAATGTATTCCTCATATGAAAATTTTGAAACATAACATAAACATTCATATTAAAACTAGCATAATAAATGTCAATAATTTAACCATAAAACATGAATGGTATAAAAATAAAACATCCATAGTCAAACATATAATAAAACCGTCAATACAATATGGAAGATTTTATCATAATAAACCAACTTCAAATAAGCGTAAAATCCAACAAAGGATGTTGACATAGATGAAATCAAAACTATTTGGGAGAAATATATCTTTATACTTTGAAGTCATTTAAAATTCACGTAATTATAAAAGAAAACATTTATTTTTATAATATTCTTATAATATTGTAAGGGAAGCTTTGAAGGTGTTATAATGACAGAAAATGGATGCACGCACTGTATAAGTTAAAAAACCATTCTTTCCTTAATTTTGTCGAAAATGTCATAAAGTACCTTGTTTGGAAAACGTTGGAAAGATTCCTTTAAAAACATTTTATAAAAAGTCAAACAGGGGTATAAATGACTTTAAACCATATTCTAGTAAGTAGTAATTTTTTTTTGAAATACATTTATAAGAAACACAGATGTGGATGATAAATAAGTCCCAATAGATACTTACGTATAAACAACCTTAGATAATAAAGAGAATGTAAAATTAACCCTTACCTTGTATTTTTCCTTGGTCGAGGGTACATTAACATCCTGTATAATAGTTAAATAATTTTTATTAAATTATACAAGAACCACATACATAAATTTTATATCATATATGATCTTCTAATATTGCTTTGTTAATAATATTTCAGTAGTATCATTGTTTTGGGTGTTAACTGATTCATTTACATTTATATGATCTGTTACATAAGTCATGTTTTTTATGGATAGGATTTATTTAATTAATATCCATAATTATATTAAGTTCTTAAACATTATTTTTAATCATAAAATGAAAAGTATTCTTGAATGGTTACGATGGAGAATGAATCTCATCACGTTCGTGGAGACGGTAATCTGTACGTACGCACGAGTGACAATATTATTCTATTGATGGTAAAATAATTTGTAGTTAAATGGTATATCATATATACATAATGATTAAAATTTTATATTTATTATTTACATCAATTATACTCATTATTATACCTATCTCAATAATGAAGTGTTGAATAACGAACTACACCACGACGCGGAGACGGTAATCCATACGTACGCACGTATGGTGACTTTTTCATCCATAGGTTAGATAGAATAATGAATATGGTTGTATTATATTTATAATAACATAATAGTATGTAGAAGGTACTTTAGTTATTATATTGTTATGGAAACAACAAATAAAGAGGAAGTGTAGAAGAAAAGAACTTTGAAAGAGGTGATGAAATTATTACCTCTTCTTCGGGTGATTTCTTTTTATTTGACCAAAGGGCTCCTTAGGTTGAATTTATGATCAAATTAATGCCTCTAGGTTAAATTTATAGTAGTTGGGAGGATATTTTAGCAGGTTTTTTTTCTGATCCAAATGGATTTGGATTTGAGAAATTAAGAGAAGGGGAAGTACCCTTTTATAAGAGAGGTGATGGTCACTTTAGGGAAATCTGGAAATATTAATTTATTATACAATCATATTCGATTTATAATGTCTCCAAAAGGATTTATTTTGAGGATAAGGTGGGTATGGGTATAAAATCTCTCAAATAATAGGTTTTATACAAGTTTAAGTCACCATATTAACCTTATCCTTTATATTTAACTCTTAGTTAAATAGTTTAACTTTAACCATGTCTTCTTGTATTATTATAATAAATGGTTAATAAAATTAGTATAAAAAGACAAGAGAACCCAAAGAGGTTAATTATTGATATATATAACCTTATATAAGTTCTTTGGATTAACATTATATTTTTAAAAATACTATATCATTTAATAAAATAGTATTTGTCTTAAAAAATCATTAATGTCAATTTTGGAACTATTTAGTATTTGGTTTTTGTGAAAGTCATAAAACTTTATTACTCAAAAAAATTTATTTAATGTACCCTAAAATGTCATATTAACCTATAAAATTTGTGGAATGCATCAAAAGTTTCAATTTACATTTATTTTAATATTTAAAATATCAATTATGTTAATATTTCATTAATAAGGTAATTACTGCATTATCATTGTGTCGTAAATAAATTTAATTATTTATTGTCTAAAAATTATAAATAAAATACCAGTAGGTATAAAATAATTTTATATTTATAATTAGTATTTATAGTCTAATTTATCTTATGTATAACCCTATATCAAACATGTTTTAGTTATTAAAATTTGAATTTAACACTTTTAACTCTTCGTTAAATAATATATAATAAGTTTCCTAATCTAATAAAAGTGGATAAAAAGGATCATATTTTATTACTAAGGTTTATTTTGGTCGAAATACACTTATTAAATGGAATTAGAAAATGTTTTAGGGTAATTATAAAATCATTTTTACCTTTAATTACCCTATTTACTTTTAACCGTGATAAATAAAATTCAAAAGTTACTATTCAAAAAAAATTATTTTCATCATATTTAACCACATTTTACTTACTGATGTCAATCGTGTCTCAAGGATTTTTTAAATTCAATTTAAAAAAGCGTTAAAATTATGTTTTATGCAAATTTATAAATGTGCCTAGAAGGTGGGTAAAAGACGGTAAAAAGTTCAATAAAATTTTATATATCTAATATTATTATAAAATGACTTCAACAAATTAAATTGGACTAATATAGGTATTATGTACCTATTTTGACTTTAAAATAATTTTAAATAAAAATAATAATTATTTAAATAAAAGTCGATTTTAAACAATAACACAGTGTTTTTCACTATTCATCAAAAATTGAAAGTTTTCAGAAAAATACCAAAAATTCACCCTAAGATAATTTTGATATTAAAAATACAAAAATGAAGTCCATTTTGAAAAATATAATTTATAAAATTTAAAAAAGTGGGTATTACTATTCATAACGGCTAGTTTGATTGGTTGTGGTGTGCTAGAACTCAAAGTTGCGTACAGCGCAAGCTGGTGTATTATTCAAAGAGAAGTGTACTGTGGAATCTTGAGGTGTTACATTATTCCCTCATTAAAATAACTTCATACTCAAAATTTCTAGAATGTTACTGCATAAAAAGATTCGGGTGGTTCTTCATCATAATTTCCTCGGGTTCCCACGTTGCCTCTTCCATCTTATGGTTTCTCCATAGAACTTTTATGAGACGAGTCGTCCGGTTTCTCAACACTTGTTCTTTGGTATCAAGAATATTGACAGGATCTTTACAATAGGATAGATCAGGTTCCAGTTATATTTCTTCATGGGTGAGTACATGCGTTGGATCAGGCATGTATTTTCTCAATAGTGATACGTGGAACACATCATGAACTTTGGAGAGACTTGGTTGTATTTCCAAACAGTAAGCTACAACACCAATTTGTTCTAGAATTTTGAAAGGTACGATGTACCTAAGACTCAATTTACCCTTCTTACCAAATCGTATAACACCCTTACATGGAGATACCTTTGAGAAAACATGATCTCATACTTGAAATTCCAAATCCTTCCTACGGTTATCGGCATAGCTATTTTACCTACTTTGATCTAATTTGATGTGGGTTTGGATAATCTTCACTTTTTTCATTGTTTCATCAACAAGTTATGGGCCTATGAGTTTTCTTTCACCAACATCATCCCAACAAGTTGGTGTGCAACATCTCTTTCCATATAATGCTTCATATGGTGCCATCTGAATACTTGAATAGAAGATATTGTTATAGGAAAATTTTACTAGAGGTAAATAATGATCCCACACACCTTGAAAGTCAAGTGAGAAAGATCTCAAAATTTCTTCTAAGTTTTGAATAGTCCATTCTAATTGTCCATCAGTTTGAGGGTGGTAGGCAGTGCTTAAACGAAGTTTAGTATCTAGGGCTTTCTGAAGACTTTTCCAGAATCTTGATGTGAAACATGGATCACAATCAGAAACAATCGATATAGGTACACCATGAAGTCTTACAACTTCATTAATATGTAGTATTTCTAAACGTTCAAGTAGTAAATCTTATCTTATAACAAAAAAATGTGTTGAATTAGTAAAATGATCAACAATGACCCATATTTCATCATTTCTTCTAGGAGTCTTTGGTAGCCCCATGATGAAGTCCATCATAATATCATCCCATTTCCACTAAGGTATGGTAAGAGTTTTCATGACTCCTCCAGGATGTTATCTTTCAGCCTTAACCTATTAAAAAACCATACATCTTGACACATAATCAGCAATCTCCCTCTTCATGTTGCCCCACCAAAAATATTCCTTCAAATATCTATACATCTTAGTGCTACCAGGGTGTATAGAGAAATTGGACCTTTGAGAATCATCCAACAATTCCCTTTTTAGATCAGGTATGTCGGGAACAAAAATCCTCTTTCCAAATTTCAAAATTCCATCTTCATATACGAATTCAATCAATCTCCCATCATTTACAAATTTAACTGTCTTTTGAAACTCCTCATCATCAGTCTGAGAACTTTTTATCCTTTCTAGTAAAGATGGTTTGGAAACCATTTGAAAACGTATCAATGTTTCACCTTCCATGATTATTCCCATATCTATCTTTACTAGATCCATGAACATAAGATCCCTTTTAACTCTCATATTTTTCAGAACTCCCTGATCCTTTCTACTCAAATCATCTTCCACCTTATTTTCCTTCCCCGAGTGGTAGTTTATAGTGAAATAATAATCCTTGAGTAGTTCAAGCCATCGCCTTTGACTCATGTTGAGTTCTTTCCGTGAGAAAATATACTTTAAACTCTTGTGATCGGTATATATCTCACATTTTTCACCATAGATATAGTCTCTCCATATATTCAAATTAAATATTACACCTTCTAACTCTAGATCATGAGTATGATAGTTTTTTTCATGAATTTTTAGATGTCATGATGCATAGGCAATAAATCTATCATTCTTCATAAGGACACAACCAAGAACTTTCTTTGAAGCATCACTATAAATAAAAAACTGTCATTCCTCAACGCTAGAGTCAATATAGGATAATTGAATAATATTCTATTTAAATTTTCAGAATATTCTTCACACTCCTTTTTCAAAAAAATTTAACCCCTTTACGTGTAAGCTTGGTTAATGGGTTAGCCAATCGGGCCAAATTCTGGACAAAACACTAATAATAACCTGCTAAACTAATAAAACTTCATACCTCAGTTATACTCATTGGTGATGGAAATTATTGTATTGCTATTGTCTTATAAGGATCAAAATATATTCCATCCTTAGAGAAAATATGGCCAAGAAAAGAAATATTCTGATGCCAGGATTCATACTTACTAAACTTCCCATATAATTCATTTCTTCTGAGGGTTTTCAGAATAGTGCGCAAGTGATTTTCATGATCTTTGTATATTTTGGAGTATACCAAGATATAATTAATAAATACTACTACAAATTCATCAAGATATTACTTGAAAACTATATTCATTAGATCCATGAAAAAAAGGGTGCATTAGTCAGTCCAAAAGGCATTACTGTAAACTCGCAATGCCCATACCTGGTTCGAAATGCTATCTTTGCAATGTATTCCTTTTTCACACACAACTAATGGTATCCTGATCAAAGGTCAATATTTGAAAAATATTGAGCTCCATGAAGTTTATCAAATAAATCATTAATGAG
Source organism: Viscum album (assembly GCA_963277665.1). Classification (NCBI taxonomy): domain Eukaryota; kingdom Viridiplantae; phylum Streptophyta; class Magnoliopsida; order Santalales; family Viscaceae; genus Viscum; species Viscum album. The sequence goes on from OY728150.1 coordinate 441,634, forward strand.
AGGTAGGGGATACTTGTTATTTATTGTTATAGCATTGATCTCTCGGTAGTCAATACACAACCTCATAGATCCATATTTTTTCTTGTAACGCCCCGACCCCAGTTACCTAGAGTCAGTGAATTATTACATAACATTGGTATGATCACAAGAAAGATCAAGTCTCGAAAGACCGATTAGTTTAGTAGCCTTGGAATAACTAGATACATTCATAAAGTTTTACATTACATCATAAAAATGAAAACTACAACAACATAGTCTCCATAGTCTACACTCACGTCCCCACATACTATCCCTGCAGGTCATTCATAAATTACTTCTTTACATCCTGGGAAAAAATAAAACATTGAAAAGGGTGAGCTCAGATGCTCAGTAAGGATAACAATATGGCGAAAACTTTCATAAATAAACATAAACATTTAAGGAAATGTATAACTAAAACAAAATCCTTTTAAACTTTAACTTAAGCATAATATGGAAAAGATAAAATGAAATAATTCCATTTACTTATTCACATGGATATTCTACTAGTCGAATAATCACATGAAATATCAATAACCACTTTCATAATGATGGAATGCATAATTACAGACTATCATAACCACATATCCAAGGCCTCATGCTAAGACTACAAATAAGATTTTGTCAAGGCCTTGTTCCAAGACACTAGTTTGTCTCGTGAGACCTACCGATGCAATTTTTTTAGAAGATACTTACGTTTAAAATTGCTAAAATATACTCCAGTGTTTTTCTAAAAACATTATGCAAGCTTCTGAAAAAAAATAACTAATTCTGAGACTACTTGACTAATTACAGGCCATGATGGGTCCATGCCCAATCCCTTCCTGTTTACCACACTCAAGAGTCGGGTTTTCTGAAAACATTTTTAAGCTTGCGTTAAATACGTATACATTTGCACTGGATTTTCATATATTTGAGGGAAATATCTCTTTCTTGAAATCATTTAAAAATCACATAATTATAAAATAAAACCTTTATTTTGAAAATATCCTTATAATCATGTAAGGTAAGATTCAAAGGTGTAATAACAACGGAGAATAAACGCAACTACCGTATAAGTTAAAAAAATACATTCTTAACTTAATTTTGTCGAAAAGGTTAAAAAGGACCTTGTTTGGAAAATGACGGAAAGATTCCTTTATAAACTTCTTATAAAAATTAAAACAAGGGTATAAATTACTTTAACCCATATTTGGTAAAATAGTAAGAATGATTTGAAGTTTTTTTTAAGAAACATGGATGTGGATGATAAAGAGGTCCCAGTAGATAATTACGTATAAACAAACTCAGATAATGAAGAGATTGTGAAATAAACTCTTACCAATTTGGTAACCTACGAAACATACAACCCATGAAAGAGGTATCATACAATAAATATGTAAATACACATAAATTAAAGTGTATTACACAAAGAATACAATTATGGGCAGTACATACACCACACAAAAGGTAATAGTGACAATATGGCATGAATCTCACGGGAATACGGAGTGAGATGAAAACCCCTTACCTTGTACTTTTACTTGGTTGGGGTAGGTTAACCTCCTGTATAATGGTGAAATAATTGTTATTAAATTATACAAGAATAATATAAATTAATATGATATCATATATGATCTTTTAACATTGCTTTGTTAATAATATCTTAATATTATTGTCATTTCGGGTGTTAACTTACTCATTTTCTTTTATATGTTTTGTTATTGAAGACATGTTTGTTATGGATAGGTTGTATATTATTCATATACAGAATTATATTAAGTCCTTAAACATTAATATTAATCTTCAAATGATAATTATACTTGAATGAATACGATGGAGAATGAATCTCATCGCGTTTGTGGAGACGGTAGTCCGTACGTACGCACGAGCGACAATATCATTCTTTTGATATTAAAATAATATATAATTGGGTGGTATATCATATATACAGAATAATTATCATGTTATATTTATTATTTACATGAATTACACATCATTATTATACCCATCCAAATAATAATTTATTGAATAACAATTACACCAGGACGTGGAGACGGTAAGCCGTACGTATGCACGCATGGTGACATGTCATTCAAAGGATGGATAAAATACTGAATATGGTTGTACCATATTTATAATAACATCAAAGTATATATAATATACTGGAGTTATTATTTTATAATGGGAATAACAAAGAAAGGAGAAGTTGAAGAAGAAAGGAGCTTGAGAGAGGGTGGTGAAAACATTACCTCTTATTTGGGTTCTTCCTTTTGATTTGATCAAAAGGGCTCATTAGGTTGGATTTATGATCAAACTAAGGCCTCTATGTTGAAGTGCGGTAAGTTTATAGAGTATTTGGGTAGGGTTTAGCCGATCAAAAAGGCTTTGAATGTGCGAATTAGTGAGAAGGTGGAGTGCCCTTTTATAAGAGGGGTGAGGGGCACCTTTGGAAAATCTAGAAATATTATTTTATAATAAATTCATATTCAATTTCTAATGTCTCCAAAGTGGATTATTTAATGTTTAAGGTGGGTAAAGGTCGAAAGCACTCAAAAAATATGATTTAGACAGGTTTGGGTTACTATATTAACATTATCTTTAATTATTAACTCTTAGTTAATTAGTTTCACTTTTACAATGTCTCTTTGTATTTTTATATTATATGGTTAATAAAATTACTATATACATCCAAGAGACCCCCAAGTGGTCCATTAATGATACACTTATCATGATATAAGTCTCTTGTCCTAACCTTAGATTTTTAGGAATTGAATATAAATTAATAATATAATATTTGTTTTAAAAACTCTTTTATGTCAATTTTGACACTATTCAATAATTGATTTTTGTAAAACTCATAACAGAATTATTACTTATAAAAACGTTAATTAAATAAATTCTAACATGTCATATTATCCTAGAAAATTATTGGTATTTATAAAAAGTCTCAAATTACATTTATTTGGGTATTTATAATATCTATTATTCTAATTTTTCATTAATTAGGTAATTAATGCATCACCATTGTGTCATAAATAAATTAAATTATATAATGTCTAAAAATTATAAATAAAATACCATTATGTAGGAAATTTGTTTATATTTCTAATGAGTATTTATAGTCTAAAATATAACTTATATAACCCTATGTAAAAATTGTTTTTCTAAAAGATATATGATTATGCCATTTTTGTATTTATTTTAACTTAATTAAAATAAAGTATCCCTATCACCTACAAGTGGCTCCATGGGGTCCGAAAATTGACCCAAAGATTCCCATGGTCGAACATGTATCCACCAATAAGGTTATGACATGTTTTAGGGTAATTTAGTATTATTATAATATTATTTTAACCCTTATTTACCGGATTTACCCTTTAACCATGGTAAATAAAATATTTACCGAAGTAATTATTCAAAATGTCTAAAAATAAAAGTTACCTATTTACAAAATTTGGACATTCTGATTCCAAATATGGAATCCATTTTTCCAAATTCAAAACACAGAAGTGGCAGAAATTAATTTAAAATTAATTCCCGCTGTCAAAACAAAAAGCGTGTTTTTAAGATATAATAAATATCAAAAGATTGATACTTGTTTATGTCCAGTTTAATTGTGAAATTATGTCCAATGACCAAAATTGTATTAAATGGTAAAAATATATTCTAAATATACTTTAAAACAACTCAAATTCATAATTTATCACTATTAATTATTTTTATTTAAAAAGTTGTTTTTAATTAAAATTTAGTAATTTTCACTATTCATCAAAATATTAAAGTTATCCGAAAAGTACCAAAATTTCACCTTAGGCTAAATTCGATACTCCAAATCCAAAAATGAAGTCCATTTTGAGAGATAAAATTTATAAAATTTTAAAAAGTAGGTATTACTATTCATAACAGCTAGTTTGATTGGTTGTGGTGTGTGTGTTAGAACTCGAAGTTGCGTACAACACACGCTACTGTATTATTGAAAGAGAAGCGTACCGTGGAATCTTGGGGTGTTACATTCTCCCCTACTTCAATAAATTGTGTCCTCTCAATTTGAAATTGTTCTTCAAAAATAAAAGGTTGAAAATAGAAAATATCTTTGTGGGAAAACCCACATCGGAAATTGGGTTAATAAAATTTAGTCTTAATAAGAGGAAAAGAGAAATTAAAGGGTCACCACCAAATTATGATCTCTATTAGGAGAACATTGGTGGAAATTAGAGACATATAATTGGAGGAAAAATGTAAATATTTATAGGTAGTGATTGAGGTCATCAATCACAAACAAGTGTAAAATTGAGGCCCTTAAATTCATCAATCTATGATGATTTGAAATACCATCGATTCAACAAAACATAAGGTATTAGGATAACACATTTTTGGTTTTAGGGTCCCTTAAATAAAGAATAATAATTAATTTATTCATAGAATAAGAGACAAAGAAAAATATATTCTTGACAAGTAGAGTTCCATCCTTTAACTAATTTCTACCAGATCTTTTAAAAAAACTACATTATTTAATCCAGGACATCACATGGGCCAGTGGTAGGTGATACACCCTTATCACCCTTCGGTTGCGGGTTCAAGTCTCACGGCCTTGCCGGGCGCGACGGGTTGCCTCCCAACTTTCAGGTTGTCCTTTTATGGCAACCCAAAAATAATCCAAACTAGAACTATCCAAAATACTTCAGTCCAAATTTTATAAGGAAGGTAAACATAATGAAGATCCTTTTTTCCACGTAATAACATGTGAACACCTTCATCATATATTCTTTTAAACACTCCAACATCCTGAATTACCATAAAACCTTATTGATTACATTCATGATCCCTATATACTCCTTCAATCCAAAAATGTTGTAAACTCCAACAATGATGGAATATACAAATCATTAATCAGTTTCAAGGTAGTCAAGAATATCCAATATAATTTATTCAAATCAACCATCTCTTATTCCAAAATCACTACCTCATTATCGGGACCATATTAAGGATTAACTTTCCTTTAACCATGTATTTTCAAAAAAGTGTAACTTACTATTAAGTCACTTTTCTTAGAACCATATAATCTCAAGTCCTTAATAAAATAGTACTGCAGTACAATCCTTATATACTCAATAATTATTATAATCAGTTCATTGTTGATACAACACTCAAATGAAATAATCCTATAATAACAACATAATAACACTAGTCATTCTTCTTCATCTGAGGTAGTATCATAACTTGATTATTATCCAATAGTATCATTTGGGGCATACTCTGATGATTTTGACATTAGTTCGCGTAGTGTCCCAACTCCTTGCAGATGAAGCATTGTACATTTGAAACCTTTTTCTTACACTTGCAGTCACGCACTTGGTGTCCTTTTTCTCCACACTTATAACATACTCCCATTCCCTTCAAGCATTTTCCAAGGTGATTCTTTCCATAGTTATCACATATGGGAAAATCCTTCTTTACCTTCTTCCCTTTATCTGTCCTTCTCTCTACCATCCTTTTCTTTTCTGGCTTCCCTTCAAAGCCATAGGACTTTGAGAATTCTTTACTTATCTTAACCACACATGATACTATTTCTTAATATGATGATAATACGTGGGAGACTATTTTCCTTCTAAATTCTGGCTTAGGGCCATGAAAGATATGATCCTTCTTACTCTTTGGATCATGTGTATTGCTGGAGTTCTCATTCCTTCTACTGGGTCCCATTTCTAAAAAATGGCATAAAATAGATTAGTTTATGAATCAAAATACATAATTTCATACTTATAAAACACTTAACATAAATTGAACTATTTATGGATATAATCCATAATCATAAAAATGTTTTCTTTAAAGAATTATATACTCATAACCCCTTCATAATGATTCATAAATAAAATGAGAGTTATCCTAAGCATATCCCCCGGGAGTGTCGTAACCAAGAGTGCAGCAAAGCCCATTTTCATGCACCAGTTCCCATTTGAGTCCAGCTCAAAGCGGTGTTTTTGGGTTTTACCCCTAGGTACATCTGTGCCAGAGCCGCCTCTACCTGCTCGTATCCAGATAGGGATGTATTGCTCGGAAAACTCACAAAATCTCTACAATACCAAAATTCTAGGAAGTTATTCTATACTAATCCTCAAAGTCCATCTTAAATCTATGTGCTATAATTAGAGTTTATCTAAATCTATCTTCCAAGGTCTGTACTAAACTTCCTCTGATACCAATTGTAACGCCCCGACCCCAGTTACCCAGAGTCGGTGCATTATTACATAACATTGACATGATCACAAGAAAGATCAAGTCTCGAAAGACCGATTAGTTTAGTGGCCTTGGAATAACTAGATACATTCATAAAGTTTTACATTACATCATAAAAATGAAAACTACAACAACATAGTCTCCATAGTCCACACTCATGTCCCCACATACTATCCCTGCAGGTCATTCATAAATTACTTCTTCACATCCTGGGAAAAAATAAAACATTGAAAAGGGTGAGCTCAAATGCTCAGTAAGGATAACAATATGACGAAAACTTTCATAAATAACCATAAACATTTAAGGCAATGTATAACTAAAACAAAAGCCTTTTAAACTTTAACTTTAGCATAATATGGAAAAGATGAAATGAAATAATTCCATTTACTTATTCACATGGATATTTTACTAGTCAAATAATCACATGCAATATCAATAACCACATTCATAATAATGGAATGCATAATTACAGACTATCATAACCACATATCCAAGGCCTCGTGCCAAGACAACAAATAATATTTTGTCAAGGCCTTGTTGCAAGACACTAGTTTGTCTCATGAGACCTACCGATGAAATTTTTTTATAAGATACTTACGTTTAAAATTGCTAAAATATACTCTAGTGTTTTTCTGAAAACATTATGCATGCTTCTGAAAAAAAATAACTAATTCTGAGACTGCTCAACTAATTACAGGCCATGATGATTCCATTACCAATCCCTTCCTGTCTACCACACTCAAGATTCGGGTTTTCTGAAAACATTTTTAAGCTTGCGTTAAATACGTATACATTTGCACCGGATTTTCATATATTTGAGAGAAATATCTCTTTTTTAAAATCATTTAAAAATCAAATAATTATAAAATAAAACCTTTATTTTGAAAATATCCTTATAATCATGTAAGGTAAGCTTCAAAGGTGTAATAACGACGGAGAATAACCGCACCTGCTGTATAAGTTAAAAAATAAATTCTTAACTTAATTTTGTCGAAAAGGTTAAAAAGGACCTTGTTTGGAAAATGATGGAAAGATTCCTTTATAAACTTCTTATAAAAATTCAAAAAAGTGTATAAATGAATTTAACCCATATTCTGTAAAATAGTAAGAATGTTTGGAAAAACATTTTTAAGAAACATGAATGTGGATGATAAAGAGGCCCTAGTAGATAATTACGTATAAACAACCTCAGATAATGAAGAGATTGTGAAATAAACTCTTACCAATTTGGTAACTTACGAAACATACAACCCATGAAAGAGGTATCATACAATGAATATGAAAATACACATAAATTAAAGTTTATTACACAAAGAATACAATTATGGGAAGTACATACACCACACAAAAGGTAATAGTGGAAATATGGCATGAATCTCACGGGAATAAGGAGTGAGATGAAAACCCCATACCTTGTACTTTTCCTTGGTTTGGGTAGGTTAACCTCCTATATAATGGTGAAATAATTGTTATTAAATTATACAATAATCATATACATTAATATGATATCATATATGATCTTTTAACATTGCTTTGTTAATAATATCTTAATATTATTGTCATTTCAGGTGTTAACTTACTCATTTTATTTTATATGTTTTGTTATGTAAGACATGTTTGTTATGGATAGGTTGTATATTATTCATATCCATAATGATATTAAGTCCTTAAACATTATTATTAATCTTCAAATGATAATTATACTTTAATGGATATGATGGAGAATGAATCTTATCGTATTCGTGGAGACGGTAGTCCGTACGTACGCACGAGTGACAATATCATTCTTTTGATATTAAAATAATATATAATTGGATGGTATATTATATATAAATAATAATTATAATGTTATATTTATTATTTACATGAATTACACATCATTATTATACCCATCCAAATAATAATTTATTGAATAACAATTACACCACGACATGGAGACGGTAAGCCGTACGTACGCGCGTATGGTGACATGTCATTCAAAGTATGGATAGAATACTGAATATGGTTGTAAAATATTTATAATAACATAATAGTATATATAAGATACTGGAGTTATTATTTTAGAATGGGAATAACAAGGAAAGAAGAAGTTGAAGAAGAAAGGAACTTGAAAGAGGGTGGTGAAAACATTACCTCTTCTTCGGGTTCTTCCTTTTGATTTCATCAAAAGGGATCCTTAGGTTGGCTTTATGATCAAACTAATTCCTATAGGTTGAAGTGAGGGAAGTTGAGAGAGTATTTGGGTAGGGGTTGGGCGAGCCAAAAGGCTTTGAATGTGTGAATTAGTGAGAAGGGGGAGTGCCCTTTTATAAGAGGGGTGAGGGGCACCTTTGGAAAAGCTAGAAATATTATTTTATAATAAATTAATATTCTGTTTCTAATGGCTCCAAAGTATATTATTTAAGGTTTAAGGTGGGGATAGGTCTAAAATCACTCAACAAATATGATTTATACAGGTTTGGGTTACTATATTAACCTTAAAGTTAAGTATTAACTCTTAATTAATTAGTTTCACTTTTACAATGTCTCTTTGTATTTTTATATTATATGGTTAATAAACATACTATATACATCCGAGAGACCCCCCAAGTGGTCCATTAATGATACAATTATCATGATATAAGTCTCTTTGATGAGCCTTATATTTTTAGGAATTGAATATAAATTAATAATATAATATGTTTTTTAAAAACTCTTTTATGTCAATTTTGACACTATTCAATAATTGATTTTTGTAAAACTCATAACAGAATTATTACTTCGAAAAAAGTTATTTAAATCAATCCTAACATGTACTATTATCCTAGAAAAGTATTGGTATTTATAAAAAGTCTCAAATTACATTTATTTGGGTATTTATAATGTCAATTATTCTAATTTTTCATTAATTAGGTAATTACTGCATCACCATTGTGTCATAAATAAATTAAACTATATAATGTCTAAAAATTATAAATAAACTAAAATTATGTAGGAAATATTTTTATATTTCTAATTAGTATTTATAGTCGAAAATCTAACATATATAACCCTATGTAAAAATTGTTTTTCTAAAAGATATATGCTTATGTCATTTTTGTATTTATTTTTACTTAATTAAAATAAAGTGTCCCTATCACCTACAAGTGGCTCCATGGGGTCCCAAAATCGACCCAAATATTCCCATGGTCGGACATGTATCCAAAAATAAAGTTAGGACACGTTTTAGGGTAATTTAGTATTATTATAATATTATTTTTTAACCCTTATTTACCGGATTTACCCTTTAACCATGGTAAATAAAATATTTACCGAAGTAATTATTCAAAATGTCTAAAAATAAAATTTACCTATTTACAAAATTTGGACATCCTGATTCCAAATATGGAATCCATTTTTCGAAATTCAAAACACAGAAGTGGCAGAAATTAATTTAAAATTAATTCCTGCTGTCAAAACAAAAAGCGTGCTTTTAAGATATAATAACTATCAAAAGATTGATACTTGTTTATATCCGGTTTAATTGTGAAATTATGCCCAATGACCAACATTGTATTAAATGGTAAAACTATATTCTAAATATACTTTAAAACCACTCAAATTCATAATTTATCACTATTAATTATTTTTATTAAAAAAGTTGTTTTTATTTAAAATTTAGTAATTTTTACTATTCATCAAAATATTAAAGTTATCCAAAAAGTACCAAAATTTTACCTTAGGCTAAATTCGATACTCAGAATCCAAAAATGAAGTCCATTTTGAGAGATAAAATTTATAAAATTTTAAAAATTATGTATTACTATTCATAACGGCTAGTTTGATTGGTTGTGGTGTGTGTGTTAGAACACGAAGTTGCGTACAACACATGCTATTGTATTATTGAAAGAGAAGCGTATTGTGGAAGCTTGGGGTGTTACAGTTCTTAAAAAAAAGAAAATTGGATCCCCATTGAGAAACACTAGGGTGAATAAATACTTTATCACTCAATTACTCTAGTTGTTTCTTTAGTTCCACTAATTCCACAGTGGCCATTCTATAAGGGGTCTTAGATATGGGCCTTGAAACAGGAATTAAGTCAATAGAAAACTCAATTTCTCATTCTGGAGGATGTCCAGGTAAATCCTCTGGATAAACAACAACATATTATTTTACAATAGGCACATCCTCTATTTAAATTTTTTCCTCACCCATAGTTATTTCACTCCCTTTCACCCCAATAATTGAATTTAGTAGAGATACTGGGGGTGGATCTAGGTAAGAATCAAATGGTGACATTTCTGCTCTAAAGATAAGGTATTCCTTATAATCATTATAAAAAATTGTAACCTCCTTCTTCTTACAATAAATTTTCACATCATGCTCCTAAATCCAACCCATACCGAGGATTATATCAAATTCAATCATGGGTATGACGATAAGATCATCATATAAAGAATGTTTATATGCCATAATGGTAACTGATTCAATTTTTTTTTTGCAATGATAATTTCCTTAGGAGTTTTTACTGACAACTCCCTTATTAAATCAAATTGGAAATATCTAATTTTCTTTTCAAACTGGGAAGATATGAAAGAAAGCAATGATCCAGAATCAAATAAAGCATTGGCTAAATTTGAGGAAATGATTAATGTACCTACCACCATGTCATTTGAAACTTCAACCTCTACATTTGTGATTACATAAGATTAGACTTTCTCTCTTGGCCTTTTCTGAGGAATTTTCCTTGCCACTTAGGACATTAATTTACATAATGTCCCATTTCTCTACAATTGTAGCATTAAACATTGACAAACTCTTTATATCCCTTTCAATCACGATATTAGTGGCCTTTTTCTCCACACTTTTAAAAAACTCCCATTCCCTTCCAGAAAGTACTGGGGTGTTTCTTCCCGCATTTACCACAGGATGGAAATTCAAATTTTCCCTTCTTCCCCTTATTTCCATTTCCAGAGTGTTCAATATATATCGTTTTCTCTTTCTTTGATTTAAAGTTGTAAGACTTAGAGAATTCATTTTTTGTATTACTAGCATATGAGACTATATCTTTGTACAATGAGAAGGATTATGAGACTAATGCTCGATGGAGAAATGGTTTTAATCAATAAAATAATTGATCAATATTACTCCTTGGTTTACGTATATAATCTATAGAATGCCTCTATAACCTTGTAAAGTTAGACTCATACTTTGTGACATTCTCATCCTCCTTTTTCCTCAAACTCAGAAATTGCATTTCCATATCCGCTCGATGGTCATGAGGAAAGTAATTTTCTAAGAAAATATCTTTTAACTCCATACATTAAATATTTGATATTGGTTCATCCTCCTTTGTGTTTTGAATTAATGACCACTATTGATCTGTATCTCCCGTGAGGTGATAAACTACCATGAAAACCTTTTCCCTTTCGCTACTCCCTAAAGCATGAAATATTTTCTCTAAAGAACTTATGCATTGCTCAGATACAAATAGATTTTTAGTCCCATTTAATGTTGGTGGTTTTTGCCTCATGAATCAGTCTAACATTTATCCTCCACGTTGTGGATCAGGGTGTTCCATATGGGTAAGGTTATTATTCATAACCTTAGTGAGTTTTCCCCATATGGTTATAAGTTGTTCAGAACTAGTTTCATCACTAGATCCACCATAATTATGTTGTGTAGGAGGGAAATCCCTACATGGATTACGTGCATTGATACAGTTTCTATTCCTTCCACTAGGCACCATTTCTAAATAATGGCATACACTGGATTAGTTTATGAATCACAATATATAATTCCAAACTTGTAAAACACTTAACATAAATTAAATAGTTTATGGATATAATCCATAATCAAAAAAATGTTTTCTTTGAGGAAGTATTTACTCATAAATCCTTCATAATGGTTTGTAAAGAAAATGTGAATTATCCTAAGCATATCCCCCAGGAGTGTCATAACCAAGAGTGAATCAAGGCCCGTTGTCATGTACCAGGATACCCCAGTTAAAGCTCAAAACTCCTTGTTGTAGTTTCCACTCCTAGGTACATCTGTGCTAGAGCTGCCTTTACCTTCTCGTATCCATACATGGATGTATTGCTTGGAAAATTCACAAAATCTCTACATTTCCAAAATTCTAGGTAGTTATTCTATACTAATCCTCAAAGTCTATCTTAGGGTAATGTTCTCTAATAATAGTTTTTCTAAATCTAGCTTCCAAGGTTTGTACAAAACTTCCTCTGATACCAACTACAACACCCCAAACCCAGTTACCCAGAGTCGGCGCATTATTACATAATATTGGCATGATACAAGGAATCATGACCCAAAATACCGATCAATTTAGTATCCATAAAAGTACTAGATACATAAATAAGTTTTACATTACATTATAAATTAAAAAAACAATATTGTGTCTCTATAGAACACACTCATATCCCTTAGCCTATCCCTGCAGATCAATCATAATATATTTCTTCACATACTAGAAAAAACAAAACATAATAAATGGGTGAGCTCAGATGCTCAGTAAGGATAAAAATATTGGGGAAACTTTTATAAATAAGCATAAACATTTAAGGCAATGTATAAGACTAAAGCATAAGACTTTTAAACTTAAACTTCAACATAATATGGAAAATATAAATCAAATAACTTCATTTACTTATTCACATGTATATTCTACTAGTCGAATAATCACATGTAATATCAATAGCTAATTTCATAATGATGGAATGCATAATGTCGGACATCATAACCATATAGTCAAGGCCTCATACCAAGACTGCAAATAATATTTTTTCAAGGACTTGTGCCAAGAAACTAGTTTGTCTCATGATACCTACCAATGCATAGAGGAGCTATAGTAGGCTCCACCTGTCACTTACTAAGTCTAATACATTCCTCATATGAAAATTTTGAAACATAACATAAACATTCGTATTAAAACTAGCATACGAAATGTTAATAATTTAACCATAAAACATGAATGGTATAAAAATAGCACATCCATAGTAAAAAATATCACAAAACATTCAATACAATATAAAATATTGTATCATAATAAATCAAATTCAAATAAGCATAAAATCCAACAATGGATGTTGACATAGATGAAATAAAAACTATTTGAGAGAAATATCTATTTCTATTTTGAAATCATTTAACAGTTTTGTAATTATAAAAGAAAAAATTTATTTTTATAATATTCTTATAATCTTGTAAGGGAATATTCGAGGGTTTTATAATGGCAGAAAATGGTCGCACCCGCCATATAAGTTTAAAAAAACATTCTTTCCTAAATTTTATCGAAAAGGTCATAAAGTACCTTGTTTGGAAAATGATGGAAAGATTCCTTTCAAAACGTTTTATAAAAAGTAAAACAAGGGTATAAATGAATTTAACCCATATTCTAGTAAATAGTAAAAATGTTTTGAAATATATTTTTAAAAACATGAATGTGGATGATAAAGAAGTCCCAGTAGATTCTTAGGTATAAACAACCTCAGATAATAAAGAGATTTTGTAAAATTAACTCTTACATTTTACTTTTACTTGGTAGAGGGTACATTAAACTCCTGTATAATAGTAAAATAATTGTTATTAAATTATACAAGAACCACATACATAAATATGATATCACATATGGTCTTTTAATATTTCTTTGTTAAAAATATTTTAGTAGTATCATTGTTTTGGGTGTTAAATGATTCGTTTTGCTTTATATGTTTTTTATATAAGTCATGTTTGTTATGGATAGGATGTATTTGATTCATATCCAGAATTATATTAAGTTATTAAACATTATTTTTAATCTTAAAATAAAAATTATTCTAGAATGGTTACGATGAAGAATGAATATCATCGTGTTCGTGGAGACGATAATCCATATGTACGCACAAGTGACAATATCATTTTATTGATGGTAAAATTCTATGTAATTGGATGGTATATCATACATACAAAACAATTAACATGTTATATTTATTATTTACATAAATTATACTCATTATTATACCCATCCAAATAATTAAGTGTTGACTAACGAACTACACCACGACGTGGAGACGGTAATCCGTACGTACACACGTATGGTGACTTTATCATTCATAGGATGGATAGAATAATGAATATGGTTGTACCATATTTATAATAACATCAAAGTATATAGAAGGTAATGGATTTTTTTTTATGGAAACAACAAATAGAGAGGAAGTGTAATAAGAAAATAACTTTGAAGGAGGTGATAAAATTATTACCTCTTCTTCAGGTGCTTCCTTTTGATTTGAACAAAAAGGCTCTTTAGGTTGGATTTCTGATCAAAGTAAGGCCTATAGGTTGAATTTAGAGTATTTGGGAGTATATTTGAGGCCGAGACAAATGTATTTGGATGTGTGAAATTAAGATAAGGGGAAGTACCCTTTTATAAGAGAGGTGAGGGTCACTTTAGGAAAATTTTGAAATATTAATTTATTATACAATCATATTCGGTTTATAATGGCTCCAAAAAGATTTATTTAGAAGATAAGGTGGGTATGGTTATAAAATCTCTCAAACAATAGGTTTTAGACAAGTTTAGGTTACCATATTAACCTTATCTTTTAGATTTAACTCTTAGTTAAATAGTTTAGCTTTCACCATGTCTTCTTGTATTATTATAATAAATAGTTAATAAACGTACTATAAAAAGACAAGAGAACCCCAAGTGGTTAAGTATTGATATATATAACCTTATATAAGTTCTTTGGACTAATATTAGATTTTTAGGAATATTATATCATTTAATAAAATAGTATTTTTTTTAAAAACTCATTTATCTCCATTTTGACACTATTTAGTATTTGGTTTTTGTGAAAGTCATAAAAACTTTATTAATTAGAAAAAAAAATATCTAATCAACCCTAAAATGTCATATTAACTTATAAAATTCTTATAATGCATAAAAAGTCTCAATTTACATTTATTTTAATATTTAAAATATTAATTATTTTAATCTTTTATTAATAAGGTAATTACTGCATCATCATTGCGTCATAAATAAATTTAATTATTTAATGTCTAAAAATTATAAATAAAATACCATTATATAGGAAATATTTTTATACTTCTAATGAATATTTATAGTCAAATTTATCATATGTATAACCCTATATTAAAAATGTTTTAGTTATTAAAATTTGAATTTAACACTTTTAACTCTTCTTTAAATAAAATATAATAAATGTCCTAATATAATCCAAGTGGATCAAAAAGGAACATATTTTATTCATAAGGTTTATTTTGGTCGAAATAAACTTATACAATATAAATAGGACATGTGTTAGGGTAATTATAATATCATTTTTACCTTTAATTACCCTCTTCACTTTTAACTGTGGTAAATAAAATTCAAAAGTTATTATTCACCAAAAATTATTTTCATCATATTGAACCACGTTTTACATAATAATGTCAACCGTGTCTCTTGGAATTTTGAAATTAAATTTGCAGAAGTGGTAAAATTATGTTTTATACAAATTTGAAAATGTTCCAAGAAGGTGGGTAAAAGATGGTAAAAAGTTCAATAAACTTTTACATATCTAATCTTATTATAAAATGACTTAGAAGAATTAAATTGGACTAATGTAGGTATTATGTATCTATTTTTACTTTGAAATAAATTTAAATAAAAATAATAATTATTTAAATAAAAGTCAATTTTAAACAATAACGTAGTGTTTTTCACTATTCATCCAAAATTGAAAGTTTTCAAAAAAATACCAAAAATTAACCCTAAGCTAATTTTTGATATTTCGAATCCAAAAATGAAGTCCATTTTGAAAAATAAAATTTGAAAAATTTTAAAAATTTTAAAAATTGGGTATTACTATTCATAACAGCTAGTTTGATTGGTCGTGGTGTGCTAGAACTCGAAGTTGCATACAACGCAAGCTATTTTATTATTCAAAGAGAAGAGTACCATGGAATCTTGGGGTGTTAAATGTTTTTTTGACTGTTAAAAATAATAATAGTGATATTAACATTTTTTTTAAATAAATAAAAAATTAATACTCATTTTGTTTATATATATATATATTAATGTATTTATATATACAAATAAGGGTTTATGAATTATTATAAATTTAGTAATAATAAAAATTAAAATATGATATTATTATAATTATTTTTTTCATTAATTATTCATGCTTAAAAAAATATAAAAAATAAAACACTAAAAAAATTAAATAAGTAAAATCATGGGCATGAGACTTGTACATGATAAGGGGGAGAAGAAATGGTAATGTGTAGGGGGAATGCATGATTTTTCATAAGGAATAATGGGAAAGCATAAAAATATTAAGGTGAATTAAAGTAAAAATGGAAAAAGATAAATAAATGAGTTAATTAGGGGATGGGGTGTGAGTACATAACATGCATGTTGGAGAATTATTTCCCCCTTCTCACATCTATCTCATATCTCTCTCTCCCCACATATCATAATTCTTCAATGTATATATCATCCATATCTTCTTCTATATTGATCAAAATGATGTTCCATTTATGGCCCTGGATTGTTCACAAATGAAGGTAAATCCTATTTTTTCCCTAGATGTTATTCTATTTGTTATAGAATATATTTAATATTATTTTTGTGATTTAGTGTTATAGATTGAGTTTTTTTATGATTAATTATTTTATTTACAACACCCCATAGTGGTAGATTAATAGTTAAGTTACTATCTTAGATTATTCAGGTAGATTTTTCCATGTTTTTTTCCATTAAATGGTAAACTACATATGATAGAATTTTCTAAAATTCATTTCTCATGATTTCTATAGAATTAGTTTTCTCAAAAATTTATTTTGGAAATATTATGAGTTATTTATTTGAATTGAAATTTATTTTTACATGGATTTATATTGTAATGAGTTTAAAAATAAGAATTATATGTATGTAAGTGTTTGGTAAAAATCCTAAGGGGTTTTTTATAATGAAATTAGATATGTAAATTATTTTTTTGGGAATTCATAATGATTTATGTTTATGATATTCTTTGATTAAAGTCTTATTTTTCATGGTTTACTTTTGGATTATTTAAGTATATTCTGAAGTTCTTCTCTTGATATTCATGTTTTTAGTTTTTTATTCAATGTTTTTTAAATTTTATTAAAGTACATAGGGTGGGAATGATGTTTCCAAATTAATGATTGGTTCATTATTATTTAAAATTGGTTTTCAAAGGATTATTGATTTCAATGTGATTTTTAAGAGATATTCTCATGCATGTTTTATTTCCAAAATCTAGATTCAATAAACCATTATGGTACCTTGAAACTGAGATTATAAATCATATTGATTTGAGAAATTTTTCAGAAGGTAATTCAGAAATTTTAATTTCCAATTTAAAATCTATATCCCAGTTAGGATCTTCGATAAATGTATTTTCTTAAAATATGATGCACCACATTTGAAATCATCATACTATATTGATTTGTGGTCTTGAGATTTGATATTAATTATGTTTTTTAGGTTTATAAAGAGAGTATTCTCATTATTGGGTATATAGAGGTGGGATGAAGGATGTGTTTTTATTATGTCTATATATGATTGAATTTTGATAAGTATTTCCCAACCACTTGTTTCTATATTCATATAGATCCTAGGTATCTTTGTGGAATACTATTAGATGGTTACTACACTTACTGAGATAACACACTAGATAATTTCATCTAGTTTTATGATATATCTTGTCTACTGGGGTGCCACATATGAGGCTAGTTAGAGTAAGATGGGAAGTATGAATTTTTTCCCTTAAATTTTAGAAAAAATATTTTCAAATAATTTATTAAAACTCACATTTATGGTCAGTGCTGTTATAGGAAATTCATAGACTCTATAGTGGTATCCTACTAGGATATTTATACTTATACACTACCTATACCAATCATTTTTGTAAGACCCAAGACCTTTTATTAACTCAATTTTAGTTTGGAGTCACTTTTGGAGCGACTATGTTGGGTTGGTCAGATGGTGACCTTAGAATCTCATGATGATTATTTTTTGTTTTTTGGGTTTTTTATTTTTTTTTATAGTAGATACATCCTCTATTTCAGACTTTATTTTGTAATTATATATTTATTTCAATTTTTTGAAAAATATATATAAAGTTTATTTGGTTTTTTATTCTTTGTTGTGCACTATTTTGGTTTTCCTTACATTAAAATTTCTTATTTGTTTTCCATGTAAGTCCATTGTAAAGATGCACCATGAATTTTTTTTAGTAGAGTTCCACTGCATATAAAATTATATTTATTTGGGAAAAATCATTCCATTATTGTATGTTTTAATTCCCTAGTACTAGTTTCTAGCATGTGGGGATTAGGAATTCCCTTAATACAATATTATAAATATGTTCGGGGACTGGAATCGAAGGTAGACCCGGTTTGTTTGTGACATTATTCATGATCATGTAATTCTTTTAGAATCATGTATTTTGAAAAGACTGTTGAAAATTACTTCCTATAAATACCCTACATCTGATTCATGGAAAAATGAGGAAGGAAAGACATCATTGAGAAAAAAAGTTCTAGTGACATGAAGTCTAAGGGAGAATTTTTTTCATTTCAAAAGCACTTAACATACATAAAACCCATCAAGTTACTTCTATATTCTAGTCCGAGAGAGGGGGGAACCATAAAAGGCCTTAATTTTTATTACCTCGATGTGAAAGGTCTTCATGGAGTCTCCCATGTTGATTTTTTTTCAAATTACTCTCCTAAGTGCCCCTTGAGAAGGAATATCACAAAATTATTTCTTGAGAGTATCTTGAAAAATTCTTTATTAGAGGTCTATATAGATATTTCATGTCTAAAAAATATCTTTTAAACACCATGTATTTAGAAAACATTATCCACTCATATTTTACATCAATCATATGTAAAAATTTGGATACCTAACTTAAATTTTATCCAATTTCCTCTAGTTAAAATCAATGTAAAATTTGACAATAGACAACACACATCACAAAAAAGATTGTTATTTAGGTTTTTATGTATCCTTTTGAGGAAAAACCTACTTTCACATGCATAAAATATTTTTTAGGACTCTAGAATATTATATCACATGTATTCCCTTTGATAAATTATACCACCTTGTAAAATTAGGTTTGGGGTAACCCCTACCATAAAATATTTTCTATTTGGGTAACACATATGCCAAAGAACCACACATGCACCTTAAGTCAAGAAACTTCTATTTCATTCCTTATAATTTCTTATGTCAATATAATCCTCCTAAATTCTTCATATTCCTTGGGTTGAGATACTCCTATTATTTCCAACAATCACATTGGGGTAATATACTTCTCTTGGTTACTATTTCCGATGCTTCTGCCGTGGCATGCCTTGTTGTGCCACACCGGCTGGGACACTTGGATGACGGTCGCATTGTTTCCCAACATTCCCAATTTCCAAATACGGGTGGAATCCATCACTTCTTCAGGGATGTTTTCTCCTTGATCAAAACAGGATGATGGGACCCCAGTCTCTCCTTCCATGGATTCCTCCTCAGAATTCTTCACCTGGTCTGGGTCTCCCTTAAGATTAATATGTTGTTTGTGAAACCCTTCCCAATTCCATCTCTTTGTGGATGCTGGTTAATTATGCTGCTTCTGTCAAGGCATTACAAAAGGTCAAGATAGGGTATCAAACATCGGTGAAGAGAGTAGTCATGTTGGGCATCGCTGGCGTGTCTAGATGCTAAAACACTGGTACACCTGAATTTTCCATTGTGATAGGGCTTCTTGAGGGTGAAGAAGTCCAAGGAATCCCACGTCAAATATTGGGAATCTTATTCCATAGGCCTTTTTATGAGGGTTTACTTGTCTTCCCATGTTTGACATGGGGTATGTCGTGAGTTTAGTGTATAGTAGAGATGGGTTAGACTGATCAAAACACTGATGAGAGTGGATCAGATGGGTACTTCTCTAAGAGGAAGCACCTAGAAGGTTTACAATATGGATAGATCAGAACAACCAATTAGGAAAGACCCAGGATGGAATGACCCACAAAGGGGAAGGTTTTTTTTACCGTGAAGGCTAATTTGGACACCGAAATGGGTGGATCAGAGAGAAGAATGGTTCCATGAAAATGAGACACCAAGGTTTACCATTGGCTGAGATTGAACCTCATGTAGGCATCCTACATACCCTATTTAGAATACAAGGATCAAAACCCACGTAGTTTGAATGGGTGATGCATGGAATCGGGGTGCACAAAAAGGAAAAAACCTGAGAGAATGTTGGGGCTTACGTGTGATTAGCATCCCAGACACTACAAAGAGCATTGAGGTGAATGAGACTTACACATGGTTAGCTGCACGAGCTCTACAAATAGTGTTGAGGTGAATGAGGCTTACACGTGATTAGCTACCCAGATGACATAAAGAGCATTGAGTTGAATGGGGCTTACACATGGTTAGCTACTCGTATGGGTGGCATGATTTCACTGGAATATGGAAGCCCAGGTAAAAATAGGATGGATATGGATAAAGTGTCAATGTATGGAATGAATGGTATGAAACCAATGTAATGATAATGGTGTTGGGATTGAACCTCTGGGAGGTTTCCTACATATCCTAGGGACTGGGAATCAAATTTCACGTAGTTTTGGAAATGGCGTGATGAGTCACATGAGGAGGTGCCTCATGATAATGGATGCGTGAAAAGACACCTGAAGGAAGTGAAACATCTAGGTTGGGGCATGATCTTCCCAAAACAAAAATTCTCAAGGGAGAGACCATGATTGGACATGGGTGATGGGCGCGAACCTCAGGGAGGCTTCCTATGTACCCTGGTCAAAAAGGGGAAAAGATCAAAGTCCACGTAGTTCAAAAATAGAGCATAGATTTGGGGTGTGCACAAAGGACAATGACTCAAAGGCATGCTTGGGGATTACACATGTTTAGCATCCTATTTCAAGAGGGACACTATTGGTTGTATGAGTATGGATTGAGTGTGGGGATTATGCATGGATAGCTACCTGAGAAAAGGGGAAATGTAGTCAGGGTGTACACAAAGGACAACAACCCGAATGGGTGGATCAAAACACCACATGAGGCAGATCTGGATGATGTGTACCAAAGAGGGAAGGCTTCACATCAGGAGGGTATATCCCTAGGAGGGAGTACTGAATTTTACCATTGGTTGGGTTTAAACCTCAAAGAGGATTCCTACATACTCTAAAGGGATCAAAATCCACATAGTTCATGGAGAATACAATTTAAAGTCTTACGGGATGAAGGTGAATCGACGTAAAGTGATCGAGATAGATGGACTATGAGGAATGAGGGGATTAAACCTCAGAGAGGCTTCCTACATACCTAGCTTAGAAGGCTTCGATCAACTTCTATGTAGTTCGGTTAAGAGGGGCATGGGGATTACGTGTGGTTTGAGGCCCAAATAAGATTTCATGGTCAATGGTTACTTTAATTCCACAGGATCCATGCTCAGTGTAAGAAACAAGATGCAATAGTAGATCTAGAGATTGTGTCACAAAAGGTGTGTCAGTGTGGAGTATAGTGGGGCTGATGAAAGGTGTGTCAGTGAGGAGTACATGGAGCACCCCATTAAGGTGGGTCGGGGCTTATGCTGGGGCCACCCAAAGCACACATGGTGGAAAACACAATAGGAGAGAGAGAGAGTGAGGGGGGTGCTGGCGATCATCCTTCATCGACTCATCCCAGGATATCCACACAAGTGGTGATCATAGTTTAACATCATGTGTTGAGGATGATGGTGCTTGTCATATTAACATCCTACACCTTAGACGATGATGATTCACTCCTCACCCCTAGGACTTACATAACTTGTACCAACCCACACTCGAGGGAGGGAAGGCACAAGAAATTCCATAGAGTAATGAGGCTGTGAAGTGATCCATCGAGGGGATCATGTTAGTGTGGATATGTAAAGAAGCAATAGCCATTATCATTCTAATACGAATAAGCACAAGGAAGGGTAATACAATATGAAGCACCACCCGGGGAACCTTGAAATCACTTTGTACAAGCCTAGAGGGCCACACAGGAGAGGGGATCATGAAGAAGAAGGCATCTTAGAGAGGGGATTAATTAATCTATGGTGCTTCACAATGTGAAGGGAATTTGTGAAGGAGAGTGATTCTCGAATAAGGTGACCCATCCTAGGCATGGGGTATACATGTTCTTGGAGGGTGCTTCGTGAAGACTGAGTGATTCATGAAGTCTTGAGTACCCAAAAGGGTCTCCTTCCATTACGATGGCCCAGAGGCTTCATGAACAGAATCCCCACTTGAAGAGGGTTAAATTTGAGTAAAGGGAAAGGGGTTTGTCAATGCTCAAGGGCTCGTAGAGAAGGGATTCACCAAGGAAAGGGCCTTTTGAATCATGGTGAAAAGGAATCCTACAAAGGGAGGATCTTCATGGATCATGATGACCTAGCTGAGGCATGGAGTCAACATGTGCTTGGTGGGTGCTTTGTGAAGTCTGAATGCCTTGCCAAGACCTGATTACCCAAAAGGGAATCCTACCTTCGCGATGGACATAAGGCTTCGATAAGGGCATACCTACTTGAAGTGGGGGGTAAATTTGAGAAAATGGAAAGGTGTTTCACAAAGATTAAGTACCTTAGATGATTCATTTTCCTAATGGTTCACAGAGTAAAGGATGCTTTGCTATTTGGGAGCTCAGAAGGTGAAAGGTTAAGGTAGGAAATATGTTGGAGTGGGGGTGAGCTGAGTATTTATAGGAAATGTGGGGGGAACGATGTTCTAAGGGCACACTATGAAGGGATTAATGATCAGAAACCATAAGTAGATTAATCATGTTTTTTGGAGTCTTAGAGGAGTCCTTCCTTTCCTCTGTGGTGGGTTTAGAGGCTTCCATAAAGTTCCTTAGACTCATAGAGGATTTATTTATTTTCTCAGTGGTGGTCGCAGAGGCTTGTGTCAAGTTCCTCAGACTCACATATTATTTTTTCATTTCTTCCTTAGTGGTCATAGAGGATTGAGTTAATTTCCTTAGACTCATAGAGGAGTCTGACATTTCCTCTATAGCGGTCATAGATAAGGAATCCAAGTGACTTTGGTGTGGTCGTAGTGCTGGAGGATTTGGGAAGGAACTTCATAGGGTGGAGCCTTTGGGAATTATTTTTTACCTTTGATGATTTATTTCAAGGCACAAATTTTGGCACCAACAAATGACCCCCCCTTAGAATGAGATCCAAGGAGAATATGAGGATCATGTTTTGAGGGTAGATATCCAAAACCACACAGATCGCAAAGCTGATTCACAAAGGGGATGGGAAAAGCACGGGTTGAGAGCACCGTGAAGCTCCCTATGACCATATACATCGTGAATCTCAAATGGTAATCACCTATAAATAGAGGAAGATGACCCTTATTTTTTCTTTATATATCCCTAAAATCACGTTATTGATCTCTCTAATTGTGAAGATATTATACCCCCTAAAAATTATCTTTACGAGATGAGTTTCATGAATTGGTGCTTTGTGGAAAAATTTTAGCCAACTGGTGCACCGTGATCCATTTTTTTCTTTGTACCATGGAACGAGTCCTTAGGCTCTACAATCACATGTTCCGTGATTCATGTTTTGTGGATGAGATCTGCAAGAGGACTCTACAATCAAGCTCTGTGACCGAGCTCTGTGAAAGAACTCTATGAACAAGA
The DNA here is from genome assembly GCA_963277665.1 of Viscum album. Taxonomy (NCBI): domain Eukaryota; kingdom Viridiplantae; phylum Streptophyta; class Magnoliopsida; order Santalales; family Viscaceae; genus Viscum; species Viscum album. Next base: position 465,533 of record OY728150.1, read on the forward strand.
AGGAAATAAAACTAAAGTATTGGGATGGAATGGAAAACCAAGAAGCTTATTGAGAGGTCATTGCAGATGCTGCTTGAAAGGAAGAGATGTTTAATAATATGTGGATCAGAGAATATGTGAGAATCCACACATATCATGAGTCCCTGGTGGAGCTGCTGATAAAAGGGAAAAATAACTATCCTCTCTACAAAATACTTCTATTGTATAGATTTGGTTTGAGGGACGAAGTCTTTATCCCATGAGTAGTTAGGGATGAACCGAATTACTGGTTCAGAAGTATTCCATGTCAACACTAATGGTTCAGGACTACCAAGGACCATACATGGGAAGAACACACATCTGTCATTACCAAATGTCTACACAACCATGTCAATAATGTTGATGGGAAAGTGTTGTTTCCAGAGGTTTCTAATCCTAAATACCACACCATTATGAAGGAATGCTTAGGGAACCCAGAGAATGGGTGGAAATTTGATTGGGACCTATGCTAGGGAAGCAACTTCATAGATGATTGGGCCTTGTCTTACTGGGTATATGCATCTTGTGATGAATTTTGGGCAGATTTGAAGTGGGTAGGCTTATATGAGGTCACATGGGCTTCCCAATTTCATATCTATCAACAAAATAACATGATATTGGAGTTTATAATAATATGGTCATTGAGGACCAATACTTTCCACTTTCACCATGGGGAAGTTGGAATCAGCCTATGGTACCTCCACCAAATTTTAGGGATTCAAATTCTGGGGAAGAGGTACAAAGAATTCATCCTTGTGGAAAGAGTATATGAGTATCTAGGGCAGATGTCATGGCTAGTGAAGGCATTGACGGACCTAGTTCCGAGTGATGAGAAACATTCGGTGAGGGACATCCATTTCAAACTGTGGTTTGGATGTTTCATAAACATTCTACCAAATCATATCACTAAAGGGGAGGAGGTGCCTAATAAGATACCAGAAAGGCCTCCCACTTGTCTAAAAGGATCTTAGCGCAACATAGAAAGTTCCTACTAGAAAATATTGGAGGAAATCCAATGGAAGCTATGGAAGTACAATGTCAAAACTGAGCATCAAATAGTGGTTAGGATGGATGGTTTTATCTATGCACTTATCTACGAATGGATGTTTCTAGTTAGGGATACGATCATGGGAGTGCGACAAAGAATGTTCATTATGGCATCCATGTTGGTGATAGGGGATCACGTCAACCATGGGATCCCGGTGCTGGAAAAACTGTATAAGGTTTTTTGGCACATCAGTGAAGGGAAGAAGCCACAACAAGTATGAAGACCACTCCATTTTTTGTATAGTTGGATAGTAGCACACATGAAGGTCTACTAATATCTGAACTCCCTTTCTCCTTCGAGGTCAGACTTCCGACCAGCCATCCTGAATGTAGTTTTGAGTTTTCCGGACAAGATAATTTTTTCATTCATACTGAACAACGTTTGGATGGAGGATGAATTCAAATTCCATCCATTACCACTACCAACAGGGGTGTTCACCGATGATGGTCGGGGAACTGAGGAGCATCAGTCCAACCTTATGGACTTTTGGGGTGGAGTTCTAGTGGCATAGGTAGACCGTGAGCCTATCGGTGATCCGGGGGTGGAGTTCTAGTGGCATAGGTAGACCGTGAGCCTATCTTTGATCCATATAACCCACACCACTTTGCGAGGAAGTTCTGATGCATGTAGAAGTTGACCCCTAGAGTTTAACTAGGGGTTATACATGAGAATAATCCATGTGTGGTGAGGTAGATGTAGATTATGTTCACTTAGGTGGATGGAAAGATGCAGAATGAGCTACCCCCACCTACTGATTCTTTCAGGATTGTCAAAGAATATGAAAAGAACTGGGAGTTGGCCTATCCTGGGGAGATGTTAAAGATAAAAAATATTCGTTCCAAAGACGGGGTGCCCCATCAATCTGGAGGCCAGGGTCGGAGCACGAAAAAAATGCATCGTGGTGGTGGTACTGCAGTAGTATCAAGGCAAATAATTCTAGTTCCTAAACTAAGTGGAAGAAAACAGGTAGTGGAGGACCTAGGGACCCTAGTTGGAAAGTTCCAGGAGGGAGGAAGGTCACCCATAGGGTTCCGTAGGATACCCACCTAGGCTCTTGGGAATCGGTTGTTCCACATAGATATTCCTAAGGATGTTGTTTTTCCGAAGTCTTGGGACAACTGGGAAGTCAACAGAAAATTTCTCAGTCCTTCCCAGATGTGGGACTACCTCAACAATCTTGGGATGAATTTATCAAAGATTGGCCATGCAAAGGCTGAATTTCTATTTTCTGAGGTGGAAGGGGAACAATACATTGTTGAGTTGGAGTAATTTTTGTATTCTTGGGGTACTCTGCATCCAATGATGGATCGGGTGAAAGTACTCCTTGATAAAATAGTCCCACCCCTATTGTCTGATGCTAAGATGAGAGAGCGTTTCCCTTTACCTGAAGAATTTGAGGGGTCATCCTAGGTAGAATAGGCTAATAAGGGGAGCCCTTTGGAGAAAGGTGAAGTTGAGACCTCTTAGATGGGAGAGGTTTTTGAAACTCTTTAGGTAAATTCTAAATCTTTTCATTGTGGCACCTAATCATGTCATCCTAGTTTCTCACCTGGCACTTTTACTCTATAGGAGATCCTTATATACAAGTCTCCTTATCACGTGTCCATAGGTGTAGGCTCGGGACCTGTTCTTGGGACTATGGTGATTGTAGAGTATATTAGTGCTGTGACACCCAGGGTGGTTCTTCCAGAGTCTTCAGAGTTCCTGACCATATATGGGGGGCCACGTCCCAGGATTTTGATAGCAAAAACTTAGGGGGAAAGACCAATTATTTGACATTTGTAAGTCCTATCCTTCACAAAATTCATAACTATTTTCTATCACACCCAACCAACATACATTGTACTTTTCTACCTAAATAGTAATTCAAATGGTGTGGACCATACTAGTGAGGATGGATGGGGCTCCTGATGCTCCTTTCCCAAGGGGAACTCCAATTTTCATGGAATCAGATGCCCAAGATAAAGAAATCATGACATTTATAGAAATGGGTAGGGTTACTAGCATGACTGATCCAGAAATCATTGAGGTGGGATCTAGTGATGAAGGTCAAACACATTATGTGGAACCCAGCTCATCTAACAGGACACCATAGGAAGATCCTGCTACGAAACTCCTTGAGGCATCCCTAGAATATGAACCTGCTAACCCAGAGAAGCTGGATGAGTCCGCTTCTTATGAAGAGGACAAAAATGCTATCCACCGTCGGTCCTAGAAACTGATTAATCATTTCATTAATGAGACCCCAAAAGTAGAGTGGATAGACCAGATGGGGAAACTTCATTCTTGGATGTACGACCTATGCACCGAAGGAGTGGATGAACGAATCTCTCATATGCTCATTCAAGATTAACTTGAAGAGGAGGTGTAGGATAATGATCATGGCCTTAGTGTTGGATGATAGTGGAGGAAGTTAGTCAATATCCAGAAACTTTAGGAGGCTGAGCAGGAAGTCTAGAGTTTGAGGGTGTGGGTGAATGAATGCTCTGATTTCATCAACGCCCAATTAGAACTCATATCGCGATTAAAGGCACAGCTGGTAGAAGACAACAATAATATGAGGCAATCATCATGAGATATTTATAACATATAAACTGATGAGGATCAGGAACATATCAAGGTCGATGAAATATGCTCTATAGTCCACGAATAAGAGAGGGATCTTAGCAGGCGACAACAAATCTTGGAGGCCACAATCCAGAGAGTGGTGGAGCTGAGACACTCCATCGAAGAGGTAAACCCATCTATTGGAGGGGTCTATCCATATGGGCTATAATTTTCACGAACTCACAAACATAATTTCATTCTTTATTTATTATTTTGGTTGTGTGCATGAATCTCATAGTCTAGTTTGATTATTACATCTCAATCATATCTACGAAATAACTATCAATCAATCCCTAATCTCACATGGGTCATACCCAGTGTGAGAAATACGGGATTCCCATGTAATTATTCACCTTGAATAAGAGAGTTCCAACCAATTACCGAAGACCCAGGGTTTTAATGACCAATTAGAGTTTCCAGGAGGAAAGATGGGGGGCGTGATTAGATAATAGAGTTCTCAAAACAATGAAACTTCTCTTTATTGACATGATCTAGTGCCCAAGTGGGATAACCCCAGGGACATTGAACTCAATCCAAACAAATGGGAATGAAAAGTGTGAATCGCGATGCCCAAAATTTGGAATTCAGTGAGGGTGGAACGATGATGGAGGATAACTGCTGACCATGTTTGTAACACAACATCCACATCTGATTAGCCCGAAATGGAGACAAAAAAATGAGGCCTAACCATTGAATGGATTTTAAACAAGAGGCCAGAACTTGAAGTGTTGTATGGTATCTTCTGGAACATTATCCTTGAATAGTAGGTGATCCATAAGACCAAGCATCCATACCATCGGGGTTTTCCTTCAGATGTGGAATAGGATGAGGATCTGAAATAGAGGGAATGAAAATCATGGAAATGGAGTGATGGGATGCTTTAATGGAGTCTGGAACTCTTGAAACTACACCACCATGATGAAAGAATATTGGGTGGGTGTATCAACCTCAATCAAGATCAAACCTATTTCTATATGAGACCTCTCTGGCGAGGACCTAGAAAAAATTGTAGTTTTATTTCATGAAAATGAAGATGATAGACACACAGTTTTAGCATAATACAGTTAGGATGATGCATGAAATAGTTTAGTGTCATATAGTCAGGATGTTACACGTATTTTAAGGTCATATTTCAAGGACCCCGGTCAATAGTTTAAAGTTGTCTTACAAAAACCGGGAACTCATAGTTTAGGGTCATATATTTTGGAATATATTTAAAGGCAAAGAGCTGAAAGAGTGAATGAACTTGTGTTTGGACCTGAGGTGAGGTTCCCATGCATTTCTATGTATCTTGCAAGGTCACGAATCAAGACATACATAGTTCTTTTAATTTCATACAGTTTAACATCATGCAGTAAGGACGAGTGCAAGGGGTGGTAGTCTTGAAGGAAGCATGTGGGGCGACTATTATAAACCCAATGTGAATGAGGAGCAAATAAGTCCATTCCACATAGTGTACTTTTGGGAGAACCCAGGGAAAAAGGGACTGGGAAGGCTCATGATGATGTGGCTAGACTCGAGGGAAAAATGACTAGGCGTCACTACGTATCCCACAAGGGTGAGAATCAAGACACATGTAGTTCTTGAATTCTATGTAGTTTAACATCATATGTTAAGGACATATGAGATCCTAGTTTATGGTCATAGATCTTAGACCGTAGGGAAGTTTGGTTCTTCCATGAAGACACAAACCTTACCCAAATACCTAAACCCATGTGAGCCACACTCTATGTGGGAAATAAGGGCGGGGAAGATATTTACCACACATAAAAGCACACAGTAGGGAATAATGGTGAAAATTCAAGGATGACCCCACAATGCTGGTTTGTCCTCTCAACGCACGAAGGTGCACAGAGGGATAACACTGAGGGTGTCAAAGATCTATCTGAACATGATGAGATGGAAAATGATGTAAAAAAAAACTTATATTTATTCTACAATGGGGTTGGTGTAACGATGGAGGATGACTGTTGACTTTATTCGACACAAAAAATCCATATCATGTGATCTAGAATGGGAATTAACAAGTGAGGGTTGACCACTGACCATATCCATGACACAAGACCTATTTTAAATGTCATTCGAGATCTTCCAAGATGTTGACCCTAATTAGTAGGTAAGACATAAGGAAGAACATCCATACCACCCGGGGTTCCTTTCAGATGTGAAAGGTAGTGGAGAAACAAATAAAGGGACACATGAAGTGTGGAGATGGAATGAAGGTATGTCCATGTAGAACCCAAAACTTTAAGTCCTAAACCACAACACATCTAAGAATGTTTATGAAGTGATATAGAGGTTGAAAGACTCAACTAGGGGAAGAAGAATCAAGGAGACGAGCAGAAGAAAGAATTAAAATGGGTTGTTGAACCCAAGGATAGACCCAAGGTAGAAGGCCCAAGCATTTCTACGTATACCATAAGGATGGGAATCAATCCATATATAGTTATGGGAATACCATGTAGTTTAACATCATGTGGTAAGAACATAGATGAAAGGGAAAATCCCATAGGGGGAGTATATGGCGTGGTTGTTATAAACCTGATGTGAATGGGAAAAAAAAATTCCACATGCCACACCACATGATTCAAAAAAGGAATTTCAGGCCATAAGAACGAACGTGGGGAATTTGGGGCTGGACCTGAAGAAAAAATGTCTAGGCGTTCCTACGTATCCTGCAAGGGTAGAAATCAATCCATATGTAGTTCTTGAGATATCATGCAATTTAACGTCATACGGTAAGGATGAGATAATGAGGGTTAATATCAAAGGAATCACACGAAATGGCTATTATAAACCCAACATGAATGAGTAAAAAATAATTCCACTTCCTCACCATGTAATTCTGGGAGAACCCTAGCCAAAAAAGGTTAAAAGAAAGGTAAATCAGAAAATTTTCGCGTGGTTTAACATCATACTAGATGAAGGGGTACGTGCATTTTAAGGTCACGTTGAAAGGACCATAAATTTTATGATGTTTGATGTTTTGTAGATAGGAAAAAACAATTTAACATCTTGTGGGATGATAGATATCTTAGTTCACAACTGTAGAATTCAAACCATGAGGTAGGGCCGAAAAGGGCCGAAAAGGTTGAGGAACCTTGGGCTGGACCCAAAGATGAAATGTTTGTGAGTTCCTACGTATCCCATAAGGATTGGAATCAATAAATTTATAGTTATAGAGTTCCTTGTAGTTTAAAATCATACGGTAAGGATTCATGTGGAGGAACAAGGTTCTAAAGAGAATGTACGTGGAGTGATAAAGCGTACCTGACATGAATGAGGACAAAAGAAATCCACATCAAACTATGCACAATCCCAAGGGGGAACCTCAAGCCAAGGTTCCTAAAAAGATCAAGGGACCCGATCCTGGACCCAAAGTTGAAATGTATGAGCATTCCTACATATCCTACGGGGGGAAGGAATCAAGCAACACGTAGTTCTAGAAATACCGTTCAGTTTAACATCATGCGGTAAGGACGTAAGGTAAAAGTGGAGATCCATAAAGGGGAAACATGACACGGTAGTTGTAAGACCCATGTGAATAATGAAAAAATAATTCCACATCGCACCACGTGATTTTAGGATACTTAGGTTGAGAGTCCAGAAGGAAGGAAGAATATGTGGTACCTAGGGCTAGACCCAAGGACGAAATGTCCGGGTATTCCTACATATCCTATAAGGATGGTAATCAATCCACACGTAGTTCTTTAATTCCACACAGTTTAACATCATGTTGTAAGGATGTGGAAGATCTTAGTTTAAGGTTATAGAGCTCAGACCATGAGATGCCTAGTTTAATGTCATCTGAATGGGACAGAAGGGAAAAAAAGGTGAATCACCACACCCGATGTTTGGGATACCATGGGGATGGCAATAATGATAAAGGATAACTACTGACCATGTTCAAAATATAGTATCCATATCATGTGACCTATAATGGGAACAAACAATTGAGCATCGACCATTGATCATATTCGCAATGCGGGACTTGAATTAGATTTTCATTTCAGATCCTCTGGGACGTTGGCCCAGAATGGTAGGTGAGACAAGGTGGCTTGAGACTAGGCCTTTAGGGGGTAATTTTATATGTAAAATATGATGAAGGCCCAAATTAAGGGCATGCCTAAATCACGGAGGTACCCGTGCAGTTTAACATCTTACAGTAATAATGAAAGAGATATTAGTTCAAGGTCGTATAGCTCATACCATGAGAAGTGTATTCACCATTTATAGGATGAAGGGATCACTCATGAAAAGTAATAATTGAGTAATTTGTAATTGGTGGGAGTATTAATGTTCTCACTATTCACAGTGACTAGAGAGTATGCACCATTTAGATAAACCTTGTGAATGATGTGAGGTCCCTCCCATTTAGGCTCTATCTTTGGTGGATTCCTGTTGGGTATCATTGACATTCTCAGAGCCAATACTATGTCTCCTTGTAGGAAATAACGGTGAAAAAATTTCTTAGTGAAAGCTCTGGATATCTTATTCTGATGCCTCTCCAGGTTGTGTAAGGTATGGAGCCTATTCATATCGAGGGCTTCCAATTCATCCAGATGGAATTATTCTACTCTGTTTGTTGTCTTCTAATCATAGATGACTATGCATAGTGATGGTAACTGAATCTCAATGGGAAGTACCACCTTTTTTCCATACACTAAAGAATATGTAGTCACATGGGTGGAATTATTAGTCATTGTTCAGTAAGTCCAGAGAGTGTTGGGGAACTTTTCTGGACGACTATTCTTGTTCTAACCAACCATCTTCTACAAGATGTTAGAGAGGGTACGTTTTATTGCACATGATAGCGAGAGGTATGATTAGAATAGATATTGTACTTGGAATACAATTTCAATAGCTCGACTTCTTGAAAGTTGGTGTCCTTATCGGTGAGGACGACGCGAGGGGCTCCGAATCAGTGGATGATATTGGAGATCTGGAAGAAAATGATGGAATGGGTCTTGACTTCTTTGACTGTAATTTCCTCTACCCACTTGGAAAAGAAATCCATAGAGGTCAAAATGAAACTACACCAGCGAGCCATTTCTAGTGGATATGGTCCCATGAAATCGAGTCCCCTGACCACAAAGGGCCAAGAGTACTTGGTAGTATGAAGGGGATCTGGAGGTCTATGTAAAATATTATTCTGGATCTAACATTCATGAAACCTTTTGGAAAACTCGATGCAGTCATGGATCATGGTGGGCCAGAAGTGGCCTAGTCTTTGAATCTAGTGGGAGAGCTTCGGCCCTGCCTAATGAGCTCTGCAGGAACTGGCATGAAATTCCTGCATAACCTGGGGAATATCATTTCCTTGAATGAAGTGGAGGAGAACTCCATCAAACCCAAGTTTTTATAGGATCTTCTTAAATTTGGGACCACTCTAGAGGGTGAACAGCACTGCGTGTCAATGGAATCTCTCATGTTCGACTCGGTTTGTCATGAGATTACCGTGTTGGAGATAATCAATAAAATGAGACTTCCAAATATAAGTATCTTCTATTGTTCTAGGGGGAATCTAGGGTCCTGATGTGGAGGTACCAGTGGAACGATGGATCACCTACTGATTATCATCATCATCTAGGGAAACAAGAGTGATGAATATTCGATTCTCTACATGTATAATCAAATCATCCTGATTAGATTCTACAAGAGATGCGATAAGGCAGGAAAAGACATCGGCTCGACTATTCTACGACCAAGGAACATGAGTGATATCTGGTAGATAAAGGAACTGGTCCATTAGTTTTCAAGTTCTAACAAGGGAGTGAGCTCTAGCTTATTGAAAACATAGTCACCATTGATATGTTTGATGACTATCTTGGAATACCCCTTCACATGTAGGTGGGGAACATCAATCTTGAGGGCCAAATCAAGTCCAATGATGAGGGCCTGATATTATGCCTCGTTGTTGGTATAACCTTTTAATAATAGGAACGAATAGGGAAATACACCATGTGCAGGTGTGGTGAAGATGATACCCATGCCTACCCTATTAAGACTAGGATCATTGAGCCTCCTGCCAGTCAGACTATGCAAGGCGCCATCGAAATGCATCTTTCGACATGGAATGACTTGATCCACTAAGAGGATTGCCTCATCTAGGAAATCATGATATAAAAATTACTATGTGGGGGTTGGATGGGTGGAAAGAAAGTCTACCATTTCATTCCACTTGATGGATTTATTAGGAAAAAACATGATGTTAAACTATTGAAGGATCACTGAACACCGAGCTAGATTTCCTATCAACATTAGGAAGTTTAAGATGTACTTCTGTAGATACACTCAGGACACCAGCTGCATCTCATGGTGATACAGGTAATGTCACAAATTCTTTACTATGAATACCAGTTCAAGGCATCTCTTCTAGATAAAGGAATATCTGGTCTATGTATCAAGGAGCATGAGACTGAGATAGTATAAACTGTTCTCTGTACCCTCATTGTTCTTAGGGGAGATAAGGACCCCGATAGATCATTCAAGGGTGGTCATGTAAAGGACCAATGGTTTACCATAGACTGGGGGCATTAGAACTAGAGGTTGTAGCATATACCACTTTATTTCATCAAAAGTGGTCTTACACTCTTCATCCCACTAATAATCAAAATATTTTTTTATGAGTTAGGAAAAGGGATTAAACTTTATATCCATATTCACGATGAATAAATGTATGTAGGATAAGTTTCCTTGAAAACCTTGGAGTTCCCAAAGATTTATTAGAGGAGGAATCAGGATGATAGCTTTGATGTTCTCCAAATCGATCTCAATGACTCTATATATGACGATGAAGTTGAGAAACTTTCCATAGGTAACCCCGAAGGCACACCTTAAGTGGTTCATCTTCAGGTGATAAGAGTAGAGGAAGTCAAACACTTTCTAAAGATCCCTAAGATGATACTGATGCTGGTGGGATTTGACCACCAGATCATCCACATACCATTCCACCAATTTTTTGAGGATCAGCTTGAATACGCGGTGCATGACATGCTGATAGGTGGATCCTGCATTCTTCAGACCGAAAGGCATTACTTAGTAGCAGAAGGTACCTTATGGTTCTCTGAAGGTGGTTTATTCTTCATATTTTATGGTCATTCTAATTTGATTATATCCGGAATAACCATCCATGAATGAGAGAGATTGGAATCCAGCAGTAGCATTAATCAACAGATCTATCACAGGAAGGGTAAAATCATCCTTCGGACATAGAAGATTGAGATCCCATAAGTTGATGAAAACTTTGATCTATCCATTATTCTTTCCGATGGGCACAATTTTGGATAACAATCTAGGGTAATGAACTTCCTTTAAGACTTTATCTTTGATAATATTATCAACTTTAGCCTCAACCATGGCTCCATGAGAGGGGATCATCTTCCTAGGGTGTTGTTTGAACCCATGATGGTTTGTAGGGAGGACAAGATGGTGGACAGATATCTAAGGATATAGTCCAAGAATATCATCATAGATCCAAGAAAACACATCCTGATGACACTTTATGAAATCCATGTACAACTGTTGTTCTTCCATTGGCATGGCTGCACTGATCAGTGTTGGCCTCAGATCTATCTCGATGTCGAGATTCACCTATACCAAGTCATCAATGGTGGTGGAGACACCTTCATAAAATGAGGGAGGGGATTATTCCAAATAATATTCATCTTATATGGTGAGAGGATCATCGTTAGAGGGAAATTATTCTAAGTTGGATAAACCTGAAGGAATGCTGGTGTCGACATGAGCGGTAGTGGAATCTTAATCGGGGGACCCCTGCGATATAGAAACCATGGCGGAAAAAGTTGTCAATTTGATTCCATCAGGACTTAGACCCAAGGGGACACACTTTATGACTGAGGTATGGACGCATCTTTACATAGTGGATCAAGCAATATGAATGGTGGTGGGGGTGAATCTGACAAAACAGGATGGGAAGGCTGCATGTATTGAGCTCTGCGCTGAGGTTGCTGTCAGGTCTTAGTGGCATGCATGGATTGGATGGATTCACCGGACAATGAATTCTGATTATTCATATAACCATGACCCTATCGGCGCTAGCGTCAATTGGGGATGTTAGGAGGGTCCACCTAACACTCTTCATCATCAGGAACCGTGTAGGGATTCACCAGTTCAATGATGTTTAGTAAGGCATAATCCTAATTCTCACTTGAGGAATCCTCCATTACTGGGTGGATTCTGGGGGTGATCCCCATCTATTAGGGCATGAAATCTCCAAGAGTATAGTATGGACTCGGTACCGGCAGGGGGATTTTGTTCCCCTTTCACTGTGAGTGCTTACTCTCATGAGAGAATTAAAACTGAGATATCGATAGAGAAGTAGTAGATGAAGGTATCATAGATACTTTAGAGGGATCATGTTGATTAAAAAAAGAACAAATAATTCAATCAGCATGAGTGACTACCTTGAGATCTATCCGGTCATCATACTTTTGAGACTCGTGGCTAGAAACATGCTGCCATTCACCCTCGCTATCACTATCAAGATTTGTAGACACACATGCCACCTGTGTTGGGGCCAGACCTAATCTGATAATGTTGTTGTCAACCTGGTCCTGGAGAAAGTCCTTGAACACATAACACTACTTGATGGTATGTCCAATAAAATGATGATAGGGGCAATGATTGGGGCGATCAATGAGATCTGCCTCTTCGGGCCTCCTACATTCCGGAAACCGCAAGATTCCCTGATCCAAGGCACTCCAAAAGCAGCTATAGACCTGGGCCTCATTGAATGAGTAGGTATGGTTTTTATAATCTGGTAAAGGGGTTTTGGGAGCCTGGCCCTAATAAGGGGTTGTCAGATCCCGATGAGGAGGAAGAACCTGATTGTCTCGCATAGGTGGCGGTGGTGCGTTACGCGACAACACCTACCGATTTGGAGGAGGGATATTCTAAGCTAGAGGATAAGCCTATGGTGGTGGACCTTGGATAGGCTATGGAGGTGGCTCTGATGGAAACAATTCCAACTATCTAGGGGCCTACACCTGTGCAACAACAGAAGTCTTAGCCTTATCAAATCTTATTTTCAGAGCTTCGAGAGGCAACGAGTGTGCCTACTTGGCTTGATACAAGGCTTCCTCTAGGAGTTGAACCTTGTCAAAGAAATCCTGGAATCTGTATAGGAATTTATGAGTGATGAGGGAAGGGAACAATTTAGTATTAACATTCCCCACACACATAGTTAACAACTGCTCCTGAGTCAGCGGCATATCGAGTGAATATGTGAGACCCTTCCACCTGGAAATAAAGTTTGCAACTTGCTCATATGGCCTTTTATTGAAATTGAAGAGGTTATAAATACTAGTCATACGAGTGGTGAAAATTAACTAGTATAGAAACTGCCCAAGAAGATCCTCCCAACCAGCTATGGAGCCAATGCGTAACTGGCTGTACCAGGAAAATGCGGGTCCTTCCAGGGTATGTACGAAAAAACAGTGCTTAGAAGGTTCATGTTGCAATAGAGTTCCCAACATGGGTATACACCTTGAAATAAAGTGTGACAGATACTGCAACAGATCACCCATCCCATTGAAAGGGGAGAAGATAAGATTCCCAAAGCCTGGGGGCCATTAGGCAGGATTGCTACCTATCGAGTTTCAAGAGCCTCAAGGTGAGTAATGAGAGATTCCCTTGGATCATCCTAGTGAGGATTCATGTCTTGATGAGGGTCTTTGAAAACTAATGCATTGATAGGCTCCTAAAAGTGATAAGCGGTCTCAGTGGCTCGTGGAGAGGTTGGTGGAATTACCTAAGGAGCTACTGGGGGAATAACCTGCGAAGCTGTTGGGGGAACGGTCTATAGGGAAACCTGCATAGCTATTAGAGTAAAGACCTATAGAGTTGATTCCCTAGGAAGATTCTCACATAGCTTGGGTGGGTTTGGTGACACATATTGTAGCATCTTTCCATAATTACTAGACTCTGCCCTCTCTAGCTAGGAAAGGTTGTCTAGATCACCATGGGTAACTCTCTGGGGGAAGTTATACCATCCCCTACTATCCTGGTTGAGGATTACCATAATCTGGCCACTATTCCACGACATGTTCAGTGAGGATCTCATCAACCATATTATTTTGTTTTTTGAGATCCTATATCTTATGAACTGAGGCAGACAGGTCAGAGGGCTTGATAGTCCTAACATGCTCTTTACACTTGCTGGGGTCCTGATGTTGATTGGGTGATGTAGGGTGTTGAGCGGTAGGAAGTGCGGCCAACTCAACCAGGAGGCATTGCCGGGAAATTTTGTTGAAGTGTTCTTGGATCTTAGGGTAAGCTAAATGTCGATGATGGATATATAAGTGCATCATTCATATGTTTTTTTGGAAGCACAAAACCTCATCCTAAGTAAGAGATTCTAGAATATGCAACCTTGGAGTTGAAATTGACCTGGACATCTCACAGATATGATCTATGGTGAGAATGTCCCATAAAATTCTCAGATCAGACTCAGGGTCTGACCCTTGGTTTCCCCATTCTTCAAATGGGGGTGGTTGAGGAACTGGTAATAGCATTGACATAGACTATTATGATGTTAGGCTGGTTGGTGGAGAGTATGGCGCGTGAGCTGACAAACCACCACATTTTGGGCTATCTCCTGAGGACTGTGATGACTTTATCACCACATCCCTATTGTATGTTCCATTTACCAATACATCCTATGCAAAGGTTGTGAACATTGGTGATTTATCAGGCTAGTGATCATCATCGATCAGTCCCTAGAACAATTATATGTGATCTATTGTCAAGGTAGAAAATGATCTTGTTGATGATGAAGAGGATTACACATCAAGACCCTAAAAAGGATCCAAACATTCATCCTCCTGTATATATATGTGGAGGGATTCAAGGATATAGTGTATCTCACTTTCTGGAAGGATGAATATGATACATTGGGTTACTGCTCCAGTCTCTGACACAGAGTATTGAGGTGAAGGTTCCATCATTGAATCTCACTCCACTTCAGAGTTTTAAAATTTTATGGGTTTGATTATGATCCAATGATTCTCAAGATTCTTCCTTTTGTGGTGAAAACCCACCCTCCTGCCCCTAGGTAGTTCTTCAGGGAAGGGTAGATCTTTGACATGGGGAGGACCTCTGTGCGGGTTGGTGTTGAAGCGAGGAGGACTCCCGCTTAGATGAGCTGGGGTGTAGGGGAAACCTAGAAAAATGTCAAATGGAAAATGGGGAGGAATTCTATGATAGATAGTGCGGTAGTGGGAAGGGCCTCCACTGGAGTTGGTAAGCACATGGGGAGTACCTCCATGGTGTTTTTCTGTAGTGTGGGGAGGACCTTCGGGTTGGCCGGCTCTGGTAGTGGTTGTATGAGGAGGGCCTTTGTACTGATCATATTGGGAATGAGGGATATCTTTGTGTTGATCGTCGATGAAGAAAGGATGACATATTCTTTGGTGATATTAAAAGCAAGGAGGATCTCCGTTATATATGGTGATGATGTGAGGAGGACCTTCACGTTGATGACCTAAAATATAGGGGAAACCTCCATACATGAGGTCATTGTCATAGGGACGACCTCTGCTTTGACTAGTAACAACATCATGGAGAGGACCTACATGCTGAATGTAGGAGAGGGGAATACCTCCAATATGAATAGCGATGGTATGAGGAGGACCTCTGTACTAATTTTCATTTCCATGAGTTGGATCACGACGGATGATGCTCATGCTGGTGACAGGGAAAGTTGACCCAAGCTACCCAAGGGGTGGCTGGGGTCTCAATCCTGATTGGGCACAAAATTTCCCCTTTTATGTCGTAATAGGGAGGTGATAGTATACATTGGTGGTGTATTGGGCCACTGATGCCGTAGAAGATGATACCCCATTGAGAAATCATCCTGATCTTGTGATCGACGTTGACGTCGGGCCAGCCAATCTAGGGCCAGATGTGTAGGGGTATGGACCACCTACTCCTCAGTTTATGGGACCAGCTGACGGTGCCGACATGGCCTGGTGGGAGCCCTTCTAAGTGACTCCCGGGCCAAAGTCACAACCAGGAGGACTCAGACATCCCTTAATTTGTTGTCATAAGGGAGTGAGTCATAAGAGTGTTCGAGGGAGAGGCTCCCCAAATGATTGAAAATCAGAGTAGGGAGTAGGGAGTAGGGAATCTTGGAACGTCCCGTGGGGGTGGCAGTGTTGGTGGGGTAAAAGAGGCCTCCAGGTCTTGATGAGCCATATCCCTTGTCGGGATGACCCCCTCCTGTCCATACCATTGAACACGAGTATCAATCACCATCCTTGGAGGGTGATATGGGGCATGGGAACCCGATAGTTGTGGTCATGGGATTCGTCGCATACGAGGTAAAGTCATACGGGATTACCACATTTGTATTTCCCCTTACCCTACATCTGTGGGAAGGAGGAGATCGGTTTTCTGTAGCTATATCTTGGACCATGAAAATTAAGAAGATTCATCCATCATTATAGATAGTAGGAAATAAATTTCCAATGCCCCAACACCATTCAATACTCCATGATTGGATAGAAAGATCCACTCTGACAACATCACAGACTAGGATTCCCAACGATTAACTGCCCCAAACCCTGGTGAGTTTCATTTCAGGACCACTATTTGATTGGTGGGACCTAATTACAGATAAATGGATCTGGTGACATGATTATCTAATGATGTCTCAAATTCTACTAATCCACACATCTAGGAGAATAAATTCATGTTGGGTTCACCATTTCTATTTCTGATGCTTCCACCAGGGCGCACCTCACTGTGTCGCGTGTGTTGGGACACTCGGCCGACGGTTGCATTGTTTCCCTGAATTCTTGATTTCCAAAGGCTCAAGGTATCCATCACTTATTCAAGGATATTTTCTCCTTGATTGAAACATTATTATGGTATGTCAGTCTCTCCTTATATGTATTCCATCTTGGATTTTGTCGCCTAGCCTGGGTCTCCCATAAGATTAAGATGTTGTTCATGAAACCCTTCCCGGTGCCATCTTTTTGTGGAATCAGGTTAATTAGGATGTTTTTTTCAGAAAATTCCAAAAGATCAAGTTAGGGAAGAAAACTTCAGTCAGGAGAGTAGTCACGTTGGGAATTTCTGGCATGTATGGACGCTGAAACACTAGTACACCTAAATTTTCTCTTATGATAGGGCTTCTCAAGGGAATATAATCCCGAGGCATCCCACATCGAATAAGAGGAATATTATTCCAGAGGCATGTCTATGAGTTTTTCCTCAGATTTCCATGTCTAACATGAGGTATTTTGAAAGCTTAGTATCTATCAGAGACAGATCAGACTAATCAGAACTCTAATGAGAGTGAATTAGATGGGTACTTCCCTAGGAGGGAGCACCGGGAAGGTTTACTAAATAGATGGATCAGAACACCCAATTAGGGAAAATCCAGGATGGTGTTTCCCACAAAGGGGATGGTTTTTACACTGTGAAGAATGATATGGAGACCAAATGGGGTGGATCAAAGAGAAGGATGGTTCCACGCAAAGGGGACACCAAGGTTTACCATTAGCTAGGATTGAACCTCATGGAGGTTTTCCTACATTCCCTATTTAGAAGATAGAGATCAAAACCCACATACTTTGAATGGGTGATTCATGTAATTAGGGTGTAAAAAAAGGACAAAAACTCAAGAGCATGTTGAGGATTACACGTGGTTAGCGGCCCAGGCGCTACAAAGAGCGTTGCGGTGAATGAGGCTTACACATGGTTAGCTGACCAGGTGTTACAAAGAGCATTGAGGTGAATAGGGATTACACATATTTATATTCCTAGGTGTTACAAAGAACGTTGAGGTTAATGGGGATTACACATGGTTAGCTTCCCGTATGGGTGGCATGATTTCACCTAAATGTGGCGGCTCGAGTAAAATCCGGATAGATATGGATGAAGTGTCAAAGGATTGAATGAATGGAATGGAACAAATTTAACAATGATGGTGTTGGGATTGAACCTCATGGAGGTTTCATATATATCCCAGTGGATGGGAATAAAGTTCATGTAGTTATGGAAATAGGGTGATGACTCACCTGAGGAGGCGGCTCATGAGAATGGACGCGTGGAAAGAGACCAGAAGGAAGTGAAACTTCCAGGTTTGGGCCTAATCTTCTTGAAACACAAAGTCTCAAGGGAGAGACCAGTATGTGACATGGGTGATGGTCTTGAACCTCAGGGAGGCTTCCTACATACCTTTCCCAAAAGGGGCAAAGATCAAAGTCCACATAGTTCAGAAATGGATCATAGAGTTGACATGTGCACAAAGGACAATGACCTGAAGTCATGCTTGGGGTGTACACAAAGGACAACGACCTGAATGGGTGGATGAAAACACCTCAGGGAGGTAGATCCAGATGATGTGTCCCAATGAGGGAAGAAGTAACATCAGAAGGGTACCTCCCTAATAAGGAGTACTAAATTTTACCATTGGTTGGTGTTGAACCTAGAATAGGATTCCTACGTACCCGAAAGGGATCATAACCCATGTAGTTCAGGGAGCATATAGTTTAACGTCTTGAGGGGTGAAGGTTAACTGACATAAAATGGTCAGGATAGATGGATTGTGAGGAATGAGGGGATTGAACTTTAGAGAGGCTTCTTATGTACCCAGATTATAATGCTGAGATCAAAGTCCACATATTTTGGTTAATATAGGCATGGGAATTAGGCATGGTTAGCAGCCCAAAGAAGATGTCATGGTCGATACTTACTCTAATCTCATGTGAGCTATTCTTGGTGTGAGAAATAAGAGGCAGTAGTAGAACTGATGATCACATTGTGAAAGGTGTATCAGCGAGGATTAGAGTTGGGATTATACATGGCTAGTGACCCAAAGAGTAAATAGGGGCTTACATATGGTTTGCAGCCCAGAGAGTGGAATATTGGGAATTACTATAGGAGGGAAACATGATGAGAGAGGAGGGTGTCTAGATGTATGAGGAGGATATGGACACCATACATGTGTCACCCCATCAAGGTGGTTTGGGGTTTATGCATGATCCACCCAAAGTGCACATGGAGACGAACACAATGGGAGAGAGAGAGTGAGGGGGTGATGGTGCTCATCCTTCATCGACTCATCCTGGGCTAGCCACACATGCAGTGATCATAGTTTAATGTCTTGCGTTGAGGAAGATGGTGATTGGTAGTTTAACATGCTAAATTTCGGACAATGAGAATTAAATCCTCACTGCTAGGACTTAAATAACATGTACCAATCCACACTCAGGGGAGGGAAGGCATAAGTAATGCCATAAAGTAATAGGGTTGTGGAGTGATCCATTGAGGGGATCACGTTAGCTTGACTATGTGAATAAGTAATAGCCATTAGTGTGTCTATGAAAAGAAGCACAAGGTAGGGTAACACAACATGAATTACCACTCGGGGAACCTTGAAATCGATTCATACAAGCCTAAAGGGCCGCGCGCGAGAGGGGTTCACGAAGCAGAAGGAATTACAGAGAGAGTCTTTGTGAAGCTATGGTGATTCATGAAGTTAAGGGAATTTTTGAAGGAGATTGCTTCATGAATCATTGTGACCCAGCCTAGGCATGGGGTATACATGTGCTGGTAGGGTTCTTGGAGAAGATTGGGTGCTTTGTGAATTACCGAGTACCCAAAAGGGTCTGCTTCCTTTGCAATGGACCAGTGACTTCGCGAAGGGAATCCCTACTTAAAGTGGGGGTAAATTTGAGCAAAGGGAAAGGGTTTCACAATGCTCAAGGGCTCACAGATAAAGGATTCACAAAGTAAAGGGCCTTGCAAATCATGGTGAAAAGGACCCCCACAAAGGGAGGAGCTTCATAGAGAATGATGACCCAATCGAGGCATAGAGTCAACATGTTCTTAGTGGGTGCTTCGTGAATGCTGAATGCCTTTCCAAGACCTGAGTACCCAAAAGGGACTCCTACCTTTACAATGGATGTAATTCTTTGCAAAGGGAATCCCTAATTGAAGAGGGGGTAAATTTGAACAAATGGAAAGGGGTTTTTAAATGATCAAGTACCTTATATGATTCATTTTACTAATGCTTCGTAGAGAAAATGATGCACCGCAATTTGGGAGATCAAAAGGAGAAAGGTCAGGGTGTTGATCCTTTGGAGTGGGTGAGAGCCGAGTATTTATAGGCAGTTGGGGGGATTTTCTAAGGGAGTGTTGTGAAGGTATTAATGCTCTGCAATTAGAGGAAGATTCTTCATGTTTTTTGAAGTCATAAAGGAGTCTTTCCTGTCCTCCATGGTGGTTATATAGGCTTGTGTCAAGTTCCTCAGACTCACAGAGGAGTCCTTCATTTCCTTCACAGCGGTCACAAAGGATTGCATCAAGTTCCTTGGACTCATAGAGGAGTCTGTTATTTCCTCCATGGTGGTCGAAGAGGCTTGCATAAAGTTCCTCATACTTGCAGAGGAGTCCTTAATTTTATTTTCAATGGTCACAAAACAGGTATCCATGTGGCTTTGTGGTGTTCGTCATCTTGGAGGGTTTGTGAAGGAACTTATAGGGGCAGAACCTTTAGGAATTATTTTGTTCCTTTACTGATTTATTTCAATGCATAGATTTTGGCAGTAATAGTTACCTTAATTTCCTTAAATTGAGACCCTATTCTTGTTTTCTAAAAATTAATCTCATCAAACTTATCGGCCTAAATAAATAAGGGATGCTCCTACCTAAGTCCCAAACCAACCCATTTCATGGTACCTTTAACCTGTTAGTTTCAGTTATATGAATTCAAAATGTATATCACATAGTTTATACAAAACTATGTTAAAAAACATAGATCATTCCTATGACATGACCTTAAACCATCCAACTCAAACGTTGTGGGTTTTGATTCATATTACTCTAAGTTATGAAAAACACATCCATGAGGTTCAATAATGGAACCATTAAACTCCTATATCCCCAATTGAGAGGCAGTATCTCCCAAACATGAAAAACACTTTTATTTGATGAGAATTAGAAACCAATCACATTATGTTATGAGAATAAGATGACACATTATTCATACGTGATGAGCATAAGATTAAATCATTTCCAAACATAAGGGATATAAAATAGTCTCCAACTAGGTGTAGGCCCCAAACATACCCTCCTATATCTATTTACTTATAGAAATAATGTAATATAAATGGAAACGTATACATGTGTTCCACAAAAACCATTGACTAATACCTTTAACATAGTATTCCATTGGGTAAGAATTGTATCTTATTCTATATTTTCATTACTGTAAAAACTCAAAATATACCACTCTGGTTCTTTTCACACAACCTTAAAGGTTATAATGTTTCCTGTTAAGTATAACTAAACTACTTAGGTTATGATTCCCTTCAAAAAGTTATTTGTGAAGTTGCTCTTATTTTCCCAATCCTATAATGACCCAAAAATTTATATATTTAATTTACCTTCAATAATTGGGACATATTTTATAATACATTATATTATAAAACAAAATGATCAAATTTTATTTCATTAATATACAAAATTACATTTAGTCAACAATTGAACCTAGTAAAATTCATATGATTTCAATTGTAAAACAAGAAGAAAAAAATAGAATAGGAAAATTTTGATCATCTCGACCTCTTAGGATTATCTCACTTTCGAACAACACTGTAAATAGGAAAAATAATATAAGTAATGTAATATTCACTATGAAAATAAAAAAATATTGAATCTTGATAGAAATTTATGTGATAAATAAATGACAAAATATGAGGTATTTATTAGAAGTAGAAATCCATTATGACAATTCAACATTATGACCATTTAACATTATGACCATCAGTAATGTAGTTATTATAATGTGCCAATTAAAATCAATTTATGTTAATTTTAATTAATAGAACAAATATATATAAAAGGGAGAACTAATAGCCTAAAATAGTAGAATCAATCCTTACGAATCACATTTATTAGATCTTTAGAGGGAGGTAACATCGATGGGGTTCAAAATTTACCAAGGTCAAGAAGATCTTCATCAAGTGATTCTCGAGCGGAACCATTAATGAGAAAAGTTCATGTCAGAAGATATCACCACCATATCAATGTTAAATAATCCACCCCATGAAAGTAATAATATCATACACCACACCCTTAATGTGTATGCCAGTGTAATAAGGGGTTGTGTATCTAGATTATAAAACTATGAAGCTATAATTTTCTTTTCATAAATGAAATATTTTTTATTCAATCCCATTTTAAATATTATTTTATTTAATAAAATACACATGAACATAATATGGATATGATAAATATATTTTTGAATACAAGGAAAACATAATTGAATTATTCAAAAAAATATAATATCAATTAAAATAAACTTTTATGATAAATTATGAATTTTAAATAAAATGTATATTCATGAAATAGTTTTATAAAAAACTATTTATCTAAAAATATATAATCATATAATTTTATAAATTACTAGGTAATTATTATAAGGATAAAAAAATGGATGATATAAAAAACACCCATTATTAATAAATAAGGATTTTTATTTAAAATTTAAATTTAAAATTAATATAAAATTATGATGATGAAATATATACCATTTTTGAAATCACCATGAAGATATTATCCAAAGGATATTTTTTTCATAATTTTCTAACACATTCATGTTTTTTAGTGAAAAATAAATATTGTATGAATACAAAGTAAGTATCGTGACATCATAATAACATCAATGCAAATTAATAAATTTTATACAGTGTTATCTAGATAAAAAATAGTGTTTTTAATTAAAATAAGTTATTTCATTATGATAGTATTATTTTTAATAATCTATACCAAACTTCTAAAAACCTAAAGATCATTTTATTATTTGAAAAAAAATTCCTTATGAACATGACTCACATACACATAATGAATGCCATTATTTCAAGGATATTGGTTCTTAAACAGATAAAATATAAAAAAATAATCCTCCTTAGAAAATATAATGGGAATGAAGTTTGATATGGAAAACAGTTATGTATATTTTATCAACAAGGTGTATAAGGATCATTTTAGGAAATTAATAAACAATATTTCATATTTTTATATAAATACCTTCCCATTATATAATTTCTACCCATTATAAATCCTTAAATAATAAGGTTCCTCTAATTTTACCTCTCTAGATCCCTCCCAAATTGATTTTAATGTTCTAATGATCTCCTCACAAGCATTAATAAACAACCTCTCTTGATAAGTGTTCTCTCCATCTTTTCAATTCAAGCACTTCCTTTTTTTATAATCCTTTTGATTTCAAATTGATTATGTTCTAATATGTTCATAATAAGACCTTATTATCCAAATGAATCTCTATTAATGGGATAATACCCCAATTTCTCATCAATCCCTTCCATTAACCTTTATGTATACTTTTTCTGATGCTAAAATCATCACTTGATTGTTCCTTTCCATCCAATTGAGTTTTGAATACCCAACCCTACTCTCATTCAAGAGTATTCACCTAGATAAAATTATTATTCATTGATTTAGTTCTTCTATTTATAGAAGTATCATTTCTTAATCATGTGATTGAAATGAAAAAAAAGTTTCTTATATTATAAGATAGATGCATCACTTTTAAAGTTAGATATATGAAGGGTTTTCCCGAATTTCACTCTAATGCATTGGGTAATGATTATAACTCATGAGATACCTTGTATGGTGCATGAGTTGTTAGCATAAACACACTATGTTTTGTTTTATTTATTTTTATACTTTAAATTTTCTTATTATGTTATGTTTTATGTTGTTTCCACATTCCTGTGATACCATGATTTTTTGTTTTCATTTTCACTTAACATGCCTCAATGTTAGTATGTGTGATTATTACATATTTATGTTATCATGATATGCCTCTTGACTAAAATATATTATCTATCATCATGATATGATTTTATTATTTCCTTATAAATCTTTACAACTTTACCATTCCTTTTGTATGTCCCCAAGATATCATGTTCAGTATTAAGAGTTCAATGGATATTAGGTGCACATTATATAGTTTTAAATAACGATGTCTTGTTTTATTTTAAGTTAATGGTTTATGTATATAATTTAACAAGGACACCATGTCTCTCAAATTTATGAGATTTTATTATATGAATCTCTATATGAAAAATAATGAGATAATATGTATTAGAAAAATGGGTTGTTATAGACGACATCAGATCTTAGTCTAGTTATTTTTGGTGATTAGGATTGAGAAAAAATTATTAAAACCCATATGGATATGTATAAACATATTAAAAAATTCATAAATATATTTAAAGTATTGAGTCTTTGGTTTAAAATAATTTACATCATAGTGTGGATGCTGGAAAGTAGACATGGTAGTGGAACATATGCACCTAGGGTTAATCACCCCTAAAAAGGATGGTTGATATTTGAATTTATCTTCATAGAGTTCATGATGAGTGGTCCTAAAACCACACACAAGGATAGAAACTGTTGTATTATATTATTTGTATAATTTATATGTTCATGAAAAAATATTATAGAGTATATGAATACAATGATATATTAGAGAACATAATAATAAATAAAGAAGATATAACCTATTTTGAAACATCAAGATTCATAAATTAGGGTTTATATGTTATTCTATATATGTTAAGAACTTTTCCTTTTCTTATTATTATTGAAGAATCTATCCTCATCCCAATAATTAATTTATTTTAAAAAATGTTTGGAAATGGTAGGAATCATGTCAAAAGAGTATGTTGTAGGCATTGTGATAATGGTACTAATGAAATTAATAATATTTTTGGAGTGTAATTTTAGAATATTAAGGAAGTAATAATATAATTCACTCAATTTTTCTGAAATAAAATTAATCACATTTAATTCCCTCATTATATAAAGAAAGAATAACTTTTAATTAAGTTTTTTATTTAAAAAATACCTCTATATTTTATTGGATTTTATGATCCCCTAATTTTGGAGTAATGAAGTAAATTCCTTGACATGATATTATATATCCTCAAATTCATTTATCAATATAAATTCATATCATTTTTTATCACCGAGATAGAGAAGTTAATTAGTGGTGGAAACTGATCAACAATACAAATCCCAAGGAGGAAATTAAATCCATTGAATGGGATGGATTCAAGAATATAATTTTAAATATATATTTTCCATGTACTCTAATTATTAAAATGGGGATATAATTATTTAGACTGAATCAAATGGAGGATCAATCTATTAGGTTGTATGGAGAAAAATTCACAAGGATTTCATGGTATACCTCTCGCTTTGTCATTGACCATGAAAGTAAAGTTGAATACTATTTTTCTATTTTAACTTTGAGTATATGAATATATTTCTAAATTTTCTACTTTTATATCTATGAGTAATGTTACACTCTATGATTTTAAAAGATGAACATTATGTTCGATAGCATATACGACACACAATACTGAGCTTAAACAATATTTGAACTATATTATTTAAATATGATTGTTATAACCTTTCCATGAAATTTTTGGGTATGAATATAATTAATTAAATTATGGAATATATATATAATTATCCATATAAATATAAATTTATAGTAATCACTAAAATTTTTAGTAAATTTATTTTATTCTTAAAAAATAAGTTTTCTTCAAAAAAGGTTTTCATTGACTTTTGTGATAAAATATTATAATTAATTTCTAGAACTTTTATAAATTTTATTTGATAAAATTAACTTAATTTTTGAAATAATAATATCAAAAAAAAAACTATGGGTTAAATTTTGTGATGTTTTTGAAAATATTTATTTTTCAGTGAATAGTGAAAAATACTATTTTTTTTGTAAAATTCTCATTTAATTTTAATAAATAAATTAATTTTAAATTCCCATTATTAATAAAATTTTATTTAAAATAAAATAATAATTCCTTATTTATATTATAAATAATTAATTACATTTTATTCATATTTATACTGGATTTTGGTATAAGTTTTTTAGGTTTAAAAACACATTTTTGGATAACTATTTTTAAGTGCTTAATGTTCATTCATTTTAATTAATAAAAATGAATAATAATGATGAGTGATTTAAATGAAATATGTATATTATATATCTATATATATTAATTTAAATTCATATAATTAATATTACTAGTTATAGAGTTAATATAAAATCATCTTTTCCTTGAAAAATGCATTTTATAGAAAAACCATTTTTCGTCATGCTTTGAGGGATAATTATAAAATAAATTTATTAAAATTATAAATATTGAATTTAATAAAATGTATTATACATTTTAGATCATAATAATTAATATTATTTAATAATGTAAAATTAATTTTTGGTCATAATGATTAGTAAAAATGATAAAAATTAATTATCACGATTAAGGTTAAAACAATGTTCTGTGAATTACATGCGCTTGTGTTATAAATAATTTTACATACACATGAAATTTTTATTTTATGATTTTTATTTAATATTAATAATTATTGGTTCCAAATTATCTATTAATTCTTATTTTATTTTATTCTTAGTGGATAAATTACCTAGGTTAAAAATCTTGTTACTGTGGTGAAAATTAAAATGTTAAAAGTGAGTAACCTTGGAGGTAAAAGGAATAACATGTTTAAAACATGATTATTTTTAGTTTTGTTGGTTTTTATCATCCTTATATTCCCTAAAATATTTTATTTGTCAACTGTTAATTTAATTGGGTTGAGAGTGACTTCCTATTATGGAATAGGATTAGGTATTTTCAAAAATTTCACTCATCCTCAATTATAAAAGGGCACTCTCTCCCCTTACATCTTCTCACCTATAAAGACATTTATCTCAAAAAATACCTAAACAAATCCATCCAAAACATACATAAACACATTATATAGGTTATTTTTTTCTAATTAGACCAAACCTAAGGTACTAATTAAGATATAAAAAGGATGTTCTTCTAAGAAAATGTAATTGCCTTCACTAAGATATTTATTTTTTAATTTTTATTTTACCACCTTCAATTATGTATTAAATATTATAATATAATGACATGATTTTATAGAATATAATGAGATATTGTTATGTGTATTAAATAATATTTATCCATCACCTTCTCCATCAAATGGGAAATAAAATCATCGCTCGTATGTACGGTGTACTCCGCCTTTCAAAACGATGTAATTTGTTTTCCATCAATGACTCACATTGGTAGTCACAATTATGGAAATAATATATATATATATATATTATAATTATGAAATGTTATTTATTCTTGAAAATTTATATATCACCCACTTCTTTATCCTTTCACCCATCAATGAAATGATAATGTTTCTTGTGTGTACACACAACATATCTTCTTTGCGAAGCGATATGATTCATTTTCCATGTTTAAATTTCATGAATGGTTTTAAAAAATTAATCCAATAAGTAAATATGATATTTTTAACATTAATATCATTCTTTATATGATGTAACTATATCATTTTATAAATAACTATAACTTCCACGACAAAACATGCACAAGAAAACAAACAAAGCAGTTAACACACAAAACAATGATAATAAAAAAAATATTATTTACGAATGGGGGATAATATGTTGTAAAAATATAATAAGTGATATTAAAATTAAAAATATGGTTCCTATGTAAATTAATAATATTCTTAACACCATTATACATGTTTTTAAATAACAATTGACTTAATAGAAATGTGAGGTATGTGATTCTGTCTCAATTTCCTTTCACCAAGGAATATTATATGGTTATGCACCTAATTTCTTTTATATTGTGTATATAAGGATCATTTTACTTGTAAAATCATGATTCATTAATAATTAATGGTATTTTATGTTTCAATTTTACTTATTTCATCTATGTGGATTTGAATTTAAAGTTACTGAGTGGTAAGAAATTTCATAACTCATTTTCTTTTCATTAGGTTAAATTAATTATTCATTTTCATTGAAATTATAATATTATGAGTGTAATGAAATTTGGTAATTATATGTTTTATTTTCACTTTTTTATGGGGATTTACATTTGATGCACATAATTAAATCATTTATTAATTATCACATCAACGGTATGATCTTTATAAGAGATTTCGTCACAATTTCTACTCCATTGATACATATTTGGTATTATGCAACTATTTATTTTTATGAGGGGGATCTAATACCCTTTTGGTATGTTATATAATTAATATATCTATACTCATTTTATTTAATATTTAGTTTTAATTTATTTCATCTATGTGGGTTATGATTCAAAACTTACCAAAGGGGTAAGGGTTTATGCTTCAATCTCATTTTAATCGGCATTATTTATGCTTCAATTTAAATTGAAGGAAATTAATTGATCATTAAATAATAAACCACTTTAAGTTCCTTCTCCCTAGGATATTCATGAAATTTTCAAGTAATAATAATAATGTTTTCTCTTTGGTACTTGAAATTATTGAGAAACAATGTTTAATAAAATATTACTTTATTTCTATTTTTGATCGAAAATGATTTTTCTTCCATATCCAAATATTCCATAAAATGTTTTAAATATTTTTTTAACATTAGAAAATGATTTTTAAAAAAAAAATTACCCATATTTTACTTTTCACAAGATGATTTTAATGGAATCTTCTTATCTCTTTCCTAATGAGGAATTTTTTAACTTTTTACCAAAGTGTGAAAGGAATGTTTTTTAACTTGTACAACATAAAAAAAACTTACCAAATTCATGACCACAAAATAATTTAAAGTATACTTTAAAATTTTACAAGTTTCTTTTGAAATAAAATATTTTTCCTAATATTCTAGATATTTTTAGTTTTTATAATTGAATTTCAAAGTGAAAACGATATTTTCCTTAAGAATATTTTTAATGATATTCTTATGGTATTTATATTCATCATCAAAAACAAAGATTTATTTTGATTATACACCTATAATTATATTTTGTAATAATACCATCCATATCATTTCCTTGGATGGTTTATGATCAGTTTGACCACAGAGAGTATTGAAATTCACTTTATTTATTAAATTTTTCGTCACTAACTCTCTCTTGAAGAATTCAAATTCTTGTGATCATTGGACATTACATTTCTCATAAAAATACATATTATTTGAATCATGGATATGATTATTTCATAAACCACACACCAGATCTATATATGTTTTTTACATTAAAATCAATTAAATTGGATGAGGAATTATTAATATATTCGTATTCTTTATTCAATACAGTTATTTTTGGATAATTAATAAAGTTCATGAGTTGAATTTATAATTCAGTATATGAGGAATGAATTGGAAATATAGTGAGTGGTGGGGACCTAAATTATATATCCCCTCAATGTATTGATAGATATCATGAGAAAAAATAGTAATCTAGAACTAAATGGGTTTCTAGTGAATACCTACCCATCAATTAAAAATTATTGGCGCAATGTATTGATGGTATATATATCATGATGTTTAAAATATAGATGTACAATTTTAAGTATTTATTTCATCAATAATTTAGTTATTATTATACATGAGATTACTATATTGATATTATCTATGTATTGACTTCAAGATCATGTCATTATTTATTTGTAAATTTTTATCATAATTTAATCTTGTGATATTATTCTTTATGATCAGGTTATTAATTAAATGGAATGTGTTTTATGTTATTTAACCTTCCATATTTATTATACATTATTTAATCATGATATATTTCTCTATAAATAATGCTTACCAAGCATCTGAACTCACTCTTATTTTATTTCTTTTACCAAGGATATAAATAAGGAATATTTGAATGAGTTAAAGGATGCAGAATATTCAATCTCACTATGTTGTATTGTATGTTTTCAATTTAAATGTGATATTCAAGTATGTATCTATTTTTTCAAGAATAATATACCATTTTGTCCTTTGGGATACGATAAACTGTATCTTATGAAAATGTAATAAAGAAAACATCAACTCTGGGATAATGGGGTTGAGTTCATTATAGTTGGTATCAGTGGAAGTTCAGTAGAAATCGTGGGAACTAGATTTTAAAAAATATATATTAAGTAATATAACCCTATTACTATAATTATTAGTATAGGATAACATACTAAAGTTTTATTGAGGAAGATATTATGTAGATTTACTAGAAATACATCCTTATAAATAAACAACAAGTGAATGTGGCTATAACATAGTCATACATAGGTGTAATAACTACAAGAAGGGTGCATTAGTATTTGACTTGATCATTACCAGGTGAATGATATCATGCCATGCTGTACACCTGGTTTGACACTCACGAGGGATATTCTTCGGTTAATTCACATTTTTATAAAAAACTATCATGAAGGATTTTAATAGATTATGATCATGGAAGACCTATGTTAAAACGTAGTCCTCATGATTCATACACACCTTTGAGGTTTTATGTTAGGGGATCTTCATGTGATTAATTACATTTTGGGAGACATTTATGGTAATATAACCCTTGGGATTAGTATGAGTTTTAGTGAACACTTTATTAAAGGATGAAGGAATTTACATTTTGTGTACATATGTTTAAATGTATTTATAGCCTTTTGGGTGAATATGATAATTGATTTTAATGTATTAATAGATAATTATGATTATTTAATTTTGTGAAAAAATCTATGTTTTATAGAAAAACTTAGTGGTTAAAAATATATATAATGGTTAATTTTATTTAAAGGATGTTCATTATATTTTTTGAAATGTTTTCGGAATTATATAAATAAAAAAAGGAAAACTTGCATGTTGGGTGGAAACCCCTCTCATCCAAAAAGGCCGTAGAGCTTGATCCGACAACTGATGTGTGACAATGGTGAAACGCTTACCTATGACCGAAAATATCTCATAGTTAATATGACATTATATAAAAGATTTTATGGATAAATATTAACTTGATTTTGGGAAATATTTCATTTGTTATGGGTATATGTAAACCTTAAGTATAACCTATGATTTAACATGAAAGATTATTTGGGAAGAATATGATACAATGTGTGAATGTTGAGGTTATTTGGGACATAGGGTTTTTTATTTATGGACTAATTTAACTTGAACATTATCTTTGGAGATTAATATTAGGCTGTATTCATTATGGGAATTATTTTGTCTTGTGATAATAATTTTGTGTTTTGGATTAAAATATGATGTTAGAGGGGATATATTTATATCATTTTATAGAATCATGTGATCCAATAGAATTTTATTTCAGTGCTAACAACTTGAAAAATCCATCCCAAATAATCATAATTTAGATAAACAGATGTGATTATAATGGAAATTGATTAAAGTATGAAATTATAATTGTCAAGTAATTATATTTCTCAGTCTAGATGGTAATTTAATTCCTAAAATATAAGTAATGGATCTCGAAACAAAAATTTTATCCTATTACCTTCATTTATAATGAATCTATGGTCTTTTTTACACCTCATCGGTTTATAGTTTTGTGGTCATTAACTTTTTCTTGATCATTGATGAGATTGTGATCAATGATATCTATGAATATTCAAAATTATTTTTTATTTTCTTACATTTCTGTATTTTCAATCCCCACTAATTGTTTCCTACATGGAAACCAAGTTATATTTTTATTCTAGATTGAATTCATACTTCCCTTTCCATCATTCCAAGAGAAATTTTTATTAACCATTTTTATGATGTGGGTTTTCTACAAAGGTATTTTAAAATATCAAACCTTTTATTACCAAAATTAGTTTCAAATTGTGAGGAATAAATTTATTGAATGTGGGGAGAATGTAACACCATGATATTTTAAAAGATGAACATTATGTTCGATAACATATACAATATGAAACACCAAGATTAAACGATCCAAAAAATATATTATTTAAATGTGAATGTTTTATTCTAGATAATAAATTGGTGGGTATAAATATAAAAATCAATAAAAATTTATTGTAATGACTCAATTTTTTTGTAAAGTTAGTTTACTCTTAAAAAATACATTTTCTTCAAAAAAATGTTAGGATTGCTTTTCGTGAGAAAATAAAAAAATTAATTTTAGGAAAATTTTAAAATTTTATTTTATAAAATTAAATTAAATTTCTAAATCATTATATAATAATTAAATTTGGATAAAACATTGGGTTTTTTCTTAAAAGAGTGATTTTTCTATGAATAGTGAAAAATATATCTTTTGTAAAATTATAATTTATTTTCAATAAGTAAATTAATTTAAAATCCATATTATGAATTTAATTGGATATAAAAGTAAAATAAGTATTCTATATTTATATTTAATATAATTAATTACATTTGAATCATCTTTATACTGGATTTTTCTATAAGTTTATTTTTAGTCTTAAACCCCATTTTTTGGAAAACTATTTTAAGTGCATAATGTGTCTCTATTTTAATTAATAAAAATAACCCCTAATGATGAATGATTTAAATGAAATTTATAGATTATAAATAGATGTATATTTATTTATATTCATATAATTTAGATTACTAGTAATAGAGTTAATAACAAATAATATTTTCCTTGAAAAACACATTTTTTAGAAAAACTTTTTATCGTTGCGATTTGGGGGATACTTATAAGATATATTTCTATCATTTATAGAGATTGAATTAAATAAAATGGATAAAATATTTTTAATCATAATAATTAATATTATTCAATAAGTTAAACTAAAGTTTTTGTCTTAATGATTAGTATAAAAAGTAAAAATTAATTACTGAGACTAAAAATAAAACATTGTTTTGCGTGTTACATGTGCTTATATTAATATTAATTTTCCACACACATGGAGTTTTTATTTTGTAAATTTGATTTAATATTAATAATTAGTGGGTCCAAAGTATCTAATAAGGGTAATTTTATTTTATTCTAACTGAATAAATTCTCTCGGTTAAAAATCTAGTAACCTTAGTGAAAATTAAAATTGTAAAATTGAGTACCTTGATGGTAAAATGAATAACATGTTTGAAAAATTATTCTAGCTAGAGTTATAAAGTGTAGATCAAATTTATCTTCCATAAAATACACTTTTTATCAATTTTTAAGGTAGTTGGTTTGTGAGTGGCTTTCTATTCAATACTACAAAATAGGCCTTTAATAGCGCTAGAAATGGCCTTTATCAGCACTAGAGAAGCACTGCCTACATGAGTGAGGTTAAAAGACATGGACTTTTATCATCCCTGATAAAGGAACCATTTATCAGCGCTTTAATTTAGCATTACTAAAGGAACCATTTATCAGTGCATATAGAAGCATTGATAAAGCATACCTTTATCGGTGCTTTTAAAAGTGCTGATTAATGTGTTTTTTATCAGTGCTTTTAATGCACTAATAAAGGGCCATTATCCAGTGTGCTATAATAACACCACAACACCATTGCAGTGTTCTATAACAGAACACCATAACACCAAAAACGCACCAGATGTCAACAAAAAAAGTCCCAACCCAAGATTTAAATGAAATGAAATTTACAACACAACACAAGAAAAAACACTATATTATATACATTTCAAACATTGGTTTATACAATTACAAAAATAAAAATTATTATATACATTCAAAAACATCAAAGTTCATTTTTCTTGTAATCCTGACACAAATCATGCTATTTCTGAACGAACCACCCCCTCGAGAAAAAGAGAACATATGTATAAGAAAAAAATTCTTATGTTAGTAATAATATATAGAAATAAATTAACAAAAAGTGTTAATTTTACTCAAATTGATATCAATTTTAAATAAAAATACACACATGGAGTCATACCGATCATACCATACATTGTATTTAGGTGCATATGATTCCAATACGTCTCAAATGACTTGTGGATCTTTTTCCTAAATTATCAAAATGATATGAATGTGTTTTCACAGTTTTGATTACATCAATTGTATTTTTTTACTAAAATGTCATTTTAAACTAGAAACACACACTTTTGACTCATTCCGATCACATAGGGTATCATTCTGATGTGAAATGGATTCTTACAAGTCAAAATTACTTATGAGTTATTTTTATAAATTATCAAGAAAATCAGAGCGCATTTGATCGATTTTCAGTGAGTTAAATTTTTTGAACTAAAGTATCAAAACAATCGAATGTGTTTGTTCGGTTTTGAGGAGATGATAATTCTTGCAAATTCATGACACATTGAGTCATAGCAGTCACAACGTGCATCGAATTGAGGTGCATATGATTTCTACATGTCTCAAATGACATATGAATCATTTCCCTAAGTGTGAACAAAGTTCACGCCTCCATAGACCTATTTTTGAAATAATATATAACCCTGTCATTTTTTTAATAAACAAACAAAATATATTGAACCAAACAATGAACCCACACAAAAGGCACAAAGATTGATTTCCATAAAAATAGACATCTCCAAATTGGAACGATATAAAGAGGGGAACTAATTCAAGAAAGGATAACCATTTCAAGGTTCACATTCAGAAAAACAAAAACATTTGAACTATGAAAGGATGATTTAATCAGACTTTTATAATGAAAGATAAACATACAACAACCACAACAAACAAATGAGGAAAATCTGAATGTCTTCACCATAACACAGGAGAGAACAACTGACCCAATGTGTTATATGCTTATTTTACAACAACTCATCCAAAAACGCTTTATACACCAACTTCTCAAAATAAAGATCCTTAGAGAAGAGGACACACTCCTTGATCCCTGGATGAAGACCCCCAATGAAAAGAGAAGATTTGAACAGATCCTGTGACACCACCTCCAGAGAAAAGGAAACCAGCTCTTTGAAGTGTTCAACATAATCCTTCACCATCCGCTGACCTTGTTGGACACTCATGAGTTCTTCCTTTTTCTTCATCTTCACCTCCTCAAGTATAAACCATCAGACAAATATGAACTTAAAAACTTCCCACATCATCCCAACTTTCATCGTTAGAGGGGAAAACAAATCCCATTCTTCCAAATATGGACCCCAAAGAAGACCCAAAATAGAACGAACTCTGATGGATTTGGGAGTTCCCAAAAATTTGAAGACATACTCAACTTCATCAAGCCAATTCACTGCCTCTAACAAACCTTTATTGCCACGAAATATGGGAAACAACTGAGGAGAACTAGAAAAAGGGCGAGACCCACTAAAAATTTTGGGGACCTTTATAGGCGGCATATTTTGAATAATACAATAATCATAAAATTAGGTTCAGAATCAATTCCTCACATACCCACACATTTGAAAACGCTCATAAGGAATACCAAAGGTCACACTTACCACTTTATCACCAAACCCAATTATTTACCAAGTTTTCAATCCAAATCATTTTCCTTTAAAACTCATTTTTTCCAATATGATACCATTTTAAAGAAATCATTTTAATTTTCAAAATCATTTTCATTTTAGAATATGACTCACAAAAACTGAGACCAAAATAAGACACAATTCATGCTAAAACACTATAATGAGGAAGTAGTAGTCATACCTAAACCAGTGACATTTTAGTGGGCCATAGTTTACTTAGTATACGAGTTTACTATGATTATAAAGATCAACAACCCCCGGTACTAATCAAATCTCAAAAGTACCATAATATACATAATACTAGGCCACTGGGTTCTTGGTTGTGTTAACATTAGTCCTAATTATACTAGCCTATCAACATGTACCTGGTTCCATTCCATTAGGTACTTAGTGCCTACCGCACAAGGGTTCCTATATCTCTTCACCACTCTCTCCTATCAAATCCTCTAACCCCTCTTTTAACTCCCCTTCAACACAAAATACTCCTAAAATGATACTATGATACTAAAATTAAAGGGGATTACATAGTTATATCAGATTGGGCATTTAAAAAATCCACAGGGGTCACCTCTAATGGTTATTATAGGATATTGGTTGACTTCGAGTAGTTTAAAAATTGTTTTCGAATTAACATCACTCGGTCTATTATTTCTTAGACAATACTAGGGCTATTCATAAGAGATTCTTCTATCTTTATCCCAAAAAATGTAGAGTTAAAATGTATTTAATATAATTCTTCATACGGATCCATCTAGATACGTTATTGATGACTGTTTTTATAAGAGAATTCCACCAAGGAAAGTTAATCCTTCTAGAAGCCGCTAAATTCAATAATTAAGGCTCAAAGAATATCCTTCGATATCAAGATAGTATGATTAGAATGACTGTTAGTCTGTGGAATAATGAAAGCATAAAATTTCACCCATAACCTCAGTAAAAATTAATTTATTTTCTATAACCAAGATAAAAACATCATATCCCTATCAAATACAACACTAGATGGGACACTTGGAAGCATTATTATCTCATTGATATACAGTTAATCGAGTTCATCAACTGAGGAAGCCTATTCAATATGTAATAAGTTTTTCATCTTAGTTAGGTGATCCACTATAACCTACTGTAAATATTTCTATTTAGTTGATCTAGAAATTTTTTTCAAGAAATCCTTCAAGATTTCATCCCATTTTCTAATAGGAAAGAAAGTATTGAAAGTGTACTTATTGGTTTTGTTTTTTTATCTTTCCTTCACCAGATTATAGTTAAACAATTTAGTGAGGATTTTTATGATTCATTTCATCATTAAAGGATGCAAAAATTGGTGACTAATATCATGGTACATCTTTATGATCCTTACATGAACCTAGAGGATTCCTGCATGTAGTGGCGAGTAGATGAGATGTAGGGTTCGTCATGGTTAAGAACAACACAAAATGTAAAACACCAAATGAAAAACCCAAAAGATCAAACAATGATAGAGGAAAAGTAGTAAATAATATACACTGCATTGTAGCCTTGATTCGTCTGAGGGAATGTAGAGGAGTCGCACTGGCAGTAGAGGAGTTCCATGAGAGCTTAAGAATCACGAATGACTGAGTACCGGTTAGGGTTCTTTTAAATAGATTGGGAACACTTTTAGCAACACTTTCATAAAATTTATGATAAATATACATTTTATCAGCGTTAAATTGATAAGCACTAATAAAAGGGATATTTATCAGTGCTGATAAAAAACATATTTATTAGCGCTAATATTTTAGTGCTGATAAATATTCTTTTTAACAACGCTTTTTTAGAATCGATAAAGATCGATCTTTATCATGCACTTTTTAGAATTGATAAAGGATTTATTTAAATAATTTTATTATAATTTTATAATTATTTATTTATAATTATATAAATACTTATTTAAAAAATAATAATTATTTGTTAATAATAATTATAAATATATAAATTTATAAATATAGTAAATATATACTTATAAATATATTTATTTACAAATATATTTTTAACATTATTAGTGTATATATAATCTTAAATACATGCATTTTAAAAATAAATGAAACTGAATAATTCAAAATTAGTACACTTTATAAATATTAAAAAAATGCATAAGTTTTATTAATTAAATATAAATTATTAAAAAAATATGGATATATATCTATATATTTAAGTAAGATGAATACATATTGAAAATACTACAACATAGTAAACAAATAAATATAAATAAATAATAGAAAATAGTCAAATTAAAAAATAAAATAAAAAATAAAAAAAATATGAAAAATGAATGCCCTGACTGTAATAGTAATAAAAATAAATAAATGAAATTTACTGATTAAAAACATAATATATTAAATGTATCATGTT
This sequence comes from Viscum album, assembly GCA_963277665.1. Taxonomy (NCBI): domain Eukaryota; kingdom Viridiplantae; phylum Streptophyta; class Magnoliopsida; order Santalales; family Viscaceae; genus Viscum; species Viscum album. The sequence continues at coordinate 502,831 of OY728150.1, forward strand.
GTAATGAAATTCTAAAATATACTAAAATTTGAATAAATTACATAAATATTAGGTGTATCTGTTTCTATATATTATGCAAATATACTTATTTGTGTTCTTGTATATAAAACTACATTAATTACATTTATGTATGTATGTGAAATAAATGTAAAACACTAAATTTGATATATGTTAAATTGAAAAATGAAACAACATTAAAAATGAATAAGACATTAAAATGTTTTTAATTAACATTTTATTCATTTTATATGTGTTTATAGTTAAAATATATTATTTATTACTATTTATAATATATATATATTATACTTATTCATTTTTTATTAATAATTGTTTCATTAATAAATTTTTAAATAATTTTGTAATTTATTCATTTTTAATTTTTTTGTTTAATTATATATTCATTTTTATATATACATTTAATATATAATATTTATCAATATTTATAATCTATATATATGTATATTAAATTTACTTATTTTTATCAATAATTATTTAATTGATAAAATGATTAATATTTTTTTTTAATCTACTCATTTTATATCTTTATTTTTTTTAATTATTTCATTTTATTCATTTGACATATCTATATATTTAATATATAGTATTTATTAATTTTTAAAATTTATATATATGTATATTCAATTTATTCATTTTTAAAAATAAATATTTAATTAGTGAAATTGGTAAAACTATTTAATTTTCTTTTTTAATTATTTATTTTTTGTGGTCCTTTATCAGCGCTAATAGATCATTGATAAAGGTTATCATTTATCAGCACTTTATTTTTAGTGCTCATAAAGGGTACTTTTTATCAGCACTAAAAATAAAGCGCTGATAAAGGGTAACCTTTATCAGTGCTAAAATAAAGCAATGATAAAGGTGAATTTTATCAGAGCTAAATAAAAAGTGTTGATAAAGGTCCCACTTTATCAGTGATGAGTTTAGCATTGATAAAGATGGACTTTATCAGTGCATTTTTCTATCATTGATAAATGTCGGCACTCTTAAAGGCATATTTTGTAGTAGTGATTATTGAATAATTTTGGGTATTTATAAGAATGCCACTCCTCAATTATAAAGGAAAACTCCCTCCCCTCACTTCTTCACACCTCTCAAGCCATTTTTATTGAAAGGTACCTGAAAAAATACCTCCATATAATCATTGTCCACATTATATAAATTTTATTCCTCAAAAAACACCAGCCCTATGGTTCTTAATAAGAGGTCCAAAGGAGGTTCTTCTAAGAGACGATGATCGTCTTTAGTAAGATCTTTGTTTTTTTACTTCTTATTCTTCCCACTTAAATTATATTATAACTATTAAAATATAATATCACCAGTATCTCCAATATAATGATATGTAATTAAGTTTATGGTATAATATTTATCCATATTCTTTTTCATAAAATGGGAAACAAAACCATCGCTTGTGTCTACAGCTTACTACAGCCTCACAAACCGATGTAATTTGTTTTCCATCACCGAATCATATGGATAGAAATAATAATAGAAATAATATATATATATATATATATGTGATACTTATGACATGATATTGATTCTTAAAAATTAATATGTCATTAACTCCCTTACCCTCTCACCCATTAAGTAAATGATTACATAACTCGTATATATGTACGGTCTACCATCTCTATGAAGTGACGTGATTCATTTTCCATGTTTAAAATTCATGAATTATTCTAAAAAATGTATCCAATAAATAAATATTATATTTATGAAATTAATATAATTATGTATATGATGGATAAATATCATATGCACAAGAACTAGAACTTCCATATAAAAACATGCACGAGAAAACAAAACAATCAACACCCAAAACAAATATAATGAAAAAATGTTATTAATTAATAGGTGATAATATGTTATAAGATGATCATATATGATATTATAAATACTAATATTATTATTTTATAAATAAACAAAATGTTTAAAACCATTATAAAGGAGGTTAAAGAAAATTCAACAAAAGGGAAATGCGACATAAAGGATTATATCTTAATTTCTTTTCATTGGGGTATATTTAACTGTTATGAACCTAATTTCTTTTATATAGTGTATATACTACCCATTTTACATGTAATATAATTAATCCTTCATAAAACATAATATTTTATGTCTTAATTTCACTTATTTCATCCAATGGGATTTGACCTGAAAGTTACCAAGTCTTAAGGAATTCCATAACTCAATTTTTTTTCATTAGGTTAAATTAAAACTTCATTGTTTTTGAAATTATAAGATTATGTGGGTAATTAAATTTTATTATTATATGGTTTATTCTTAATTTTATTACTAGTATTTAAATTTGATACACATAATCAATTCATTTATTAATTCTCAATTAAACTGAATGATCTTTTTAAAATATTTCATCTCAATTTCCACTCCATTTTGACATATTTTGTATTGTGAAACTATTTATTTTTATGAGGCGCATCTGCTACCCATTTGATATGATATATCATCAATATATTTATATTCATGGAATTTAATATTTCATTTGAAGTTATTTCTTTAATTCTTGTTATGATTCATGAGTTACCAATGGGACAAGGGTTTATGCTTCAATCACATTTTAATTGTGATTATTTATGCTTAAATTTCCATTGGTGGTAATTATTTGTTCATTGTCTAATAAAACAATTTTAGTTTATTCTCCTAGTTTTATTCTTGAATTTTTCAAGTAATTGTACCATTTTAATCTCTTTGGTACTTAAAATTATTGATAAAATATTTTTAAGAAAATGAAACTTTATTTCTCTTTTCAATTTTTTTATTCCACATCCATATTTTTATTAAAATGTTCTAAATATTAATTTTATTATTCTAAAATTATTTATTAAAGATAATTTTACTCATGTTTTAATTTTTAAAAGATGTTTTAAAAGTAATATTTATATCACTTTCTTAAAGATGAAATTTTTGTCTTTTTACAAAAGTGTGAAAGAAATGTTTTTTTATACACCAGGAACAAAATTTACTACCATCATAACCGCTCAAAATGTGAATATTTTTTACAATTTTACAAGGTTGATTTCAATGAAAATATTTTTATTAATATTCTAGAAATTTGTACTTTTGAAAAGTGAATTTCAATGTTGAAAGTGTATTTTCCTCTAGAATGTTTTTAATGATCTACTTATTGTATTTTTATTCATTAACGACAAAAAACCTTTATTTTAAGTATACTCCTTTGGGGATATTTTGTAATAATACCATCCTTATTATTTCCTTGGATGGTTTTTGATCAGTTTGACTAAATAAAGTATTTAAATTCACTTTATTGATTATCTTTGTATTCATTAACTTTCTCTTGAAACATTCACTTTCTTAGGATCACTGAACATTACATTTCTCTTAAATGTCCATATTATTTTTATAATGGATATGATTAGTTCCTAAAATGTATACTATTTATACATAAAATGTTTTAATTTGAATTAAATAGATCATTTTATATACAAGGAATGTATTTGAAATGCAGTTTTAGGTGGGCCCCAGAATTATATAGGCCCCCTGATGCATCAAATGGTCTCATAAGACAAATCTATAATCTATAACTAAATGGGTTTCAAGTGAATACCTACCCATAAATTAAACTATTTTCATGAACAGTTTTGATGCTATAAATATCATGATGTATGAGATCGTCACATCTAATATTAAGCATTTCTTTCATTGGGAATTCAATTATTATTATCCATGAGATTAAAGAATTGATATTATCCATGGATTAGCTTCAAGAATATGTGATTATTCATATGGAATTATTCTATCATCATTTATCCCTTCAATATTATTCCTTATTCTCAAGTTATTGATTAAATGGAATGTGTTTTTAGTTATTTTACTTCCCATATTGATTATGACTTATTTACTCATGATAGCCTCCGCTGTACATAACCCTTACTAAGCATCTTATCCCACCCTTATTTTATTTCTTTTCCCTATAAAATAAATAAGGAACATTTAAATGAGTTCAAGGATTCATAATATCCACTCTCACTATGTTGAATTTTATGTTTTGAAATTAAATATGATATTCAAGTACATATTTAGTTTACCAAGACTACTAATATATTCAGTAATTTGGGATGTGATCACTTATATCTTATTACAATGTAATAATGTAACCACCAAATCTAGGATAATGGGTTTAGGGTCTTTAAGAAAGAAATATTCCATTGTTCACTTAATAATGAAATGGAGATTGGTGATTCCAATCAGTCCCATGGAACTAGAAATAAGAAGTAGATGATAGAGTTTCACTTTAGAGTATCGTCGAATAATCCTCAATCAAGAAAGAAATTATAACTTCTAAATTTTTTGAAGCATGATAATAGGTGTCCTGGAAATTGCCTCAAGGGAATGAGGAGATGATTCATGTGTGGGAAGAAGGGGTAACATTATAATTAATACCAAAGGGAGATGAAAAATCTCTTAGATGTTGAAGAATAAATGAAGTTTCTGGTTAATCCCTAGCCTATATCCCACCATTTAAACATAAAGTAACATAGACATTGTAAAACCTCAATAATTTATGATATATATCAATTTAAATATATTTAATAACTTTGAAAGCTTACTTTACATGCAACACTGAGTTTAAACAAACCTCAACAAACTATTATATATTATTATAGTTTTCAGCTATCCATTAGATTAGCATGTATGAATAGCATTAACCACATTATGAAAATCATGTATAATTATCTTATTTAAAACACATGTATTGATTAATTCTTAGTAAATAAGTACTCAATTTTAATAAAAGTTATTTTATGCTTCAATAATATGTTTTCACAATTTTTTATTAGTTTTTTTGGCATAAATATTATAATTAATTTATTCCAATGATAAAAAATGGAATTTTATAAATGATTAAAAAATTTAAATTTAAAAAATTATCTTTGGGTATTTTTTTGGATTTTTCTAAAATGATTGATTTTTCAGTGAATAGTGAAAATGTCGTTTTTTCAAATACTATCGTTTCTTTTCATTAAATAAAGTAATTTAAAAGTCCCATTTTTTAAATTTATTTTAATGTTACATTTGATTATTTTTATTTATAACAATCTAATTAATTCCATTTTTAATCAGTAATATTCGTGATTTTATTATATGTTAATTTTTATGCTTAAGAAAACATTTTCTTAAGACAAATTTCATTGTATTTTACGTATTAATATTAAATTTAATTTATACCACCTATAGGAAATGAATATTGAAAATTGGATTCCTTATCTGGAATCATAAGGTTGAAATTTTGTACAAGTTCCCTTTTTTATTTTAGGACATTATGAATAGAAACCTTGGTAAATATTTGTCACCTCGGTAGGGGTAAAAAGGGTAAAATAGGGTTAAAACATTGAGATATGACTTTAATATTATTAAAAAACTTTCCTTTAACCTATTACATAGGTTTAGTTCTATAATTATAAGCCACGTCTCAAAAATATCGCCATTTAGTGTTATTTGTCTTTGATATTGAGTGTTATAATATTTTAAGAAAAGAATAAATACAAATTTTCACTATCTTGAATTTGATATCAATTTTTTTATTCATAAGGATAAAAAAAGGATAGGTTAAGTTGTGAATTATTATTTGGAATATAATTTATTTTTTATAATGTTATTTTATTTTTAAATTTTAGTGATTGAGTAATTAACTTACATTATTACACAACACCAACATAATATTTAACCAATTAATGGAAAATTACAATTAGTGATTTTATAAATATTAAAGAAATACAATTTTGGTGAAGTTTTATGTGACTAGATTTTTTTATATAAATATAACATAATTTTTTATGTTATAAAAGGTTTTATTCGAATACCATCATTTTCTTTATGAATTTAAAGTAAAATTAAATGAATAGTGTCAAAAATGTCATGAATGTTATTTTATGAAAAATAGTATATCTTTAAATTTTTTAAAATTCATAAAAATATAAAATTAGGAAAATTGAATGTGATATGATTGAAAATATCAACCTTGGATCTTTAATGGGTTATTTTTCCTTTTATGGTAACATTCTTGACCTCTAAATACTAAAATACTTTGATATTTCCGTAATTGTTGAAAGGGTCAATGAGGGGTTAAAACTAAGAATTAAGGATACATAAACTTGTCTAAATATTATGGGATAAGAGTATATAGAATTAAATTCATTATATATTTGAATTATATCAATATAGAGAAACTTTATTATGAAGATGAATTTATATTAATTTAATAAATAAGGAATTTCCAAGAGTTTCCTTCCCCTCACTTATAAAAGGGAAACTCTTATCCTCTCTTCCTTAAAACTTTTTAGCCTTCTATATTGAATAATACCTTACATAATACCTTCCTAGATTCCATTAAAATTTCATAGAGATTATGGTAATTCTAAAATACCACCCTTTTAAGGATTAAGGTGTAATCCAATAGAGGGTTCTCAATGAAGAGGTACAAATATTAACCGAGTAATTTCAATTTATTTTCTTCTTCTACCACCTATAAATCTTTGGTACTCATAATAAAATAATAAACTAAATATTATAAATATAATAAAATTATATTATGATTATGTAACCACCATTACTCACCATTTATTCCATAAAATGGGAAGCGTAAGGATCACTCTTGCGTACATGTGGACTATCGACTCCATGTTACGATACAATTCCTTTTCTATCACAATATTTCATGGATGGTTATTATGATGGATTTAATATTTATATATTATATTTAAGACATAAAAATTATTATGTAATTATAATATCATATATACCTTCTTACCCTACCAATCGTTGGAAAACAATAATGTCGCATGTGCTTATGTGTGGACTACCAACTCCATGAAGTGATGTTTTTTATTTTTGTTTCTGCATTATATTAAAGGAAATAAGGAAATATTTAATAAGTATATATGATATAATAATTATTTTGGTAAGTTGAATTATTATTTACCTTTTTTTCATTCCATTCATCAAAAAGTAAAAATAGATGTAAGATTCCAATGTTTTCCTGGTATGCCTCCTTTTAACTTTTCGGTAAACTCTATTTGGGTTTGGTTGTATTTTTTTTAATAATATTTTGTAAAACCAAGTTCCGGGATGTGTTTAGTGTTTTAGGAGTGTAGTAGGGATAAAGAGATGAGTATTGGCTGCAAAAAAATTAAACTATGAACAAAATTCATGACATGAATTGTTTTTGGTAGACCTCATAAATTTAATTCAAGACCTGAACTAATTCAAACCCTATAAATTTTACACACCCTATAAATTTAAACACCTTTTAAATTTTACAGACCTTGTAAATTTACACACCCTATAAACATCCCATGAAACTTAACACATGTCACGAAAGCATTTTTCACAATGTAAGATGTTAATTTGTGTTTTTTATTGCATGGTGATAGGATTTTGGGGGAAATAAATGAAAAAAGGGATTTTTTTGAAGATAGTGCCTTATCCAAAAAAAATAAAAGCAAAAAAATTATAAAAGAAAGAGGTTACATGAATATAAAAGGTGGAAACATATTACAATCCTTATCATGAATAGGGAGAAGATCAGTAGGGAGATCATTGAGCCAAGTAACGTCAAGATTTACTCCCTTGTTAGTAAGGACATCGAAAACCATATTTACTTCATGATAAATATGTGTGATAATGTATTTGATGCTGAGAAGCGAGCGGGTGAAATCCATCCAATGGGTAGTAATCGGCCCTGAAAGACGTGTCACACCATTCCAAATTGCTTTCACAATGGTAGTCGAATCACTTTCAATCTAGAGATTATACCAACCATGCTATTTTGAAAAAGAAATAGCATGTATCATACTCATCATTTCAGCCTCCAGAGAAGAGGAAATGCCGCAGTTACCAAGGTAGAATCTGAGGATCTGTCCAAGGTGATTCCTAAATATTTCTCCACAACCCATAGGACCCAAATTTCATTTGGAGGCACCATGTACATTAAATTTAATCCAACCAGGGAAAGGAGCTCACCAGAACACTTTAAAAGTGCTGTGAGGTTGGGAAAACTTTCCATAAATCCAAATATATTTGAGAATAACAAATTAATAGATAGTGTTGTTGAAATGACCCTTTTTTATCGATGCAGCTTCGTGTATGGAAATAAGAATCCACATCCAACCTGCATTATGACTGTATGAGTAATTGTTATGAATAATAGCTTTTATATCATACTAGATCACATGATAGAGCTCGGTCACATTAGAAAGGAAAAGGTTCTTAGTTTGCTGAGAACTCTCCATTTCCACACATCTCTTTATTTGAGATTTGACAGAGTCAAGAATCAACCAACTGTAGTAAAAAATGTCAAAAATATAGTTCCAAAGAGCAGAAATAGTGGCACAAGAAAGAAAGAGATGATTAGTGTATTCTCTATAATGATCACAGAGTCTAAATTTAGAGAAAAGTTGAATTCCAAATGATTGAAGGAAACTATCTATGGGAACTCTGTTGTGAGAAATGAACCAGATGAGAGTGAATCTTGAATGCTTAATCCAAGTTTTTTCAAAAAGTTTTATCCAACCAAAAACAATTCCATAATTAAGAAAATAATGATTATAATTTCTTTTGAGTTAAGCGTACCATTGCTACCAATATCCCAAATTAAAAATTCATTAGTATTTGAGAAAGTGTAGTTGTCAATGACATGAATAATGGTTTCAGGGAGATGATAATTTTGAGAGTTTAGAATATCTATGATTGTATAATTGGTACTCTTCGTGGTTCGATCAGAAGAAATCATAGATATTAAGGGTGTTCCGGTCTAGTTGTCCAACCAAAATTCATGGAGGAATCCCTAGAGACCATCCATCTTGAATTATTCATAATATTGGAAAAATATTGCTTAATGGATGGCTGGATAGTAGATTTGAGGTAATTAAAATTTTTGTCCTTAAGTTTGTTAAGGAATCTATTTTTGATAAAAGCAATAGAATCAGATTTATTGTAAAGAAGACTCCAAGTGATTCTGTCCTGAAGGGACTCATTAATGTACTTAATATTTTTTATTCCAAGACCAACCTTATCAATATGTTTTCAACAAGTCGACTAGGGAACAGTCAAAAGTTTTATTTCTAGAGTGCTCCCCGTCCAAATAAAATTTTTGATTGAGGTATTCATTTTTTTATAAGACTGACGGGCCATTTATAGAACATTATGGAGTAAACCATTTTAGAAACAATAACAGATTTGACAAGGCATATTTTGCCTTCCATAGATAGAGATTTACTTTTCCAAGAAGATAGCTGACTAAGAACTTGATCAACTATTATAGAGAAGTAACAAGACTTGGGTATACCCCAAAAAATGGGAACAACAAGATAAGTAAAATGAAAAGATCCTTATTTTATGCCTAAGTCATTAATGGTGTTACACTTTCTATTAAGAGTAATGTTTTTCCAAAATAATATAGAGTATTTATTCCAACTAATGGATTGACCAGAAACCTATTTATAATGAGAGAGAGCATTTTTGAGGTTTCAAATATTTCTTTTATCACATTATAAGAAAAGGATGATATCTTTAGTGTATAACAGGTGTGTGGGATCATTCATATTTTTAGAAACATTAATGGGCTGGAGTGGGTCTGATCCACAAGAAGAGTGATAAGGAGACTAAGATAGTCTTCTATAATAAAGAAAATAATGACAGAGAGGGGGTTTCCTTACCTAACACCTTTGGTGAATTTGAAATATCCCATCAGATAGCCATTGACCAGAATGGAAATAGAGGCCTAATTAAATTGGGTTCTTATTACAGTGATAAAGGAATCACTAAAACCAAAACCTTGAAGAACCTTGAAGATAAATCTCCAGTCCATGGTATCAATTTTTTTTTAATGTCAAGATTAATGGAAACATTAATTCCTCTATTATCCTTGTTTAAAGTGTTGATTCACTCCGAGGCAAGGAAAATGCAGTCTTGTATGGATCTACCATTAATAAAACCAAATTGATTCTAGGAGAAAATTTTGTCTGTGATAGTTGAAAGTCTATTAGAAATGATTTTAGTGATGATTTTGTAAAGTGTGTTAATAAGAGCAATGAGTCAAAAAAAATTAATCTCATAATCATTTTCCACTTTTGGAATCAGGGAAAGAAATTGAGCATTAAAACCATGAGGAAGGATGTCATTAGAGAATAAAGATTTGAAAATCTTGCAAACATAAAAATGAATAACATACCAATAATGTTGAAAGAATCCATTATTAAAGCCATCAGGACCTGGAGAACTATCAATATTCAAACTAAAGATAATATCTTTAATTTCATGATCAAGAGGAATGATTAGAAGAAAAGTGTTATATTATTCATTAACCACCATCAGAATGACCTTAGGTAGGAGGTCTTTATTGTTATCAGTACCATTAAAAATGGATTCAAAGTAATAGACAATACGATTAACAATATCATCTTCATTGTCTAACAAGTTGTCCCCATATTTTAAAAAATTTAGCGGTTTAGGTAAAGACCTGGATTTTCCATGTATTTTTTAATTATATGGAATTATTACGAGTCTGAAAAAATTGAAAGTGCCTAATTCTGAGGCTTGGTGTGCCCGGAATGAATTTCTTAACTTTTTTCAAGGTATGTTCAGTAAACGAGTTAGTGGAGTTTTCTAACTTTTTAACTGGTGCTTGGATTAAAAATCCAAGGGCACCATTGAATCCACAGTGCCAAGATTCTCTTAAGGAAGAATTTAATTTGACCATAGTAGGTCTAGAGAAAAAGTTATATTTTGTGAATTTTTAAAATAAAAGAAATGAAATAATTTTATTATTTTATTTTATTTCTTCTACACCAACAGACAAAAGGACCGTGGGACCCGCGATGTGTAAAGCCAATAAATGGCTTGACTTCTAAATCTTAAGTAACGATGTCGTTGGGAAATTAGGAAGGTTCCTAATTAATTATCCCCCATTAAATCTCCATGTCGTTACTTAACCTCCCTCTCCTATTTATATGGAGCTTGGGGCGGGGTGTCGGCATAGTTTTTCCAAGCAACGAAGTGCTGAAGGAGTGTCGTGATGCCGAACCCTTAGAGGATGGAGCTGATACCAGTGGGAGGTGATGGGTGACACCAAACCACAAACTGAAGGACGATATACAAGCGGTGTCCTTGGGAACCAGTTGGGGAAATAAGAACATGATCCACCTTTAAGCGCAGACGCTCTCCAATAGGTCTACGAGGTTGTGGTTTTGATTCTTGTTTGTTTCAATTTATTTTTATTGAACCCCTATATTCTCCCACATGTTTACAAGATAACGTGGTGGGCGTGGGACTAAAGAACATGTCCCAAACCCTCCACTATCTTTCTATCCTTGTACCTCCATGGAAGACCGTCAGTGCGATGACACCGACCATCTACGAAGGAGGCGGCGCGCTGACGCACACCACAAGAGGAGGCCGTAAAACAAAGCCGTGACGGTCATCAAAGCGGCTAACACCGACCGACCATGGAGGAAGTGTGGTGCACCATCGTGCACCACTGGTGAGTAGAGGGTCGTGGCTCATCAGCCATGGTGATCGGAAGAGGCGGCCGACACACCGGCCGGCCGCGGAAGGAGAGGGCGGCACGACCAACACGCCGCCAGAGGACTCGGGCCGCAGCTCGACAGCCACAGCGGACCCGAGGAAGGTTTCCGGCACACTGATCGACTATGAGTGGTGGAGCGGCGTGCCATCGCATGCCACTGGAGGAGTCGGCCGACACAACGGTCAGCCACAACGAAATCGGTAGGACCCGCTCTAGTGTATTGCACGTACCACTTGGCGGTGCCACGTGGCGCCACCGCTGCGAAGAAGATCAAACGAACATAGGTCATTCAGGAAAAACAAGGGTCACTTCCCCAGTGTCGGCTAGGGTAGAACCCCCTTGTGGGTCACGCCTCATGCGGTCGGGCTGCCACCCAACAGACCGTGCTTCACGCGGCCGGGTCGCCCCCTTGCGGGCCGCCCCCTTTCAGGCCAGGCCTCCCCCTTGCGGGCCTCCCTTTTCAGGCCACCCCCCTTGTGGGCCGGGCTAGACCTCGGCCCAACGGGATGATCCCACCACGACCTAGCCCAGATGGGGTCGGACCGGGTCAGTCCGACCAGGTCGGACCGGACCCGGGCCCCATCGGGCCCAGAAACACTTAAAGATCCATATCTTGAGAACCAAAAATCAGTTTGACGAACTATCTATTGAGTTGGGATCCTTGCATCGAGAAGGTAATTTTGGTATACTCCTCTTGAGTTTTGGAGATAGTTGGAATATGACCGGGTTGGATCAAAGATGAATCCAACCGGGCCCCCGGAGCTAAAATGCTTATAACTCACAGACCTGGCGTTCGATTGACGCACCGTCTGTCACGTTGGAACCCTTACAACATGGCGGTCCTTTGGGTTAATCCTTTATGGATATTAGTGGTGTTCGAGGTACGACCTATATCTCGAGGGGTAGATACTACAGAACTCGAGCGCACCAGGTGCGAGGAATCCAGTGGCTGGCAGTGGGGTGGAGGTTGGAGACAGATCATACAGAGGTTAGTACCGAGCGATCCTGTGTGGGTCATAACCGATCTTGTGTGGGTCATATACTGTGTGGTTCAGCGCTCAGTGATCCTATGTGGCTCAGTGCATACCGATCCTATATAGGTCAGATCCTGTGTGGGTTAGCGCTCAACGATCCTGTGTGGGTCAGCGCATACTGATCCTGTGTGGGTCAGATCCTGTGAGGGTCATTGTAGGGGTTAGTTACCTATCGATCCTGTGTGGGTCATATCCTATGTGGGACAGCGGGGTTTTTTTACCTATCTATTTTCTATGGGTCAGACTCTGTATGTTCAGAAGTAGTGCCTCTTGACAGAATAAGATGATATAGCTTTGCGACTAATCATTGTACTTATATACTTCACTGAAAACCTAGTTTGAGATGAGACTCTATTTGAGATGTGCCTATTTCTTTGTGATTTGTGATTGAGATCATGATTTTTGGATTTACCTTTTGAAATTATGAGAGACCTTTGGGGGTCTTGAGGTCCCTACTGGGTATTGTTATAATCACCCCTGCACAGGCTTCGCCCGCACCTTGTTGTGTCTTGTGCAGACGACGAGCAGCTGGGTTGAGGTTTGAGGGAGCTCGGACTAGGCGGTATGTGGAGGAGATTTGCGTATGTTGAGTGCTAAGGAGGAAATCTATACCTACCCTTGAAGATCTCAACTGTACTCTCGGATTTTAAATCTGAGCTACTGTTTAGAAGTTATGTATTTTACAATAAAATAATTGTCACTTAATTATTTTATTTACGGCCAAAAACTAACTTTTACTGGAGGCTCGTGCTGACCAATGTTAGTATCTTCCTAAAGAGAGAATACCCTCATGATCTTAGTAGTGGTATCATATTTTAAATCTGATCCACTGTTCGTGATTTACAAGAATTTGAAAAATAAAATAACTTTATTTAATTATTTTATTTACGGTTATGCCATTTTCGTGTTTTCTCATATGAGGCCTGTGCCGACTAAACTTAAGTCGCTCCTAGGGTAAAAACACCATCCTAAAAGCAATAGTACCCTCATAAGTTTGATCCGGGCAACCGTTTAATAGTTATTCCATTTTTTCTAGGAAAACTGCTTAAATGTGCTAATTAAAGCTTAACAAAACTTCAACAGATCATTTCGGGCACTCCCGGCCTTAGAATCACACACCGTCAGATTTCAAAGTTTCTAAATAATTCAATATAATTAAAAAAAATATATATAAAATACGAGTCTTTAAATTCTACCCACTTTAGGGATTTTTTTCCTCGAAACCCACAACATAGAATAAAAAAACAAATGGGAGGTACTGAGACCGAATCTGAGCCTCCCACTCCCATGTTATCTCTTTAAGGTTCCCATGCTACCAGCAAATGTGCACCAGAGGTATTGACTACCCAAAAAGGACTCGCTCCCATCGATCCTCTATCTCCATTGGGAACTCTATAAAAGTCACCCCATCGTCAAAGTCTAACTTTCCCTAGTTGATAACGTGTGATGGATCATGCACACATCTCCTTAGCGGTGACACATAGAAAACATTATGCACTTGGTGTATCTGTGGGGAAATATATAGACGGTACACCACCTCATCCACTCTACTTAGAATCTAGAAAGGTCCGATGAACCATAGATATAGCTTGCCGCCCTAGCCAAATCTCTGCAAACCTCGTCGAGGTGAGACCCGTAGGAAGACATGGTCTCCCTCATCCTATCAGCATAAGACTTCTACTAACTCTGTGTAGCCTTCACTTACTGACAAGTGAGGCATCATGATACAAACTCTTCCACTGCTTCCTTCATCCCTGGCCACCAGTACTAAAACTGGAGGTCGTGGTACATCTTCACCACTCCAGGATGTACTGTTAAAGGGGATGTATGGATCTCCCTCAAAACTTCCTCCCAAAGCGTCACTGACACCACGGTACATCCTCTAAAGAGGATGACGTTCTTCCCACCTTCAGAAAATCCATCTGTTGCCTATCCTGAGGAAATATGAGCACGTCGAGCCTCTCGGTCAAAGTCCCCACACTCTTCCACTCCTGATAGGAACTGAAAACTCACAATTCCTGATGCCAAGAGGGTAAGGCTATCCAACTTAGAAGTGATCGACTTCACCCTCCTATGCATGAGTTTATCATGTGCTTCCTAGGTTTCTTTTTTTTTCAACCAAGGAAAAGCCTATTCTAACATTGTAGATAAACCACAACCTTTTTTTCTAATACAGTCAACTTGAGTATGAAATGTGGATGACCAGTCCATACCCAAACTATCTTCAAAAGGCCTCGATGCTTCCAAAAATAGGTTCCAACCGAAACTCTCACCTCAAGGGTCAGATCACAACATCGACATAAGTGCAATTATCATGTCTCCTCCCAAAGGTATCTGCATACGTAAGGTTCAAGTCTTCGGTTTAACCGAAAACTCGAGGTCTTGAACAAGATTCATGTAATGAAGGAATGATTAGTTCCTATGTCTATTAATACTACAACTATTAGTAGACACAGACCATACCTCTAATAATTCCTGGAGCGATTGGGTCACACTGCTTGACCGCATGCAGTTACTCCCTTCCCCTGTCCTCCAGCTCCTTGACCCTGGTGGGAACCGCATTTAGGTGGTGGTTGTAACATGTCGAAATGTATACCACCTCATGTTTCTCTCCTAGCTCCACTTCTACCTTTGTTTCCCTTCAAATTCATCTTTCCCTATCACTTCCTCTTCCTAAAACATTTCACACACCTAAGTCTCTGAGACTGGCATCAGTTTTTTACTTTCCCACTACTAACATTCATTGGCTATATCCGCTTAGCCAAAGATAATTCAACCACAAAGGTTCTCTATTTAAACCTAACATAAGTAGGAATGCATAGAGGAATAATGCTGTGTTAGATGTCCCTAAGCACACATCGCTCGGAGGTCCGAGACCTGAATCACTGACTATACTGTATTCATTGAGTACTCGGGATGGTCGGTACGCCTTAATGAATACTCAACTACCAACATGTCATCCTACCAAAGCTTTAGAAGCTCTTGGGAACACTCACCCCTTAGATTTTTTATGGAAAGATACCCCCTTCTCGGAGGAAGGTTTTCAAGCTTGTTGATAGAAGAGTCACCTCTTCACAAGATCAAGATAATCTAAACCCTATCATCGTACTACTGTGCCACAAAAAATTCTCTCTTCTAGGATCTCCATATGATTGAATGGTACCCTGGCTAGATGGAAACTTTTCCACGTTCTCAAGCCAATCCTTAGCTTCCTGTGAGTCAGGCTCGCCTCGAAACCTGAGGGGTATCTAATGGTGAAACATGTGTAAAGCACTAATCATACATGTGTCCTTTATCCGTACCGCCAGTTGTAACTGCTGACCAACGAGCAATGATATAGGTGGAACACTATCCGAAGGTACCATCATCATAGTCACTCACTGATAATGACTAGCAGCTAGGATCACCATCTGATCTATTGGTGACCTAACTAGGTGGAAAACTCTAGCTATAGCCTCCAGACAGTTCTCAGCTGCCTGGTGATCTATATTGCCTCGGAACCTCTGAGCTCTCTGCCTTTGAAACTCGTGCAATGTGCTCAGTCGACATTCACCCTCTGCTGGTGGGGATGGCGACATCTGCTGCCCAACAGTTTGTGGTGCTATTTGTGCACCACCCAAATGTGCTAACCCCGTAATAGGGCCCTACATCGAAGCCTCATCACTTGGTGGGCTGTCATCATGTACTCCCTCAGGAATCCTGGATAGCTATCTACATGGTGGCATAATGAAAGAAACAGGTGATCCACAGTCAATAAGTTATACCAGGTGACTTGACTCAAAGAAACCATAAGGAAAAACTTTCCAAAAACACACACAATCAGTGTTTTCATGCACTGAGTCGGAAATCATAATTCAGGGTCCTGGTGTATGGATACATTGACCGCCACACCAACACTGGATTCCCCAAACTGAAAAACACAGTCATAACACTCCACACTATTGCCAAATAAAAAAGATAAGAGTCTTTTGTGGGTCAGTAGGGGTTAGTTACCTTTAGATCCGGTGTGGTCCATACTCCTTATGGTCAGAAGAAGTGCCTCTTGATAGAATAAGATCATTTATCTTCGCGACTAATCATCTTTACTTCTATAATTCACTGAAAACCTGGTTTGAGATGAGACTCTATTTGAGCTGTGTCTATTTATTTGTTCTTTGTTATTGAGATCATGCTTTGTGGTTTTCCTTTATGGAATTCTGAGAGACCTTAAGGGGTATCGGGGTCCCTACTGGGTATTGCTATACTCACCCCTGCACGGGCTTCACCCACACATTGTTGTGTCTTGTGCAGATGATGAGCAGCTGGGTTGATGTTTGAGTGAACCAGGACTAGGCAGTACGCGGAGGAGATGGGAAGACATGGAGTCCTGGGGAGGCGATCTATACCTACCCTTCAGGTAGGATCCTCGGAGGATGACCTAGGAGATGTTTTCCCTTTTTCAGTTGTGTTGTACCTTTTATTTGTACTTGTACCTTTCAGTTGGGATTGTATTCTGACCCCTTTACTTTCTGCAATCTTTTACTACATTAGTTCACTTCATGGTTGTATCTTGTTGCATTCTATTCTGTGTGTTTGTATAGTTTTAAAGGCAATGCCTTCCCGTTATAGGGATATACCTTTCTGGTGCTAGTCGCTAGCCCCTGGCCTATGGAAGAAGAGATTGGAAGTGGGATGGGATCTCCATGGACTTTGTGACAGAGCTTCCACGTATGTCTAGGGGACATGATTTCATCTAGGTGATCGTTGACCGAATCACCAAGTTGGACCACTTCCTACCCATCCGAGTGCAAGGATCAGTTGAGGGATTGGTATTCCTCTATATACAGGAGATTGTACGACTTAATGGGGTGCCATCGACAATCGTCTCTAACCATGATGCACTTTTTACATCCTAGTTGTGGAAGGTATTACAGGAGGAATTCTAGACTTAGCTATGTTTGAGCACCGACTTTCATCCTCAGATGAATGGTAAAATGGAGAAGAAATTTCAAATGCTGGAGGACATGATTTGTGCATCCGTCCTAGATTTTGGCTGCAGTTGGGAGGATCACTTTCCCTTGATGGATTTTTCATACAACAATAGTTATCACTCCCCCATTAGTATGGAACCATTCGAGGACTTTTACGGTTGACCTTTCAGATCACCTCTATGCTAGACAGACACAGGGGAGTTAACACTCATGGGTCTAGAGTTGGTACGCACTACCACTGAGATGGTGCAGATCATTTAGGAGCGGATGAAGACTGCACAGAGCAGACAGAAGTCTTATGCTGATAGAATATGGAGACCTATAGAGTTCCAGGAGGGGGACCATGTATTCTTGCGAGTCTCTCATCGACGGGGACTATGGAGATTTGGCTGAGGCAACAAGTTATCACCGAGGTTTATCATACCATTTATGATATTTTAGAGGATAAGCGAGGTGGCGTACTACTTGGAACTTCCACCACAGCTGGAGAGGGTACACGACGTCTTCCACGTATCCCAGCTGAGGAGATAAGTGAAAGACCCATCTCACATCACCGACCACGGTGAGCTGGACTTTGATGATGGTGCGATGTTTGCAGAGGTTCCAGTAGAGATTGAGGATAGACAGAATTGAGTCCTTCATGGGCGGTCAATACCTTTGGTGCGTGTTCACTGGAAGAACGAGAACCTCCAGGAGAGAACATGTGAGAGGGAGGCTCAGATTTGTGCTCAGTACCCCCATTTGTTTCCTTAGTCTATGTTATGGATTTCGGGGACGAAAATCCCTAAAGTGGGGAGGATGTAAAGACCTGGATTTTCCATTTAATTATTTTTAATTATATAGAATTATTACGAGTATTTGAAAATTGATGGTGCCTGATTTTGTGGCCCGATATTCCCAGAATGAATTTCTGAACTTTTTTTAAGGTACATTCAGTAAACAAGTGAGCGACATTTTCTATTTTTTGAACCGATGCTCAGATTAAAAATCCATGGGCACCATTGAATCTGTAGTGTTTAGAGTCACTTAAGGGAGACTTTACTTTGACCGCAGTTGGTCTGGAGAAAAATTTAAGTTTTTTTGGATTTTTAAAAGAAATTAATTGAAATAATTTTATTATTTTATTTTCTTTCTTCTCCACCAACGGACAAGAGGACTGTGGGACCCGTGATGTGTCAATCCAATAAATGGATTGTCCTATCAATATTAAGTAACAGTGTCATTGGGGAATTAAGAAGGTTCCTAATTAATGAACCCCCATTAATTCTACATGCCGTTACTTACCATCCCCCTCTCTTATTTATATGGATCTTGGGGAGGGGTGTCAACACAACTTTTCCAAGTAATGAAGTGCTGAAGGAGTGCCGTGACGCCGAACCCTTAAAGGATAGAGCCGATCTCATCAGGAGGTGACAGGTGACACCGAACCATGAACCGAAGGACGACGTACGAGCGACATCATTGAGAACCGGTTTCGGGAATGATGAACATGATCCACCTTCAAGCACAGATGCTTTCCAAATGGTTAATGAGGTAGAGGTTTTGATTCTCGTTTTTTTCAATTGTTTTTTCTTGAACCCCTCTATTCTACATCTTGTTTATGAGCTAAAGTGGAGGACGTATACCTAACAAACACGACCTAGACCCTCCTCTATCTTGCTATCCTTGTGCCTCTGTGGAATACCTTCAGTGCGACGACACCAACCAGCGACGAAGGAGGCAGTGAACCAATGCACACCACAAGAGAAAGCCATGACAAAAAGTCATGGCGGTCATCAGAGTGGCCGACACCGGCCAACTGCGGAGGAATTGCGGTGCGCTGTCGCACACCTCCGGTGAGAAGAGGGCCACGAATCATCATCCGCGACGATTGGAAGAGGTAGTCGACACACCAGTCAGCCGTAGTGGTAGAGGGAGGTGAAACCAGCTTGCCACCGGAGGACTTAGGTCACTGCTCGTCAGCCGCAGAAGACCGGAGGAAGGCGGCTGACCCACCGACCAGCTATTGGTGGTGGAGATGTGCACCATCACGCACCGCTAGATGAGTTAGCCGAAACACTGGCCGACCACGACAAAATCGGAAGGACCCGCTCCAGCGGGTCCCATGTGCCAGTAGGCGGTTCCATGTTGTGCCACTGCTACAAAGAAGGACAAACGACCTTAGGCCATTCGGGAAAACCAGGGGGTCGCTCCCCCGGTGGCGGCTAGGGCAGAACCCCTTGCAGGTCGTGCCTCACGCGGCCAAGGTGACTGCCCAGCAGGCTACACTTAAAGTGGCCAGGACGCCCCCTTACGGGCTGCCCCTTTGTGTGCCTCCCTATTCGAGCTGTGCCTCCCCCTTGTGGGCCACCCTTTGCAGTCCGCCCCCTTGTGGCACACCATATGTGGGCCACCCCCCTTGCGGGCTGGGTTGAGCCCGCTGAGGCCCAACGGGCCAAGCCCGCCATGGCCCAACCCAGACCAGGTCAGGATGGGTCGGTTCGACTAGGTCGGACCGGACCCAGGCCCAACCAAGCCAAGAAACACTTAAGGGGTAATATCTTGAGAACCGACATCCGTTTGATGAACCGTCTGTGGTGTTGGAATCCTTAGATAGAGAAAGTCCTTTTGGTATACTCCTCTTTTGTTTTTAAGACAGTTGGACTATGACCGGGTTGGATCGAACCCGAATCCAACCGGGCCCCCAGAGCTAAAATGCTTATAACTCACAGACTGGGAGTCCGATTGATGCACCGTCTATCATGTTAGAACCCTTAAGAAATGGTGGTCCTTTGGGTTACTCATTTGTAGAGATTAGTGGAGGTCTATGTATGAATGATATCTCGAGGGGAAAATACTACAGAACTCAAGCACACCGAGTATGAGGAATCCAGTGGCTGTTAGTGAGGTGGAGGTTTGAGACAGATCATACGGAGGTTAGTACCAAGCGATCCTGTGTGGGTCAACACCGATCCTATGTGGGTCAGATCTTGTGTGGTTCAATACTCAACAATATTATGTGGGTCAGTGCATACCGATCCTATGTGGGTCAGATACTGTGTGGGTCAGATCCTCTGTGGGTCAGTGCTCAATGATCTTGTGTGGGTCAG
This sequence comes from Viscum album, assembly GCA_963277665.1. Taxonomy (NCBI): domain Eukaryota; kingdom Viridiplantae; phylum Streptophyta; class Magnoliopsida; order Santalales; family Viscaceae; genus Viscum; species Viscum album. The sequence goes on from OY728150.1 coordinate 523,508, forward strand.
CGCATACCGATCCTTTGTGGGTCAGATCCTATGTGGGTCATTGCGGGGGTTAGTTACCTATCAATCATGTGTGGGTCGAATCCTGTGTGGGTCATTGCAGGGGTTAGTTACCTATAGATCGTGTGTGGGTCAGCTGGGGTTCGTTACCTATCGATCCTGTGCAGGTCAGACTTCGTATGGTCAGAAGCAGTGCCTCTTGACAGGATAAGATGATATAGTTTCACGACTAATCATATGTACTTATATAATTCACTAAAAACTTGGTTTGATATGAGACTCTCTTTGATTTGTGCCTATTTATTTGTGCTTTGTGATTGCCCAAATCCATATTTTTGTATTTTAAATATCCATTTTGAGGATAAATGGTAACCGGTACATTTCCAAAAACAAAAACAAACAACAACTTGACATTAAACAAAATTCACGATTCAAAACTGAAGACATCAAACCACCAAATTCAAAAATTGAAAATATTGCATGATCCCACCTAAACATACTCGGGTAGAGAGAGCCTCAATCCACGCTTCCTGACATGAATCATCATCATCAAGAAACCACATCATAGACAATTATTACCATCAACTTCCATCGACACCCAAAATCCGCTGGAACCAGAGAAGCCGACGAAACCCACAAATCATCGACCTACTGAAGCTTGAAACCACGATCACTGGAAACACCATCAAAATGACATTGTCTTATCACCTTCAAATCGAACCGGAATCCATAACCATATCCTTCTTTGGATTAACGAGGCCCACCGTCATCACATCCCACACCAGACGCAGAAGAACCCCGCCACTGAAAAAACCAAAAAGGCTTCGATGGCCACCAAAAACCACCGGAATCCATTATCGTCGACATTGAGAACCATTTTTATCGATGAAAAGCCACAAAACTTGAAGTAAATAACCTGAAAAAACAACCTTTCCACCTTTTTGGATCCACCGTGAGTCGAACCAGTCCGGAGACACCACTAGAAAAACAGAAAAAAAGAAAACCCCATGCTAGAGAAGATCTTGAAATGCCATTGACCACTCGAACAACACCTCCCAAAGATCCATCGGAACCAACACACCAGACCAACTCAGATAGGAGTGTTGGATTTTGGATCCAGAGCAGAGTTGAGTGGAAGAGGGGTAGACAGAGAGCCATGATTTTCAGGGAGACCAAACCAAAAAACAGAACATCCGAGACGAAAAGAACTAGCAAGCATAAAATTTAAAAGCGGACGCACGAAAACACCATCACCAGATGAAACCATTGACATTAGGGATGGAAAACATCAAAATACCAGAAGAAAATAGAAGAACAGAATAAATGGTCAAACCTCTACAGCGAACCATGACCGCAAACCCCAACACATCCCAAACCACCGTGAAGAACACCGAGAAAGACCAAAAATGGAGTCCAGCACAGTAGGTACGGTCGGTAGAGCAGTTGTGATTCACAGTCGAGGAAGCGTGTTAGAAAACCAGATCGACAAAGAGGAAGAGAAACCCTAAAGGAAGAGCCTGAGGATGAATGGAAGGGGAGAATAAGTATCAGACTGGAAGAAGGAAATGGAGGCTGAAAATCGCTCCATCGTGAGAGGGCTTCGCCCACATCTAGTTGTGTCTATTGAAGATGATGAGAAACTGGGATGAGGTTTGAGGGAGAGAGTACGAGATGGTATGCGGAGGATACGGTCGAATGTGGAGTGCTGAGGAGGCGATCAGTACCTACCCTTCAGATAGGATCCTCTAAGGAGGACCCATGATCTGTTTTCGTTTTTTCAGTTGTATTTTACCTTTCATTTGTACTTGTACCTTTCAATTGGGATCGTATTCCAGCCCCTTTACTTTAAATAATCTTTTACTACAGAAGTTCACTTCATGGTTTCATCTTGTTTCATTTTTGTCTGTGTGTTTATACTGGTTTAAAGTTAATGCCTTCCCATTATAGGGATATGCCTTTCCGGTGCTAGTCACCAGCCCCTGGCCTATAGAAGGAGAGCTTGGGGTAGTCATGGCATGAGCCCCAAGGGATGGGCTATAATAGTTTGCAAGCTTTCCTAACTCTTTTAAGAGAGTTATAGAATTTATTATTTCTATCACCATCAGATAACCATTTAACTTTAAAAGCCTATTTTCTCATGTTCTCTTTAAAGGTGAGCAAAGAGTTGATTTTAACTGATAGGTTGGTTTTCTGAGTTTGATTGATGCTGAATCCAGGCCAAGTGTTATTGTTTTGAAGTTGATTAATCTCATCCTCAAGAAGAAGGATTTCCTCATTATTTTTTTTGGATTTATAATTGCATAAACCCCTTGAGATTATGTTTAAGGTATTTTAACTTAATAGGGAAAGAAAAGGCATCATTGTAGTGTGAAATAGAATATTTTTTATGATATCAGTGCATTCAAAATTAGGAAACCAAACTTTGTTAAACCTGAAAGGGAGTGAGAGTTTTCTATTTTTGGTAGAAATATTGACCATAATGGGATAATCGTCAGAGTGAATCTTGAGAAGAGTGGTGTTGGAGATAGAGTCCCATTTGTCTAAATCAGGGAAATTTGTGAAGGCTCTATCCAAATTGGAAGCAATCACATTATTTTAATGCCTTTTATACCAAGTATATTTTGCACCAGTAAGATTAATTTCAACAATATTTTTATTTTCAATAGAAGTTTTAAATTTTCTCATGGAAATAGCAGCATGAGATAGTCCAATTTTCTCACTTGTGTTAAGAATAGTATTAAAGTCACTAATAAAAAACCAAGGAGTATTAATATTAGTACCTAAATAAAAAAGTGGAATATACTTTTACATGACATGAAATAAATAAACAATGTGAAATTTTCACACCCAACATATTTAAACTCTCCACCATCATACATTTTTTTGAAATAAAATCTCTCTCATCAATTTTAGATCCTCTGTGAACCTCTATTTTCATTGTAGACTTTCCATGGATGATGTTTGAGAGTCCACTTTGATCCAAAAGTGATACCACATTGGATTTTGGATATTTAAACCTATATTTTTAAGGAAGGAAGAATCTTATTGTTATCACATATGTGTGGTTTTAACATCATTTTATTCATTTTTGATGTAGGTGATATAAAAATTATCCCTTTATCCTGATTTAATTTCTCCTAGTATGTGAAATTTGTGTGATCTTAATGTAACACCACACACATGGCTTAATAAACTATATAATATTGAATAAATTATAATATTTATTTTTAGAACATGCATTGGACATAATTGGGTCTGTAGGAATGAAGACTACGACCCGTGGTTACCCGATTGGTGTAACATACTTAGACCTTGTTAAGACATGGTCATTTTGACATTAACACCATGTAGTAAATTTGGTAAATTGATTGATTTTTGGATTAATCTTATGAATTTTCATAACATGTAAATTGTGTGATTACTTAAGGAAAAATCATCTTAGTTAAATTTGGTTAACTTATATGTTAATGAGTTTGGGGTTAAATGAAAAATGAAATAGGTTTGATATAATTATGAGGATAATGGGGAACCTAAATTAATGAAATATATTAAGTTTTAAAAATGATAATTTGATAAATTTATCATATTTTCATATGATGATATATCCAATATATGTGTTATTGGTCTTGTTTTTTTTGATTGCTTAGATTTTGAGCTCATGTGACATAGATGTGATTAATACCTTAGGATGAGATTCTTATTAACATATTGAGTTTGTATCAATACGACTGCTAATTTATATTGATGTCTAAGGTCTTGGTTCATGGATTTATACCGCATGAGTTCTAGGAACATAGGTACTTAATGCCCAAAGGAAGAGTGTATGATAAAATAGTATGTCTAAGGACCAGATGAAAAATCACTGGATGCCTGAGAGATAGATTATGATTCCCAAGGGGATAGATTCGGGGTAGCCTATGGGAAAATTCCATTTGGGTACTTGTTGTTTTCTGGATTCATCCTCGATAGGAGAATCTACCACCGATTGGGTGATCCATCCTAATGTAGTAGGATCCTTCCATTGATAGAGATATATAACAGGGCACCAAATTAGGTTTTAGGCTACCTTGGGTGTCACCACATAACTTGAGTGTCATCATGTTTATCTCATGTGCATTAATAATTTATTAAATTAATTCCATGTTATTCACTTTATTTCATGCACTATATTTCTCAGAATAGTTTTTTTAGACATAATGGTGTCGACCTACTGAGTTATACTCAAACTTTGGATGGAAATCCATTTGGTACACATGAATATTTTAGAGCTACTGGTTAGGAAAAGGGAAAGGGACAGTGTTATGGATTAGTGACTTTATATATGGGTTGGAGCTTGGATATGTGACCAACATGGGGTTCAAAACTATTGTATTTGGAGAATTTAGTTGAGTCTTATTAGTTTTTTATCTGTATTAATTTAATAATTACATTTAGTTTCATTTGTCTTATCATGACATTATTATTTTATTATTTGGAGTTATTCATTTGGTCCTTTCTCAGTTTTGGTTTTCTTATTATTTATTAACATTTTTCCTATTTCTACCACTCTACTATTATTTTATACTTTAATTACAACTATTTACCAGAGGTTATAGTCTCCCAAATATATTATTTAAAACCTCACTACTAGTTGGTAGACTCTAGCATATGGGGAGGCATGCTTGAGTTCATATATCCAACCGAATCAGTCACTCAAGTGAGCACTGGGTCAGGGACATTTCAAAGTGGTATCATAGTAGGTTTCTTTTCTATTTGTTTTCTATTTGGGAATGGTATAAAGGATACTAGGGTTTTTCGATACATGGTAATTTGCTTTTTCATGGGATTACTAACCCATATATGAGGTGAAATATGACTATCTAGGGATAGGATTGTTGTTCATGATGTTCACTTGTTACGATTTGATGTTATTTTACCTTGGGTGATTCACATGTTGTGTGATGTTATTTTTTCTCGAGATTTATGATCATGGAAAAGTTTGGAATGATATGTGTATGAATATATAATGATAGTAAAATAGTAATATATATTGAAATGATTTTTTATGATAGGGACACAGGTATTGCATGTGATATATTTACCTATATGAACTGTGAAATGAGATACCTGTTATATTTGATGAAAAAGAAAAAAAATGAACTATTATGTTATGCCAATTCACTAATTAATCCATGCTTAGAGAGAACATGAGTTGGTGTTTCTCCATTTTTATCACCTATTGAGCTTGATATTTTTTTATATATAGTGTTCAAAGGAGTGTATTTATCTTGTAGAGACAATGCCTCCTTGTCATCTTAGAGTTGAGTGCTAGGAGAGTGAAAATCAACATGCTCCTAACACAACTGACTTGGAGCTTCCTGTATATCATGATAATTAGATTTATGTTCAACTCTACAAAATATTCTGGAGGGTCATGAAATCCTTGGAAATATATAATTTTCACACTTTACGTTCGATGTTTAAGCTAACAAGAGAGTTTCAGCTGCTACATTTTCCTACATTCACTGGGGAGTGAGGCCCCTAGGTAGTCAAGCTATAGATTGAGTTATTCTAGATGATCATTAAGCACCCTGATACATCCATAGATAGGAGGGTGAAACTTACTGAACACATGATTTGTTCACCTGCCAAAATTTTGTGGGACATTTTGTAGAAATCCAGACAACAAGAAGAGCTATCTTTGAAGGACTTTGAGGCAAGGTTTTAAAGCCAATTTCTATCCCAACTTATAGGATTATGCCAATAGAGCTTCATGAATTGAAAGTTTATTTGGAAGATCAAGAGGAAAAGGTTTTCATTCAGCCTAGTACATTTACATGGGGTTCTCTAGTTGTTTTCACCAATAAGGATGATGGAAATTTATGCTTATGTGTGGATTATGAGAGACTAAACCATATGAATGTAAAAAAATAGTATCCTCTCCTATGTATTAATGATCTCTTAGATCGAATAAGAGGTGACACAATTTTTTCCAAGATAGAATTGAATTAAGGATACCACCAGTTGATGGTGAGACCATTATACATACCTCAAACTACTTTTAGAAGAAGTTATGACTTATAAGAGTTTTTAGTGATGCCATTAGATTTGAAAAACACACTGGTGGTATTCATAGCCTTGATGAATCATATCTTTCATCCTTTCCTAGATCAATTTTTGGTAGTTTTTTTTGATATCATATTAGTGCACTCACAATTAGAAAAAAATCATGCCCAACATCTTAACATTATCCTGAGTATACTGAGGAGAAATAAACATTATGACAATCTATCCATATATAGTTTCTGGTTTGATAGAGTGATCTTTCGAGGTCATGTTTTCTCAGAGGTTGGAGTGTCTGTGGACACAAAGAAAGTTTCATCCATAGTGTCTTGGGAGAAACCCAAGAATGTTTTTGAGATTAAGAGTTTTCTTGGTCTAGCAGGTCATTACCGATACTTCATATAGGACTTCTACCATCTGTAGCACTAATGTTTGGGATGAACAAGAAAGGGGTGAAGATTGTTTGGTCAGATTCACGTGGGAAATATTTCCAAGATCTGAAGTGAAGGATGAACTAAAAAAAATCTTCAACTTACCTATTCTAGGTAAGGAATATACCTTGAACTATGATTCATCTAGAGTTAGACTTATAGTAGTTCTGATGTAGGAGGATTGAGTGGTTGATGATGGATCTAAACAGTTGTGACTGCATGAAAGGAATTATAATACTCATGATCTAGAGTTATATGCAGTGGTACACACCCTGAGATTCTAGAGACACTATATTCTAGATGATAGGTTTATGGTGTACATAGACTACAAGAGCCTCAAGTAAATCTTTTCTCAGCAAGACTTAAACCTTTGATAGAGGAGGTGGGTTGAGTATATGCAGTCATTCAAATTTGAGTTGTCTTACACAATGGTCATGGGAAACATAATTTATGATTATTTGATCAAGAATATGTAGATTTAGGGGGTTTAGGAACCTCGAGAAGATTAGTGGCTGATAGAACTCTTTGCAGAGGTTCATATTGATGTTCAAAAGTCCTAGGGATGTGTAGTGTGACTTTGAATTTGGTTATACCAGTGCTTCTTGAACAGATCAAGATGGAGAAATTATCTGGTCTTGAGGGATTAACTATGAGGGAACAAATATTTAGTTGGGATCCACCATCAAGATGGTCTCTTGGCAGTGAAAATTAACTTCATTTCCATATAAAAATATGGTTTCCTATGGGTTTGTGTGAGGACATGATGAGTGAGTTTCATGATTCTACATGGGGGTACATTCTGGTTTGAAAAAGATGTATCATGATATACATAGATATTATTGGTGGATAGGGATGAAGAAGGATATAATAGGATTTGTGGTGATATTTTTCACCTATCATCAAGTGAAGGCCAAGCATCCGAGGCCTGCTGAGCTATTGGAGACTCTGCTCTTTTCGAAGTGAAAGTGGTATGATGTCACTATGGATTTTGTGATAGAGTTACCTAGGATAACTCAAAATAATGATATTGTATGGGTGATTTTGGTCTGAATAAAGACGTTATCCCACTTCTTACCTGTTAGAGAGACATTCACCATTAATGATCTGGTTATTCTTTAAGTGTGTGAGATAGTACAATTGTACGGTGTTCTGAGCAGCATTATTTCTGATCGATATCCTCATTTAAATTCTTGGTTTTGGAAGGGTATACAGAAGGACTTGGGGTCATAGTTTATTCTGAGTATAACATACCATCATCATAATGATGACCAATTCAAACAAACTATTCAGTTTTTGGAGGATATGTTATGAGCCTGTGTTTTGGATTTTGATGGTTCATGGGAGTTGTGTTTAAAACTCATAGATTTTACATATAATAATATATTCTTGGAATAAATCAAAATCACAAATTTTGAGGATTTGTATTGAATTTCATTCTGTTAACCTCTCTGTTGGTTGGAGGAATGTGAGTCAATAATTGTTGGGTCTGGTCTCATGGAGGATACATCTAAACAGGTTCAGTTGATCAGGGGACAGTTGGTGACCACATAGAGTTGGAAGAAATATTAAAATGTCCATCATATATGACCTCTATAGTTCTAGGTTGGTCATTATGTTTTCCTTCAGGTGTTTCCTAGGTTGGGGAAATGTCGTATTAGGAAATAAGGAAAGATAGAACCCAGGTTTTCAATACTATTTGTGATAATGGAATGGGTCGGTCCTATGGCATACCATTTGGACCTTCTAAAATGATATAGTTCCATGCATGATGTTATTAAAATGTTTAAAATTCATATATATCATCCTAACCCCTCTCATGTGATAGAAGTTGATGATGTCTATCTTGATGTTGATGGGTCCTTTGAGGAGTATATGATTTGTATCATGGACCATAGTAAGAAGAATATATGGTGAATGACTATTCCATTAGTATGAGTGCAGTGGAAGTATGAGTGTGTTCAAGAGGAGACTTAGGATAAATATTCTAATATACAAACAAATTTTCCAAACTTGTTCATTGATACCCTATAGTGATGCATTGAATAACTCAAGGATGAGTTGTTATATAGTGGGGAGGTTGTAATATCCCGCCCTTTTCTAGGTATGTCTATATTTAAATTTTTGATAAAATATATTTGAGTTGGGTTGTATTTTGTTTAATCTTGTTTTGTAGATCCTATGTGTGGGATGAGTTAAGTGTTGTAGGGTTGAATTAGCAAGAAAGAGGTGAGTTCTGGATGTATAAAAAATTCATGTCGTGGACCCAATTCACGACGTGAATTGTTTTGGGTAGACCCTATGAACTTAATTAATTAACTGAATTAATTTACAAACTATAAATTTTAAACACCCTATAAATTCACACACCTTGTAAATTTTACACACCTTTTCAATTTACACACCCTGTAAATATCCCACAAAAAGTAACACATGTCACAATTTTTTTACATAATGTGAAATATTAATTTTTTCTTTTTAATGCATGAATTTGGTATTTTTTTGAAAAATAAAATAAAAAATGGAATGAAAATTTACAGGATGTGAAATAAATTAACGTCATAAAATTTTCATGCCCAACCTTTTTAAACTCTTTGACGTCATGTTTTTTTCAAACACCAACATATAACTTTAACTAAATTCCCTCTATGAACCTCTCTCTTCACTGTAGACCTTATACGAATGTCATGTGAGTGTCCTCTTTGATTCATAAGAGATACCATGTTGGATATCAGATATTCAAAACTAGATTTTGAAGGAAGTAAGAAGTCAATCTCTACTTCGAACGTGAGGTTTTGACTTAAATTTCTTCAATTTAGAGGTGGGTGGTCTAATAATTACCTCTTTTTCCTAATTTAATTATCACCAGTATGTGAAATATGTATGATTGTTCCAAAATTCCACATGTGTACCCAAATAAATGGGACAATCCTTGATAAATTATAATCTTTCTTTTTAGACCATCCATTGGATCATGTTGGGTCCATAAGCCTGAAGACTGAGACCTGCGGTCACCCGATTGGTTTATGATACATGGAACTTGTTGAGACATTTCCATTTTGACATCAGAGACCTATAATAAATTGGATAAATTGATTGATTTTTGGATTAATCTTATGAATTGTAATAACATGTAAATTGTGTGATTGCTTAAGGAAAGATCACCTTGTAAAATTTTGGTCAATTGATATATTAATGACCATGTTCTAAAATGATAAATGAAATAGGTTTGATATAATTATTATAATAATTAGGAACATTAATTAATGAAATATATTTGTTTAGAAAAATATCAATTTCATAAATTCAGTATTTTGTCTTATGATGATATGTCTGGTATATGGTATGTTTTTTATTTCTTAGCTTTTCAGGTCATGTGACATAGATGTGATTGATACCTAAGGGTGGGGTTCTTATTTTCATGTTGAGTATGTCTGGATATGACTCATGATTATGTTGACCCATGAGGGATTTTTGTATGTTTTATTTTCTACCTAATGGATAGGTTCACAAGTACTTGATGCATAAGGGTAGAGTGTATGGTTACATGGGATGTCTAATGAACAAATTCACAGTCACCGAATGCTGAGGTAAAGATTATGGATGCTTGAGGGTGAGGTTCTAGATAGGCTATTAGCAGAGGCAAATTGTGTACTTGATTTTTTTTGTGATTCATACTCGGTAATAGAATCTTACACCAATTGGGTGATTCATCCTAATGTAGGAGGATCCTTCCTTGGACAAAAATATCCTATAGGTTGCCGACGAATGTTTTGGGCTAGCCCTGAGAGTCACCTTAGAGCATGAGGGTCAACATGTTTATATGATGTGTATTATTAATTTATTAAATTAATACCCTGTTATTTTCTTTATTGCTTGCACCATATTTCTTAGACTAGATTTTTTTTAGATACAGAGGTCTCTACCTTCTGATTTGAACTCACATCCTTGATGGGCTGCCATTTGGTACCTGAATAGATTTCATAGATATAGGTTTAGAAAAGGGAAGGGTTAATATTTTTGATTTTTAGATTACTGTATGGGTGGAATATTGGATACGGTACTAACATTGGGTTCGAGATCGAGGTTTTTGGAGACTTTTTTGACTCAACTTAGTCTTTTATCTATATGAATTTTAGCATGTCATTTAGTTTCATTCAAATTTTCATTAGATTATTCTTTTATTATTTGGATTTATTCAGTTGGTCCTTTATCTTCTTTAATTATTAGATTATTTATTCATATTTCTTCCGCTATTTCTACTACACTACAATTTTTTTATTCTTTTATTGCAACTCTTTACAAGATGATATAGTCTCCCAACAATATTCTTTAGACTGACATTTATAGTCAAAAACCACTAGTGTATAGGTAGGCGTGCCTAATTTCATGTATCCAACTGACATAGTTATTTAAGGGAGGATTGGATTGAGGGTGTTATAACAACATTCATGCGTAAGTACAACCTAACGTCTCCATGAATGAAGTAATTATTTTTTCAATCTCTAACATATATGGATGAATCAAAATATATATAATTAATATATATTATATTTATGGAATGATTAAAATTCTAGATATTATGGAACCATGATCAATGTACAAGGATCTAATCTAATGAACTGATGTTATCATGAAAAATAAAACTGTTAATCCCCAAAAAATATTGATTTTAATATTAAAATATAAATAAATGGGTGTTTAAATATTATAAGTGGATCAAATATGGTATTATAAGTATGTAAAATAATATGGTATATAGTTATAATAAATCTAATTTTATTATAAAGTTTATTACAAGAACTAGTGAGGTAAGTGGAACTTGACATAAGGGATTTATTTTAAAATCACATTTTATTTAACAATTGTTTATGTATAAATATACATTAAAGTATATTATATGACACTTATCTGATAAACCCATTTCATTTTATCCTCATCTGGTTATTCAAAGAATGTTCATGTAATAATACATTTTTCATCTCTTGGGTACTTAAGATCATAAAAATATTTTTAATAAATACAGACTTTATTTCCTCTAGTCAGGAAACATTTATTCCATATCCAAGTTTTTTAAAAATGTTTTAAAGATTTTTTAATATTCCCATATTATTTTTTAATTTCATTTTTATCAATTATTGAAATAAAAAAATAAAAGGAGTCTTCTTATCAATTTCTGAATGAGGTAATTTTTACCTTTTACTGAATTTGTAAAAATAATATTTGTTTTAATATACACAACATGAATAGAATTTCCCACCATCATGATTGATCAATTATTTGAATCTTACTTTATAAGTTTTAAAAAAGATCAATGAAAATGGTTTCTTTAATAATTGGTAAATTTATAGATTTTAATATGTTATTTCAAAGTGAAAAGGGTATTTTCATTATAAAATTTACTAGTGATATTTTATTGAAATTTTCAACTATCAAAACACTCATTGATATTACTAGGTATATTAAACTATTATAACATCTTTATTATTTATAAAGATATTTTATTATGATGAATTATTTATGTTTTTTATTTTTGATTCAATATGGATAATTTTTGACTTATAAGGAATTTTGAGAATGAATTGTATTGATCAATCAAAATATAAGGAATGAATAAGATATATGGGTTATGGGTGGGGTACAATTATAAATATCCCCTAGATGAATAAATAGGTATAATGAGAAAAAATAGGTGGCATGGCCTACTATAAAGTTATGTTTACACATACCAATTTATTAAGAATTATGTATTAGTAGAGAGTCCATGATAGTAAGATTAATGATATCTCAGATGAGATACCTTGATCATGAATATCTAGAATTTTGTATTTCTATTATAAATAATTAAGTTTTCATTATAAAAATGTTTTTTTATTTTGATATTATCCAAGAATTATCATTGAACTCAAGTGTTTATTAAATTACATACGTTGTTATTTCTACCATACAATGTTGGTTATTCCATATTTACTCATGATAACTTCTGTTGTATGTAACCCTTAATGAGAATCTAAGCTCACACATCATTTTTTATCCTTTCCTAAGGTTATAAATAAGTATATTATAAATAATATCAAGGATGATATAAATTTTCTTCTACAAAATATTTTATATTTACAATATAACATGGGAAACATTTATGTTTCTTGTTTTCCAAGATTTCTAAAATGATCAATACTTCATGGTGATATCCCATGTATATTGTACCATTATAATAAAGTAATCACTAGATATGGGTTAATAGAGTTTGGGTATCTATATTTGGTATTAGATAAGGTTTAATAGGATCCTTGGGAATAATATTTTAAATGAACATATATAACATGAGAATTATGATAATACCACATAGTAATTGAGAACTTTTACTACTATATAGATATTTATTTTATGGTTCAATATCCATGAAAATTATTAGCTTACTCAATGTGTGAAGTTTTTTATTGATGGAACTTAATAGAAGAAAGGGAATTAACACTTGTAGATAATATAGGGATTACCCTACTGAGTAAGACAACATAACCGATCTTGGAACTGAGTATATTATAGCCATATTAGGGATGAAAACTTAGTTATGATGAATAACCTTTCCTATAATGAACAACCAATTGTTCCAAAGTGTGATTCCCCTATGTTGGATCACCTCATTTGGCATAATCCTCAAAATTTTAATGTAACTACTAATCTATTGGTAGCTTAAAAATGGATGAAATCCCATGAAAATATATTCATGGGTTTTGGATATAATTAAAGTGAAAAGGTTATTATAACAATGTATTTTTTAAAATAATATGTTGATCAATGGTGGTTATTGATACATAACACTGATGAGGTTGAAAAACTAAAAGCATGGAATTGATTAAATTTAAAGTTATATAATTTGAGAAATACGTCCTTCTATAACAAAAAGAAAAAATGGAGGGAAGTTCCTCAATTTAAATAAAAATGAAGAATAAGGTGTGGTAGAGTATGAGGATAAATTTACAAGATTATCCATGTATTCACTAGAATATGTATGTAATATGGAAATAAATATTGAAAAATTATTTAATGGTATTAAACCAAGTCTTTTAATGGAACTGGTTTTATATATGTTTTCTTCATATGATGATATAGTTTCATATTCCATCAAGATAGAGAAATAATTTTCTCGGACTTATCACTTTAAGGGAAGTCTAGAAAAGGAGAGGTCGAATGATCACCAAGGAAAAAGGAATGTTTAAAAGAATAAGAAAGGGATGATGGGATTTACAAAGTGTGATAATTATGGATTGAATCACCTAGGTATTAGTGTGATGAGAACATGAGTTTTTTTACATGTAGAGAATGGTTTTATAAGGTTCTTGAATGAAAGGTAAAGAGAGAAACCACAAATATCAAGTTCTTTAACTACAAATAGATAGATAATTATTCAAACCAATATCCCAAGTGTCAAGTATAATTACCAAAAAATAATTTAAGGGGAGAAGACCAAGCATATATAATTACTATATCTGAAGTAGGAGTTCATAACAATGTGGTGAAAGGTACCCTTATAATCCACTCTCAATGTGAAAATTTCTTATTTGATTTAGGTTCTACCAAATCTTTTATATCTAACAAATTATTTGAGGGTATCACCTCGGAACCTCAGTGATTAGATGTTTAATTGGTAGTGAAAACTCATAATGGTAAGATGAGTTCATATCACATCTATAGCTCCCCTACAATAGAATATAATAGGAATGTACTTCCTAAATATCTTCTCATTATTCCTATTGTTGATGTTAATGTAATTTTTGAGATAGATTGTATCTCTTAGTATAGATACCATATCAATTATCCAGGAAGATAAATTATATTAAATATTCTGAATAAACCTATGATTGTAATTAGAATGAGGATAAACCTAAACTCTCATTGGAAATTACTTCCATCATATGATTTTTACTACCTATTCAAGAGGATTATTTTTCTCAGATGCTTGGGGTGAAACTCTATATTGAGTACATTCCTATTGTATGAGAGTTTGTTGATGAATTTCTAGAAGAGATTCTTAGTTTTCCCCTTAAGAGTGAAGTTGAGTTTCCAATAAAACTCATAACTTGTCCTCCACTTATTTTAATAACTCCATATAGAACAACCTTGTTTGAGTTGTATAAATTTAAGAAGCAACTCTAGGAGAATCTAGATAAGGGACTCATTCATCACAGTATTTGAATATGGGGTGTACATAATCTTTTTATTAAAATAAATATGGACTGATGAATATTTTTATTATTTATCAGGAACATAACATGAACCCAATTAAGAATAGGTAACCTCTTCTTCATATCAATGATCATTTTGATCAGTTACTAGGAGCTCAATATTTTTTTCTAGATGGATTGTTGCATATTTTCATTTTTTTGATGTCTCGCAACATCACTATATAATTTCAAGTGAGGGTAAATCGGTGGATCCTTCAATGATGGAAGTTATTGATCAATGGACTAGACCAACCATGATAAATGAGATCTATAATTTTCTTGGTTTGGTAAAATACTACCTATGCCATGTCTGTATCCCTATGCTTATACTACCCTATAGTGGAGAAATGTTTTTGATATATAGTGATGCATGAAAGAATGGACTATGATGTTTTATCCTAAAAAATGGAATGGTTATAGATTATTCCACCCAACAGTTAAAAAAAGATGAGAAATATTACCCGTGTAACAATCCCGACCTCAGTAGCCCAGAGTTGGTGGTTAATTTATTACAATTGAATAAATACAAAAGATTATATCACCAAGGATCAATTATCATAATATTCTTGAAGAACTTTATACATACATGTTTCCCTTATTATATTAGTAATTAAACATAGAACATAACATAGGAAAATAAACTTCTTCCTTGACACTTATTTAAATATTTCATCTTTATAACCTGGGGAAGGACAAAAAATAAAAGGGTGAACTCAAATGATTGTTAAGGTTTGCATATAGCACAAACATGAATCAATAATAAGTGAAACATAACCATAATTCATAATATATATGTAAAGGTGAATAACTGAAAATCACATTCCACTTAATCAATAAAATCATAGAGAAGATGCATCCATATATTTTTTAATAGTGAAAATATCATAGATAATAATAAATAAATACTAAATGAAGGTAATGATTAATTATTAAAAATCATGTATCTAGAATATGAACCACTATTGGCAAGACCTTTCACATGATGATTTGATTCTGTGGGTAGAAACCTGTCTAATTCTGCTTGGATACAAACATGAAGGGATTGACTTCAACGGGTTTGTCTCATGATACCCATCGATGCATCAAGGAGATATATAATGTCAGGACCAACCTATAACTGAAAGTCCAAAGAATTATTCATACACATATTTAATTCATGAAAAATATGTCTTATGAAAATATCTGTATTGAGTAGAGGATAGAGATTTATCAATATTTCCCTGGTTAGTAAAAAACATTCAAAGTAAACACTGTATGTAAAAACGGTATACGAATTAGACAATAATCATATCCATGATACAATAAATATGGATATTTAATATAAACATAATATAAAATAAAAAAATGATCTCAAAAGGGATAGTAGACACACCACATGAAAATTATTTGGTGCAAAATACCAAGTAAATCTCAATGAAATGTAAATTGAGATGAAGTCCCCTTTTACTTGTGATCAGTCGAATCACATGCCCCATAAAATTAATAACAATAAAATGAAACATTTAATAAAATTAAGATAAAATTATTCATGATATTATATATAAAAGGTAAAGTACACCACAAAAAAAGGAATAAGTTTTGAAAAAGGTATATATCTTATAGAAATAAAAGTGAGATGAGAATAACCCTTACCTTATGTCTAAAATCATTATTCACTTGTACTTAATGTCCTGGATAATAAAATAATATTCATTAATTACTTAATTCAGAACCAATTTAAAATATATTTTATTTATTATAAATTTATTAAGTTCATTTATGGACATTCCTATGAGTTATAATGTTTAATTTCGTTGTTTCAAGAGTGTTTATTTATTGGTTTTATGGTTAGTTCCCTTGAGTATAAATATGAGAGTTCTTGTAAGATCTGAATAACTTCTCTATAATTGAAATAATTTAGTATTAATGAAATTAAATAAGTTTAAATGGCCTCATATATCATTTGGTTATATGGTATGAGGATGATTCATTAGATAAAATCTTGATAAAAATGTCTTAATTTATTTTGGTGGTTTTTACGACTATCCCGAACTTGTGTCATTTTATTTAATATTATGTTTATATATTGGTTACAAAACATGATATAACTTATAATATTTATATTAAATTATTATTTAACCATAATAATGGTTTTATGACCAGCTTTGAAGGTTATAAGGGAAAATATGAAATCATCGTCCACGAAGGCGGTGAATCGACACATCATAGATGATATTTTCATTTTTAAAATAAAAGGAGAAGAGAATATATTTGATAAAGGATATTACATTAAAAAAATAACATTATATTATATATATTATATTGGAGTTATCATTCTAATTTGGATAAGGTAAGGTGAGAAAATTATAAGAAAAGAAAATAAATTAAAAGAGAAAGAAGGAGGATTTTACCTCTCAAATATCATCTCTTTAGGAACCTCCTTAATGTAATATTTGGTGTCCTAGAAAAAACTGGTTGTTCTTTGATTACATGGATATTTAATTTATTTAAATATTAAACATCTTATTACATATTGTTCATTATTATACATGACTATAATGTAATAATGTCCTTGAGTATTTGTTGCATTGATAAGGTCATGACAGTTCCCTGCTATGATGAGAACCTTGAAATGCTATAAAAATATTCTTAAATATAGTTCTACGGTTGGATGACATACTATGATGAGACACATAACATGTAGACCAAAATGTTTGAGTACTCTTAAGCAGATGAGAATTCCTCTCATGAATTTCACACTTGGTGATCTCCAAGACATAAGATTATGAGAACAGACCCGCCTGTAGGAATTCCACATGTTTTTGTGTCATCAGATATTTCTATCTATGAGTGTGTGTAATGATCCTTAAAATATAATATCATCATTAATATGTGTCATGACTCGTGCACTTTGATTTATTGACGAAAACTGTCACACAGACAGTTGGTGGGAAGTAGGGTACGTTGGGTGCGTCATGAGTGGCATGTTATTAATAGATAAGTCGAGGAAGGATTTGTCCCTTCCATTTATGGAAGTTGATATCTCAGCCCTTTGATTGAGATAGAACCATCGCACAAAATTCCATGGCCATGGTGTAACAATGATTTTATTTCAGGTAGTCAAAGAATGACATATCGAGCACAAAGGTTGATGACACTATCATATAACCTACTTGATGAGATATTGAGACACATAGATTATATTACACAGTGATCATTTTTATGTGGATGTCATTGTTATGACTTTAAGTTCTTTATCTTGGGTGCCTTGACCCATTTATAGATAGTACTCTTGGAATTTAGGCAAGCCCACATAATGCTAATGAGAAAGAATCCTAGAGGGTCACACACTAAGTGTTTCCAGTGGTCTCAATTAAATTCTATTTGAATTTAAATAATAAATATTATTCTCAAAACAGAAAAATAATTTTATTCAAGATAAATTGATTTCATAAATTAAATAAATATCTATTCACCGGATTGTGGGTAAAATATATATATTTTTTTTATTGAACATTTGATAAATATTTATTTACTAGTTTGTAAATAAAATATTTATTTAATAGAATAAAATATTTATTTATTTATTCGGGTGTTCAATAAATGGAATTGAAGTTTGAGCGGACCAAGGACAGTCCGATAGTAAAATAATTATTTGAAAGATGATAAATAATTATTTAACTAGTTTCTACAAATTAAAATAACGCTTCTATTATTTTTTGATACAGAATTTTATTTATAATTCCGTTTTGCGTAAGTTGGTGCACCGTAAATAATGACGATGTATTATTATTAATATCATGAATTTTCTCTAAGGTTATGAATGAATTTAATTACTATTATGCAATTAAATATTGTAACTGAAGCCACATGCCAATAAATAGACACATACGTCTATTGTGCCATGTACCAAACGACACGACTCGCAAATTGAGAATTGTTGAGCTAAAAAATTTCTCTCTCAAATCCTCTTTCTTCCCCTCTCAAGAATGAGAGACGTTCTTCAAGGCTAAAGAAAAAGATATCAAGAACGACTGACATAGGACACTTGCTTCGCTGTGCTAGTACCCAAAGAATGAGTGGGGTCAATCGGAGGCCATCATAACACATGTGGACCACCGCTAGAGGCATTCTAGTTTAGATCCTCACAAACACAATGAGATAATCTGGAAGTGTCATTCCGGATGATCAACATCATCAACGAAGAAAATACCAAAGATCCATGTATTCTTTTCTTTATGAAATTAATTAAATTAATTATAAACATGATGTGAAAGATCCTATCTAAAGGGTTCAGGCCTCTTCATTCTTTGTCTAAATCTTTGATTCTATTCCATGGATAGTGGAATTTATCATCGTATTGATCCCGAAATATTCATTGGTCATGGTAAAATTTAAAGTTGGGTATCGTCCTAACTGCGCTTGCACTGCGCCTAGAACCTACAAGTGGTATCAGAAGGGTTACATCATAGTTTATAATTATTTAAATATTTTGTTAATTATTTACACATTTAATAATTTAGTTGTTTCGATTCAAGTTAATCGTTCTAAAAATCTGAATCTCAAGATCTTATCTTCCTCTTTAATTTCTCATTCACCTTATAGAAAAGATATTTTCTTTTAATTTTGATTAAAATAAAATAGTGGATCTCATCCAGAGGTTCCAAAGGTTTCTGGCCATATAACACCAAAACACACGATGTGTATTCGTCAGTACACGCCGTGTAGTCAAGGTTCAATGCACCAGGTCTTGTCCGCCAAACCAAGCCGTGTCATTGGAGTTTGTCTAAGTCTTAATGAATCCATGTGTTGACTAAGAACAGGTGGAACATGGTTTCCGGATTACAAACCATGTGGACCATTGGACACGACGTGTAGTCCCTTTAGGTTAGGGTTGGACTGTGTGCCCCGTACATGGATTTCCCGGCTAGAGATCATGTAATGAGGAACTACATGGCATGTAGACCACTGAACAAACCGTGTAATACAAAGATTTCCAAAGTACACTCACACACCATTTCCTCGGGCATGTAATTCCGATGGATGGTGAACAATAGTACACACCACATAGTTAGAACTACACACCATGTACGCATCCAAATTACATAGATTTGTTAAATTTATTGTTATATTATACAAACCCTTGATACATGTAACATTGTTCGGGTGTAAATATGAGGCAAAACACATGATAGGTGTTTTATATATATGTATTTAATTTAACATTTGCGTAATGTTCATTTTTACTCATTGGGTAGTTATGAATAGCAATTCACCGGGTTTCCTCCAAGGAACAAGTTATGTAAAAATATAATTTTACATGAATTTATTTATTTAAAATTATGATGGATGAGAATCTCAAGGAAATTCAGAAAAGGGTTTAAGATAAGAGGATTTATTAATTAAAGATGATAATTAATTGATTAGAGCATGATTTATCTTAAAAAATAATGATTAAATAATTGAATGCTAGTTTTATTTATGTGTAAATATCGTTGTATGTATGGATGATCATGAGCTAGGTCAAGACCTTTGCATGTGGATGATTTCTTTTAATTAATTTATTTAAATTAAAATTTTGGGCCTATGAGCTTTCTCCTCACTAATGTGTAGGGATTGCATGCCCAAGGTTTCTTTTATGTAAAACCCCTTTTTACTCCTCACCTACATGTAAGTTAAAAAAGGAATATGTAATGGATGGAACTACCAATCTAGTGGAGGAAGTTCAAGTTGGAGATGGGACGAAATCAATCGCAGGAGATACAAAGGTGGATAGGTGGAAATCTATAAAAACGAACCCAAAAGGTTCAAGGTGTTTCTACCCTAGTTCAGGGTTAGTTTATCAACTGATAGATAAATTAACCATTAGAAAATCTCATGATCATGCCCTTTGATTTATTTTAGTTCTGTCAGATTCATGGTTTATCATTATGGATGTGTTGTCATGATCACATAATTAATGAATTAAACAAGCAAGCAAGATGGAAATAAAATAAACCAAGATTATTCATAAATATTATCAAGATATGGTTAATCACTTAAGTAAGTTCCACTTAATATTAACAATAATGTGATAATGATAATAATAAATTCACACATAAGAGATAAAAATCCCTCAAATAAAATATTATGTAAGACCAATCCATATATTACTTGATTAAGGAAAAAACTCAATTAAAATGTGTGTTTGACCAACCCCTATTAGGAAAATTACTTTTATATAGGAATCCCTTAGGAAAGGTTTCAAGTTAAATTAACCATATTATATCAATAGGATTATCCATTTCTAGACTTGGTATAATATTGGAGGCAAGAGTTGAGGAAATACAAAGTCAAGATTTCAGGATTGGAGAGTCCACTCAATAGATCAAGGAGCTATAAGCCTGTTGTTGGAAAAGACATACCTACCTAAATACCTTCAAATAGCTTGACCAAAACTTATTGGGGTTATGTAAAAGGGAATATGGATCCTTGACACTAGAAATTCATGGAAATTGGACATTATGAGTTCAATGGTGAGGGACATTAGGATTTGATAAAATAGTGGGAGACTTAATTTATTATATCTCATAAAAATTTAATCAAGAGAGTACTAATGATATGATATTTTAATTGTATAATAAAAAATGACAAGATCATCAACCACACTATCACTGTGATCAATTCTGGATAAAGAAAACATCCTCACCGACAGTAATTTAAAGGAATGGTTTGGACTCCTTTGGGTTATCCTACGCCATGAATGGAATTCTTGCGTGTTGGAGTCAGAATTACTTGATCTGCCTGCCAAAGAGGCGAGTGATGAGGATTTCCTAGTCTACGAGAAACATATGAATGAAACAATTGAAGTTTAATGTTTGATTCTATCATAAATTCCTAGTGAGATCATTAAGTCTCATGAAAACATGGATTCTTATAGAATGCTCGAGCACCTCCGTAGTATTTACCAGGAGAGAGAAGGACATGAATGTTTTGAGATATACATGGCACTCTATCAGAGTAATCTTGGAGAGGGTGCCCCATCTGGGCCTCATGTAGTCAAGATTATTAGCTACACTGAGCGCCTAGAGGTTCTATGGTTTAATCTCCCTAAATAACTGGGCACCGATCTCATTCTCACATCACTCGCTCAGAGCTTCTCCAGCTTTGTTGTTAATTTTAACATGGAAATATTTGAGAAGTCTCTATCTGATCTTCTTATCCTCATTCTACAAGTGGAAAAATATATGAAGCATGAAAATCCTTCTATCCTTATGGTGAATAAGTGGAAAGGGAAGGCGAAGAGCTTTAAGAACAAAGATTCTTCATGACCTTCCAAGAAAAGGAAGATCAAAGGGGAGGAAAGGGAACCGAAGGCTGTTTGTTTCTCATGTGGCAAGAAAGGCCACTGGAAGAAGAACTAAACCCAGCCTAAGAAGAAAGGAGAAGATTCAAGTGTATATGTTAACGAATGAAATTTATTTGTTTCTAAAAATTGGTTATTAAATATAGATTTTGGTGATTATATATGTATCCAAATACATAGAACCAAGTAGATTCCGGAATATTGAATAAGGGGAGGGAGATATGTGAGAAGCCAATGGATCCAGACTTGCTACTATTGCTGTTGGGGACTACCACCTCACATTTCCAATTGGGATGATATTGGTGTTAAAGGGTTGTTATTATGTGTTGTCTGTTACTAAATACATTATTTCTTTATCCAAATTAGATACATATGGATTTTTTTTTTCAAGTTTGGAAATGAATTTTGATTATTTTACAAAGATAACATTTGTTTTGGTAGGGAATAGTTATACAACGGTCTTTATGTGTTGGATTACACAAACCAAGTACTGGAAATCGATAACAAAGATACTTCACAAGACTCATACCGCACCCAACTTTGGCATGACTTTCTAAGTCATGTAAATGAGAAACTCTTAACAAAGTTACATCAAGATGGATATTTATATTATTTAGACCTAAAACCACTTGGCATAGGTCATGCATGTTTATAAATAAAATTGACCAAAGCCCTATTTAGTGGGAAAGGTGAAAGGGATAAAGAACTTCTTGAATTGGTTCATACCGATGTGTGTAGACCATTTCCAGTTGATGCAAGGGGAGGGTACTCATACTTCATAACTTTTAATAATGATTTTAGAAGATATGGATATATCTACTTAATGAGGTATAAGTCGGCTTATTTTGATAAGTTCAAAGAATATAATAATGAATTTGAGAACCAGCTTGGTAAGAAGATTAAGAAACTCCATTCAGACCAAGGTGGATAATATCTTAATTAAGACTTCATTGATTACTTACGGAAGTTTGGGATCCTATCCCAACTCACTCCTCCTTACATGCCTTATTGGAATGGTGTGATCGAGAGGAGGAACCACACCCTATTGGACATGGTGAGATCAGTGATGAGTCATGCAAGTATTCTATTTTCCTTTTTGGGATATGCATTACAAACATTGATACACATACTAAACCAAGTACCAACAAAATTGATAAATGGTATTCCATATGAGTTTTGTAGTGGAAGGAAAGTCATGTTATCGAATTTACATGTGTGGGGAAACGATGCATTTGTTAATTCCTCTTTAGGTAACAAAATTGCACCCCGAGGCACAAATTGTACCTTTATAGGATACCCCAAAGAAATAAGGGGATATTACCTATAAAAACCCTCAGAAAAAAGGTTATTGTGGAAAGACACACCATGTTACTTGAGAGGGAGAACATCTCCAAAAGATATAGTGGGAGTGAGATTGACTTTGATGAAGTTGAGGCTCAAGGTACACAAGAGTTGGTATAAGAGAAGATTCCAAAAATCCCCATGGAAGAAAAAAATGTTACAGAGACACAATAACTACGTAGGAGTACAAGAGAGGTTTGAGAACTGTAATGGTATGGTTTTATAGTTACCAAGGATGGTGACTCATTATTACTTGATAATAATGATCCTCTAACCAACAAGGAAGTATTAAGTGGCACAGATGTTTCTAAGTGACAATAAGACTTGAATTCTGAAATGGATTCCATGTACCAAAACCAACTCTGGATTTTGGTAGATCCTCCAGTTTATGTAAAACCTGCTGGTTGAAAGTGGGCATTTAAGAAGAAATTGGACATGAAAGTACAAGTCAGTATCTATAAGGAACGACTGGTTGCAAAAGGGTTCAAATAGTGTCAAGGCATTGGCTATGAGGAAACCTTTTCACCAGTTGCAATGCTGAAATCCATCAGAATTCTATTGGCCATTACAGCTTACCATGACTATGAGATTTGGAAAAAGGATGTCAAAATAGCCTTCCTTAATGGTAACATTTAGGAAGTTGTCTAAATGACACAACCTTAAGGATTTATGACTCAAAAGGATTCCAATAAGGTATGAAAGTTTCATAAATCCATTTATGGATTAAAGCAAGAATCCGGGTCATGGAACATTTTTTTGAGGATGCCATATTGAAATTTGGTTTTATAAAGAATGAATGTGAGCCTTGTGTCTACAAATGGATTAGTGGGAGTGCAGTCATTTTCCTAATAGTAGATGTTGATGAAATATTACTTATTGGAAGTGAGATACCAGTCTTACAGTCTGCTAAGGAATCATTGAATAAATACTTCTCCATGAAGGACTTGGGAGAGGAATCATATATTCTTGTGATCAAGATCCATAATGATAGATCCATGAAATATTTGGGCCTAGGTCAAAGTACATACATTGATAAGATACTGAAGGGATTTAGTATGGAACAATGTAAGAGGGGATTGTTTCCAGCATCACATGGAATTCATCTTTCCAAGAAAATGTGTCCTCAGACACATGAGAAAAGAAATATAATGGCAAGGAATCCATACGCATCAGTGATTGGTTCAGTCGTGTATTCCATGATATGTACTAGGCTGGATGTCTCCTATACATTGAGTGTGGTAGGCAGATATCAAGCTGACCCAGGTGACCGCCATTGGATGGCAGTCAAGACTATCGTAAAGTATATGAGGCGCACTGAGGATATGTTTCTAGTTTATGAAGGATAAGAGGAACAATTCATCATAGTATATGCATATTCTAGTTTTTAGACTGATAAAGATGACATGAAGTCACAAATGGGATACATATTCACTTTGAATGGAGGTGCAGTGAGCTAGAAGAGATCAATGAAGAGTGTGTTCATAGATTCTACAGTAGAGTCCGAGTATATCGTAGCTTCCAAGGCAAAAAAAGAATAAGTTTGGATGTAAAGATTCATCTCGTAGCTGGATATGATACCTAATAGTAAAGATCCCATCACACTGTTATGTGATAATACTACGGCGGTGGCTCTCGCTAAAGAGCCAAGGTCACATCAGTGGACAAAGCACATACTTCAGAAGTATTATCTCTTGAGGGATTTTCCTCAGAGAGGTGAAGTTGTAGTGAGAAGTATTTCCATGAAAGACCAAATGGTGGAACCCTTGACTAAAGCCTTGACTCATCAGAAACATGATCACTATGTAAGGTCTAGTGGACTGAAAGTCACAGGCAGTTGTCTCTATTCCAAGTGGGAGTTTGTAAGAGTTGGTGTCCTAGAACCAAATTGTTTTACTTTTATTACCTTGATATTTAATGTATTTAAATATTAAACATCTTATTACATATTGTTCATTGTTCTTCATGACTGTGATGTAATACTTTCCTCTAGTATTTGTTGCATTGATAAGGTCATGGAAGTTCCCCGCTATGATGAGAACCTTGAAATTCCATAAGAATATTCTTAAATATAGTTCTATAGTTGGATTACATACTATGATGATAAACATAGCATGAATACTTCCAGGTGAAAGTACTTGTAAGCAGATGAGACTTCCTCTCATGAAGTTCGCACTTGGTAATCTCCAAGATAGTAGATTATGAGAACCTACCCGCCAGTAGGAATTCCACATGTTTTTTGTCATAAAACATTTCTATCTATGAGTATGTGTAATGATCCTTATACTTTAATATTTTCATTAATATGGGTCACCACTCTCACACTTTGATTTATTGAAGAAAACCGTCACGCAAACAGTTGGCAGGAATTAGGGTATGTTGGGTGCATCACGAGTGGCATGTTATTAATAGATAAGTCAAGGAATGATTTTTTCCTTTTATTTATGGAAGTTTATATCTCATCCCTTTTATTAGAAAAGAACCGTCACGCGAAATTCCATGGATATGGTGTATTGAAGATTTTATTTCAGGTAGTCAAAGAGCTACGTATCAAGCACAAAGGTTGATGACACTATCATATAACCTGCTTGATGAGATTTTGAGACATAGGGATTTTATTACACAGTGAGTGTTTACATGTGTATTTCATTGTTGCAACTTTAAGTTCTTTCTCTTGGGTTCCTTCACTCGTTTCTAGATAGTACTCTTGGACTTTAGACAAGTCCACCTAATGCCAATGAGAAAGAATCCTAGAGGGTCACACACTATGCTTTTCTGGTGGTATCAGTTAAATTATATTTGAATTTAATTAATAAATATTATTCTCAAAAAATCAGAATAATTTTATTCAAGTAAAAATGATTTCATAAATTAATTAAATATTTAATCATCAAATTGTGGGTAAAATATATTTATTTATTTTATTGAACATTAGATAAATATTTATTTACTAGTTCATAAAAAAATTATTTAAGAGAATAAATTATTTATTTATTTATTTAAGTGTTCAATAAATGGAAGTGGAGTTAGAGCAGACCAAGGCCGGTCTGATAGTAAAATAATTATTTTCAAGACGATAAATAATTATTTAACTAGTTGGCACAAATTAGAATAATAGTGCAATTATTTTGTAATGCTGAATTTTATTTATAATTCCATTTTGTGCATGTCGGAGCACCATAAATAATGAAATGGTATTTATTAATAGAATGGGTTCTCTCTAATGTTATGAATGAATTTAATTACTATAATGCAATTAAATATTTTAACTGAAGCCCCTTGTCAATAAATAGACACATACGTCTATTTTTTCATGTACCAAACTGCACGACTAACAAATTGATAATTTTTGAGCTAAACAATTTCTATCTTGAATCCTCTTCCCTCCCATATCAATAACGAGAGACGTTCTTTATGGAAGAAGAACAAGCGATCAAGAATGACCGACATAAGACACTCACTTCACCACACAAGAACCCGGAGAACGAGTGGTGTTGATTAGAGGCCATCAGAGCACATGTGGATCACCGCTATATGGATTGTAGTTTGGATCCTCGCAAGCACAATGAGATAATATAGAAGAGTCATTATGGACGATCAACATCATCAATGAAGAAAATATTGAAGATCCAGGTATTATTTTCTTTATGAAATTAATTAAATTAATTACAAACATGATGTGCAAGATCCTCTCTAAAGGTTTCAATCCTATTCCTTCTTTATCTAAATATTTTATTTTATTCTATTGAGATTGACATTCATCGTCGTATTGATCCTAGAATAATCATTGATCATGTTAAAAATTAAAGCTAGCTATTGTCCCAACTAAACTTCCACTAAGCCCGAAACCTACACTTAAGACACTGGATTTGGAATTTTAGTAAGAATAAAAAATCTTAAACATGGTGAAGAGGTTTGACAATGTAATTTTTTAGAATTTAGATTATATTAAAGGATTAGAATGTGTTATATGAAGGGGTGGTGAGGGGTGGTATTTGTAGGGATATGATAGGGGTGTTTTTGATTATTTTAATCATTTGTTTATTATTTTGGTTCTTGAATATCAATAGTGATGATTACCATGACCAAATACAGTAAATAGATCATGTGAGTTTGGAATAATTTATTCTTACATCATGAATGACCCAAAAATTCATGTATTTGGCTTAAAATGTTAAATATCTTAAATTACCACATCTCCCTATTCTCTAAGAATTCAACTATTTCAGAAAAATCTCAAAAATTAAACCTATCCATTTTTCTATATTTAAACTTAAAAAATGGAATCTATTTTATGAAAATAATTTTCTAAATATGATAAATTAAATTTTTAATTGAAATCATCATTTATTTGAAAAGTACCGATTTTAATATTATAACTGATTTTATGAAACTTTGAAAATTTAATTAAGGTCTCATAAAATTATCTTAAAACTATAATATAAAAGAATATTAATTTACAAATCTATTTTATGAAGATAAATTTTCTTTTAAATCATTATATTAATTATAAAATTATACATAAACATTTAAATTTCACCAAAATACCAACACTTAATTTATCATTTTTAAAACATTTATTTACTTTTTCCATGATATAAATATATAATATTTTAATTTACGTGATACCTAAATTTTATTTATAATTTCATAGGTGAGGTTATTATTCTAATTTCTGCATTACTATTCATAATGATATTGTTACTATTCCAATAGTCATGTTAACATTTAATGGTATATCCCAGTTCGTTTAAGCTCAGTGTTTCATGAAACATAAGCTATCAAATAAATTGAATTTATTTAAGAAGATACATACCGTAAAATCTTGATGTGTTACATTCATCCATCCTTTAATAAATTATTTCCTCACAATTTGATATTACACATCAAAAAAATAAAATGTTGATACTTTAAAATTCCTTTGTAGGAAACCCACATCAGAAATAGGTTCAACAAAACATTCTCTTAATAAGAGGGAAAGGTAAATGTGAAGGTCATCACAAAGTTAGGCTTTCAAATAAGATACCATTAGTGGGAAGTAAAAATATGGACCTAGAATAAAAATAAAACTATCCAGTTTTTATGGAGAGTGATAGAGAACATGGTAATTAGAAAGTTAACCATCACAAAATCATAAATATGTGATCAGTTAAAAGACCTTTGATTTCTCAGAAAGAAGAGTAAACATATAACATTTTTGTTCCAAAATACCTTTCCCAAGAGTTGAAATATTCTTTT
Organism: Viscum album; assembly: GCA_963277665.1. Lineage (NCBI taxonomy): Eukaryota > Viridiplantae > Streptophyta > Magnoliopsida > Santalales > Viscaceae > Viscum > Viscum album. Next base: position 552,100 of record OY728150.1, read on the forward strand.
AATAGATAGATAATAAATTACTGGCTTTATTTACATGTCATAATCATAACCGAAACTATTGGTTGCACTTCCATCAATTTTCACTTCATTACTTACACCAGGAAATGAATGTTTATGATGATTTTTTTTACGCTTGAAGCACTTTAATGAATCATAAGATCAAAAACTCATTCCTTAAACCTTTAAATTTTTACTAAAACCAAAATGGTTATAACATGATATCCAATATAATAAACCATAATTTAACCTTAAACAGTAATATCCCATGTTCAGTTGAATCCATTCTATAAGTAGTTAATTTTAGGACTTGTCCAAAAAATATATGTCCAAATTGATAGTCCAAAAATGTAGAAGGAAGGTCACAAAATTTCCAGAATGAACTTAACATTAGATTGTACAAACAACATAATGTGTCTCTTATTATCACATACCAAATATATGAATACCTTTAATACCTTATGAACTTAATGAAAAATGTATGCTCCAAAAAATAAAATCGTAGGTTGTTGAATATAGTCAATTAACTCAAAAAAATAATAAACCCAACATAAATCATTAAATAACTAACCAATAATATCCCATAAAAATATCTTTATCATCAAGAATATTATAAGTGTTATCTTCCCTCAATAATGTGTTTTCCAAAAGATCAAATTACTACTGAATCACTTTTCTTGGTTATCGGTACTAGTCGTCATATTGTCTCAAATACTTGAAGAGAAAGTACTTCAATATTGTAAATATCCAAATCTTGACATAAATGTACATTAAATTAATTTTTTAGAATCCATAATACATGAAACAAACAGATTCCCAAAGTCTATATTAGTTTAGTGTCTTTGGAAACTGGGAAACATAAACAACTGGTTCATAAAACATCTACATTGTCTCCTTCATTTTCCTTCATAACTAGAACCCATTTTGACACATCTTATTCACTACCCTTCTTCATATCCTTGGGAAAATAAATATAAAAGGGTTGAGATCAAATGACCAGTAAGGGTAAAAATGGAAAATATCAAACAAAACATAAACATAAGAATGTAAAAACATGAACACAAATTTTGAAAATCATACCATGTATAACGAATATCAAAATCTTGAGTCATGAAATAAATATTGGCAGTTAATAAGGCATAAATAATAAAGAAACAAGATCCCTGATAAAATAGAATTAAAAAAACATGGAATTATGGAATAAACATAAGCATGGAAAATCATTTCCATATTAGACAAAGCTCATTTATAAAACCATCATAATGTACAAAGTCCATTACTGAATCGGGTTAATATGTCATTCCATCCCTGTGTTACTGAGCCAAATTTACTTGTCATTCCAGACCTGTATTACCGAACCATATTTTCATTACATTCCAATCCTATTTATCTAATGAGATATAAATATTTACCCAATTAATTATAGGGAGATATAGGACCCACCCATATCATGATAAAATCATTCATACATGTGCCATAAAAAATAAATCATTCATCATAACATAACCCAAGGAATGAAATGGGTTTCTTAAACATCATTCCTTCATAACATAATCCATATAAAACAAATAGATTTCATAAATAACAGTCCATCATAAACAAAATAAAACCATAGGAATAATAGGTATAGTGTACTTGAAAGAAAACCCTATTAAATAATGTCATCTTATATGGAAAATAATTTTTATAAAACACTTAAAATTAATTCTTGAGGAAAATATCATTTCTTCTTCAAAAATGTTTTTTTCTCAAAGTGTCGCGCAAATTTAAAAGAAAAGAATTTAATTGAAAATAAAATTGAAATATTTTAAAGGAATCTTCATATAAATAAGGCATTATAAAAATGTAAAAATCTTTTTATGCCGTATAAGTTAAAAGGGAACTTTCTTCTCATACTTTTGTTGGAAAGTCAAAAAGTACCTCATATCAAAAATGAAAAAGATAATTTTCATACAATTTCATAAAAATTCACCATTGGGTAAAATTGACTTTAAAAAATAGTATAATAATATAAAGAATATTTTATAATACATATGTATAAAACATAGACATGGATGATAAATACACCCATTAAATAATTACATATAAACAATCTCAGATAAAAATGAGATTGAAAAATTATACCTTACCAATTTATAATTAGTCAAATCATATGTATCATAAAATAAAAACAATTATATGTATATGTAAATATCATAACCTTCATAATAATAATCATAAAAAAATTCATTGGAAACATAAATACCACACAAAAGAAATAGGTGGTGTATAAGGCATATGCCCCACATAAATAAAAGTGAGACAAAATAATCCTTTACCTTAGGTCTGATTTCTTTCATACATGTCAAAAACTATTGTATAAGGGTTTAAATAATGTTATTAGCTTATTATAGAATCATATTCACTTTTTATAATATCATAAGTGATTATATTATTACCCATTGGTTAATAACATTATTACTCATCAATCAGGTATTAATTGCTTTATTTTCTTACGCATGTTTCGTCAGATAAGTTCTTGTTCCACTTATTAGATTATAGTTAAATCATTTCCATAATTATATGAATATAATATATATAATATTTTTTAATTCAATAAATTTATATAATCATTATTTAATGGATATCATGAAGATTTAATCACATCACATTGTGGAGATGCTAGGTCGTACGTACACACGTGCGGTGATATTATTCCCATAATTGTTAAACCGTATGAAAGTGGATGGTATATTGTTTTTTCCAGAATACATATCATCTTATAATAATCATATATAGTTATTATTTCCATCATTATACCCATCCATGTAAGATGGTGGTGAAAAAAATATTACACCACGGGGTGGAGACGGTAAGCTATACATACGCCTGAGTGGTGATTTCATTTTTTGTAGGATGGATAAAATGTGTAATATGGTTGTTCAATAACCATAATCATATGTCAAAATATACGTGACACTTTAGATATTTCTTCAGGATGTAAAAAACTCATTGAGAGGAAGTATAAGAAGAAATAATTTGAAAGAATAGGTAGAGGAGATTACCTCTTCTTCGATGAGCTCCCTCTAGATCTGCTCTTAAAGCCACTAGAGTTGGTATTTTGAGAATAAAAGAACCTATATAATTTGAATAATGAAGTTTATAAGGAAAATAGGTAGGGTATATCCAATCTTGAAAGATCTAGGTGAATTGAAATTGTGTAGGAGAATATGTCCTTTTATAATTGAGTTGAGGGGCATATTTGGAATCTCCAAAATTATTAAATTATAATAAAATAAAACCATAAGAAATAATATCTAAAATGTAATATTTTTTAATATTATATGAGATAATGTTATAATATCATAAACTAATAAATTTTTGACAAGTTTTACTTTCAATTAAAATGTTATCTTTTTTAATTAACCCTTAGTTATTCTATTTTAAATTTAACTAAGGTAACAGATGTTTCAATATTAAAATAGTGTAATTTTTACTTATTTGATAAAAATTAGACCGTAAATGAATAATTTAGAAAATTTTAGATAATATAATAATTATTTTATATTTTTAAAATTTTATTCTGATTTTTAAATAATTTAATAAAATATTATTTTGACAACATATCAATAGTGTCAATTTTGATACTACTCATTTCATGGATTTTTAAAAAAATCCAGATAAGTTTTTTTCATAGAATAAAATATTTCTTATATCCCTAATGGGTCAAGAAAATCTATAAAATTAATTTTATATATTAATTACCCATAATAATATTTATTTTAATATTATTAATCACATTAATTTTATATTTCCATTAATAAAATAATTACCATATTAGTATTGTGTAATTATTTAATATACTTATTTGTTGAATAAAAATTAAAAAAAAAATAATATGATAAATATAAACCTTATATAATTTATAGGAATAATTATAAAGAATATATCTTCTGTATAATCCTACATTAAAAATGTTATATTTATTAAAACATGAATGTGACAACTTTAACATCACTTTAAATAAAATATTATAAGTGTCATAATCTTTTCCATATGGATCCAAATGATCAATAACTAGACCGTTAGGTGATTATGGTAGAGATAGACTCTACCAAAAATATTTATTCAATTGTTTTGGTCTTTTAATGGTTATTATCATTTTATTTAAAATTGTTTTATTGATTTTTCTACAATTAAATAATTTCTGCATCATCATTGTATAATAAGTTAAGGTAATTATTTAATTTCTAAAAATTCTAAATAAATTACCATGATGTAGATAATTTCATTATATTTATATAGACTATTTATTATCGAAGTTATCTCATATTTATCCATATATTAAAATTATTCTACTTATAAGAGACAGGAGAGTGACATGTTGTCACTTTCTTTTATTTTAATAATATATATATCATTTTCATGAAAAAGAGTCCATTAAATGTGTAAATTAAGATTATTAAGTTTTAAGTGACAAAATTCCTTCATCCAATAGTATTTTATAGGTTATAGGTTAATTTTATTGTCCTTAATATATTATTTGTTACCCTAATTAACCCGATTTAACTTTAATCATGGTAAATAAAAAATACCAAACTCACTATTCATAAAATCAAAAAAAGTATCCTATTTAAATAATTTGGACCCACTAAGTCTAAATATGGAATAAGTTTTTCAAAATTTAAAATATGGAAGTTGTAGTAATTAAATTAAAATTATTCTTGTTGTCGGAAAAGAAAATAGGTTTTAAAAGTTAAAACATTTCAAAATATTGAAATGTATTTACATCAAAATTAAATGTAAAATTAATTACAAAAATAAATTATATTTAATTATAAAAATATATTATATTTATACTTTAAAAAAAATCAATAATATAATTTAACCATATAAATTATTTTGATGAAAAAGTTGTTTTCAATTAAAATTTAGTGTATTTTTACTATTAATCAAAACATGAAAGTTATCAGAAAAATATCCAAAATTCATACAAAGTAAATTTTTATATCCTAATTCCAAATAAAATGTTTATTTTTTTAAATATAATATATGAATGATTCAAAGCTATATTTAAAATGGGTGCACCATCAAAAGGTGAAAAACTACATTTTTTGAAAAATACTCCTTTTATCCGAAAAAACGAATTTGTTCTTATATCATGTCTAGAAAACATATAAGATGAATTTTAAACATTATACTGAATATATTAAAAATATATTTCATTAATAAAATCCATGAATAGTGATTTAATTTTTTATAAACTCGGTTAAAATGAGTCTTGCGTGAAATGAATTTTATCAAAATAACTAGAAATTGAGTGTAACACAAGCCTAGAATTGTGTTGCATATACCAAAAGATAAAACGTTGTTGCATATATCATAATATTATCTTGGTGTATCATACAAAACAAGACATCAAATAAATAAAAAAAATATCTCATAAAAATCTCAGGATTTTTTATTCTACCCACAATAAAATGAATTCCTCCCTCAAAATTTGTCTAGGTTATAAAAGAATTAATACAAGGGATTATATTTCCTAGAAACCCACATCATAAAAATAAAGTCTAAAACTTCCTTTTAATACAAGGGATTATAACTACATCTCTACATAAGAGAACATAGGTAAAGATTTGGGCATGGGGGAAAAGCTTAAATAATCATAGAGATCGATAAAGATCACTGATCACAAGGAAGTGGGTGATCGAGATAAAGTTAACAATAAAAAAAATCATAAACTAAGGAATCATGAAAGAGATCATTGATATCATAAAAAATGATTATAATAGGACACCCTTTTACATCACAATCCCATTTCCTAATGTTGAATAATTTTAATGAGAAGATATACTTACATGATTTCCATACAATCTCACTGTTGGTCGTGCCTTGAACAATTTCTACATCATCTCTCATTCAAATAAATGAAGATGAATTTTTCATTCCTGAAGTGTTTACAGATCATGTGATCCATAAATAGATTGACAGGTCATTGCATCTATCTTTATCAGAACAAAAAGTTTAACAAAAGTAATCAAATATGCATAAGTCCACATATGGTGAGATAATACTTTATTCTAAAAAACTTCATCTGATGTTTAACTAAAAATTTCCATAATTTGATAACCTTACAATCCTTCTGAAAGATGAAAATTCAAAACATTATAAATAGGTTCAATAATCTTGACTTAACATTTATCCACTATATATCATAAGGTATCTATTATGGGTCACATTCCAAACATGTGAACACCGTCATCATGCATCGTCTTGATTCATGGAAATAACCTGAATTAATATATATTCTTATTGAAAATATTCCTTTTACCTTATTAAAAGACTTATTAGATATATTCCTTAAGTCCCAATTTTTTTATACTTTATCCATGATAGCATAACCCTCTTGAATACAAATTCATAATTAGTTCCCAAGAAACTAGTATAATCCAATTTACTTATTCATATCCAAAATATCTTTATCCAAACATCATTATCTTAACATAAGGGACATATTAAGGGTTATCTTTACCTTAATAATGTGTTCTCCAAATATATAATATTACTATTAAATCACTTTTCTAGGTATTAATAACTTTTCAACATATCCTTTCCAATCAGTAATGAAAAACATATAATAAAAACACTTATAAATCTTATGATTCATATAATGTTTGAATTCTGAAACCTATAAGCCTCAATCATCTAACTTTATTCTTAAACCATTACTCAGGATATATCATCTTAGTATTTACTAAAATATGAATCATGTATTAAGTTTCCTCAAACTTAATCTAACAAATCTTCTTAGGTTTAATGTAAACAATAATGCTAGAACATCCCATGCCTTTCACATGTCATTTACAATATCTTTATCATCAGCAGTATAACCAATACTTGTGCTACCTTCATGATTATCTTCATGATCATTCCACTTAGGAAATATATTTTCATAATATCTATACTCTCCACATATGAAACACTCAATTTTAACCTTGTTCTATCTAGCTACGTCTATTGCCTAAGACTATAAAGAAAAGTGTGAGAAACAATTATCATAGATGAAAGTCACATAACCAAGGGAAATTACTTATAATATTTCAATCTATGACACCATAGGTTTAATACTAGGTTATTCATGGTTGTTACCAAAATTAAAGGATTTTAAACTATAGTTAGACTTATCCTTAGGTATATACCTATATATACCTTAGAAATATCAATAGGGATTTCACTAAAGATTTTTCATCCATGTTTCCAAAGTTTAACTAAAGATTCGCTCTGATACCAGCTGTAAAGTCCCAAAACATGACGTACATGGACATTACATTAATTTTGCAGAATACTTAATACATGAAACAAAAAGAAACCCAAATACCATATTAGTTTATTGTCTTTAGAAATTGGGAAATATAAATAACTAGTTCATAAAATATCTACATTGTCTCTTGCATTTTCCTTCATATCTAGAACCCTTTTTTGAAACATCTTACTTACTAACCTTATTGATATCGTGGGGAAAATAAACATAAAAAGGGGTGAGATAAAATTCTCAGTATGGTTAAACATGTAAAATTTCAAAAAAAAAAATAAACATAAGAATGTAAAAACATGAACATAACCTTTTAAAATCACACCGTGTATAACAAATATCAAAATATTGAGTCATGAAATAAATCTTGGCAGTTCATAAGGCATAAATCACAAAGAAACAAGATCCATGAGAAAATATAATTGGAATAAAACATGGAATTTTGGTAGACACATAATCATATAAAATCATTTTAATATTATACAAGGCTCATTTCCAAGTACATCATAGTTGAAAAAGTCCATTACTTAACCAGGTTTACATGTCGTTCCAGCTCTGTATTACTAAATCATATTTACTTGTCATTCCAGCACTATATTACTGAATTAGATTTACTTTATGCTATATTCATGTATATCACATGAGATATAAATATTTACCAAATTCATTAGAGGGATATATAGGTCGCACCCATCTCATAATGAAATCATTCTTATGTGCGACACTACAACATAAATCATTCATTATAGAATAACACAAGGAATAAAATGGGCTTCTTAATCATCATTCCATCATAACATAATACATATAAAACAAATGGATTTCATAAATAGTATTTCATCATAAACACAATCAAAACATAGAAATAAGAGGGATAATATACTTGAAACAAAACCCTTTTAAATAATGTCATCTTACATGGAAAACAATTTTGATAAAACACTTGAAATTAATTCTTGAGGAAAATTTCCTTTCTTCTTCAAAAGCGTTTTCTTATCTCAAAATTCCATGAAATTTTATAAGAAAATAATTTAATTGAAAATAAAATTGAAATCTTTCAAAGGAAGCTTCATTGAAATAAGGTGTTATGTAAATGTAAAAATATGTTCAGGTCATATAAGTTAAAAGAGAACATCCATATCATTCTTTTATCAGAAAGTAAAAAAGTACCTCATATCTAAAACACAAAAAATATTCCTTTCAAATTTATTCCTATGAATATATTATATTAATAAATTTTTATGATTCGAAATTAAATAAACAACAATCCCAAGATATATCAGTCCCTATTAAATTATTGATCGTATTCAGGTAGTTTCGTATCACTTGGTGCTTCCACTGAATATCTATCAAGCTCATAATATGTTCCATGTATCACTCTTTAGGAATTACATACCTAATCCTTAAATTGTAATAATCTTAGATTCCATACAATTGGAGAGTTATCTATCTTATGAGGAACAACTAGTAGATATTTTTAATCTTAGAGAGAAAGTTATATGAAATAATATTGATCACATGGTTGATGTTTTATGAAAAAAACCATAAAATTGAGGAAGTGACATGGGAACTGAAGGATGTGATGAGGTAAAAGTATACTCTGTTGTCTAAATTATAGTGAAATAATTTTGGGGAAAAAACTCATAAAATAGGGGGTATAATGTAACACCTTGAGACTTTTTGATATATGTATCTTTAAATAAACTTAATATCATTGATATCTTGATTTACAAACAAAATTGATTTTAAAAAATCACAACATACAATTGAAATGTTATTATAGTTTTTTCAAAGCCATTAGATTGGAAATTATGAACACGATTAACCATATTATAAAACATATGTATAGTGTTTTTATTTAATATGAATGTATCGATTAATTCTTAGTAAATAAGTAAAACATTTATAGAAAATATATTTTATAATTTAATAATATTTTTCTTCAAAAATGTTTTATCACATTTTATACATGAATATTATATGTAACATCCCATCACCATATTTTATGTAATTTTATTTTATTTCTTTGACAATTTTTGTTTGGGTGTTATTATGGTTTGATTTTGGAATGTTTTTGGTGTTTATTGGATTTTTTTGGGGTTGTGCATTATTGGAACATGGTTAAGGAAAACTATGAAAATTTTCCTAGGAAACTATTTACCATGTTATGGTGTTCTAGATGGGGGAACATAGTTATTTCAAACTGTGTGGCCTCTTCCTTAAACTGTGAATCATGGGAGAATGGGGATTTTTAAGTTTCGTGCATGGTTTATCAAACCATGTGGAAAAATCATGAACCATAATCAGTAGTTGATGGTGGAGTGCATGGTTGGTGGATATAATTGACCCCTCTCTAGTAAGTTTAATCTCTTTTGTTGGTAATTTTTGTTTATCCTCTCTTTCCCAATTTTTAGGGCGATGAATCCTATTATGGTAGGTGTAAAAAAACCTTTATTTTATGAGTGTAATTCCATTTTTTATTTTTTTTATATTCCACAACATCATATCTTTATTTGTGGTTCTCGCTTTGGGAGTCTGATTTATCATATAATTAAAGGTATGTGGTTTCATAAGTCTTTTACCTACACATGAAACCTTTATTTCTTGATTTATAGAAAATGTAATTTCATATAATTTATAAACATTGATTTGAATTTATTTATATGATTTTTTGAAAGGCATGTAATTGTGGAATAAAAACATCTTTCAAAGGATTTGAAAATATTGGGTGGATTTTAGAAAATATTTATTCATATGAGGGATGATTTGGTGAAATTATTTGATATTTATTCTTGAGAAAAAATGGATTTAAATGAAATATGATTTTAAAGGTATAAATTTGATAAAAACCTATTATTTTGTTTGATATTTAATTTTCATATTGAAACTTTAAATTAGTCATTTTAACTATGAAGGATGAACCAAATTAAAAATAATGATTTTACTGTGATTGATTGATTGAATTATTAACTGATAACACATGTGATACTGAGTAATTATTGTGTGATTGGGAAAATCATTCAAGGAATATGGATCACAATAAATGTATTAGATATTATAACTATAAGTAACTCATGTTCGACATGATTTACTCAATGGGGGTGTTGACTGATTCTATATCGATGGCTTGAGTTTATGTATGTGGGCACACACATTGAGCAATGATTAATTGATTAATTCTTGTGAGGATCTTAGTTATAGGAACTAACAGAACCTTAAGGAATATGATAATAGTGATTTTTTAATTGAATATATCATGAAATTTTTTATTGAACTATTTTATCTATGGTCCTTTATTTTATGAAAAATTTCATGAAATCCTATTTTCAAATAATTTCTGTCTACTTGATTTGAAAGTATGTTTTGAATATAATTTTGAAATTACTTTCTATGCATTGTCTTTATTTAAATTGAAACATGAATGTTTTATTTGTTATGTATGTTCTTATGGAACATTTTTTGGTATACTTATAGGATAGTTTTTCTCACACACTACCATTTTATTTGAGAATTTATAGATTATTTTATATCTGTTCTAGGAAAAGTGAATGAGAAACTTGGGGTGGTGGGTGTTCTTGAATTAATGGGCCTTGGGTGATAATAGTGACTGATGAAGATATGTTATATTTGTTATATTGATATATTGGGAAATTATCTTGATGGATGTTATGTCATTTATTTTTAATATGCACCATTAAATCTTTATATATATGCTTTTGGTACTTTTCTCCCTATGGAGTTCTTGGAATATTGATTATTATTTTCTATATGTTCCACTACTCTATATTTATCATTTTTCTTTGGGATAAATAATTCACTTAAACCTTTTTAATATTCCTAGGTTATTTTACCCAACCTGTGGGGATCAAGAAAAGCCTTTAGGCTGTGTCATGGTTTACTTGGGTATTGGTGTGCTAGGATATTTGGGTTGGTTCTTGAAAAAAAGGTATCAAACGGTTGCTTCAAATTTCGAGTATTACAAAATTGTTATATCAAATTGGGAGAATAATATAATAAAATAAATTTATTACTAAAATATTCCCTTCACAAACTCCCATAGTGACTTAAGACTCTCTAAGATGATATTTAGTCAAGAACTCACTCATAACTACCACCTGTTGTATCAAAAATCAAACTTTTAGTCTACCAAACATCCCAGATTGAATACCGACATCAATAAAAGAGACTAATCACCTTTTGTACAAGTGAATATATTTATTTCATATCTAATAGAATTGTGAATCTACTAACACTTCCCATGAAGCTTATGAATAATGTGATTTATTTTTCTACGCCACTCATAACAAAGATAGAGTAGGGTCTCTAATTCACTTATTGCGACTTTTCATTATTAGGGATCGATATCACGTGGGATTTTATATTTCACTATATGAAACCTTTGGATTTCTTTCATAGTATGTATCAGATGATTTCCTATAATACCGGAATTGTGTATTTTTTATGGGTCTCCTTTACTACCCTTGATGGGGTGTGATGTTCTTTATTGTGAGAATGGGACCTGAGGTTGAGTAGATCTAGAACAACTCTTTAAGACTTATTCAAAGTGATATTTTTTACCTAGATTTAGAATATTTGATTGATGATATTATTCCAGTAGATGTTGAGTTTATTTATATGTTTCTGTCTAACATTTCTTTTTACCACTAGTAAGGGAAGTTGAATTATCCATTGACTTGGTACTAGGTGCCCAGCCTCTCTTAATTCCATCTCAACATATGGAACAAGATAAATTTAAGGAGTTAAAAAATAGTTGGATGACTTATTAGACAAAGTATTTATTCTCTAGAGTCTTTCTCCATTGGCAACACCTGTTCTTTTTATGAATAAATCCAATTAAACCCTTCACATTTATATTAATTATTAGAAACTCAATCGAGTGATGGTAATGAACAATTATTCATTACCATATATTGAATATTTATTTTATTAGTTGAAAAGGGGTGATGTGGTTCTTTAAGATTGATATTTGGTCTAATTATCACCATCTTAGAATCAAGGAGTCTGAAATTACGAAGACTGCCTTCCAGAGAAGGTATTGCTATTATGAGGACATAATTATTCATTTTGGTCTATCAAAAGCTATGGTAATTTTCATGGAATTGATGAACATGATATTACATGAGTATATCAATTCATCCATAGTGGTATTTTTTGATGAAATCCTATTTTACTCTAAAACTGAGGAAGACCATGTGTGTCATTTGAGACCGATTCTGGAAATTTTTAGATATCACTAACTTTATATTAATGCATCGAAATGTAATTTCTATATCAATAATTTGATTATATTGACACAAATTATATAAATACAAGGAATAAAAGTTTATATTGTGAAGGTGAAGGGTTTTATGTCATAGGAACAACAACAAAACATTTTCAAGATTCAGAGCTTCATGGGATTAATAGGGTTTTACCACTGGGTTGCTAAATATTTCTCAATGTTGGAATCTTTGATGAGCTATCTCACTCAAAAAGGAGTAATATTCATTTACAATTCATGGTTTTAGAACTCTTTTGATGTGTTGAAGTGCCTTTTGACTTATTCCCCAAGGTTGATAGTTTTATAGGTTGGGAAAGGCTATGTGGTCTTTTTTGAGGAAACAGGTTTGGGTTTAGGATGAATTATAATGCCAAGTTTGTAGGTTCCGAGTGGAATGGATGTTTGTGGTGGGTGATAAGATAATTAAAATTTATTTTAATTTCAATTTTATAGAACCCCAATAGAGTATATTTCATGGTAATTTTATAACTAATTTATTTATATTGGAAGGAATAAATATAGTTGCCTTAGGTTTCTTTCTTCTTAGTTGATGACGATCATCCGAAATGATCCTTTTAGATTTCCTTTATTGTGATTGTGAGTATACAAGGGTAGAATCCATCTAGTAGTGATCCAAACATTCTCTAATGATCTCTAAGAAACACCACTCGATCTTTGGGTTCTAGTGTTGTGAATCAAATATCTTGTGTTATTTATACTTGATCGCTCTTTCTTTGGTCTTAATGAAATATCTCTTTCATTATTGTTCTTTATAAGGGGAGAGATGGATGATTCGAAGGATAATTTGTTGTTTGAAAGAATTATCTCTATTTATATTACCTTCATAATAGCTATAATTTTATATTTATAGAGGTAGGATTTATGTTAGAATATTGTTTAATTACATTTCGGCCCATAAAAATATTAAAACCTATAATAAATCCCATTACACATAATAATAATATAATTACTATTTTTCAGTGTGTTCCATCTTGTGCTAATGAAAAATAATATTCACTGGCTTGTAAATAATTATTTATCACCAGATATGGTCTTGGTCCATTCAAACTCTATCTTTATTTATCAAATTCTTGAATAAATATTTTTATTTTCAAATAAATATTTCATTCATATACTAATGAATAAATATTTATTAAATATTCAATAAAATAAAAAAATATATTTTTATTCACATGTCAGTGAATAAATATTTATTTAATTTCTATGATTAATATAACATAAAAAAAATTATTCCTCAGTCTTGAGAATAATATTTATTTCATTAATTAAATTCAAATAGAAATTAATCAAGATCAACAAAAAGTCTTACTGTGTGACCCTACAAGATTATTTATTGTTGGAATTAAGAGGGATTACCTAATGTATTAGATTACTATCTAGAAATAGGTCAAGGAACCTAAGATAAATAACTTAATGTAAAAATGTCAACAACCACATATGAATGTTAATTTTGTAATATAATACATTTTTCACAATAACTCATCAATCAGGTTTCACATATGTGTCACCAACCTATATGCTCGATATGTATTTCTTTGACAATCTGAAATAAATGCATTGTTACACCATGGACATGGAATTTAATGTGGTGGTTCTATTCCAATCAAAGGGCCGAGATATTAACTTCCATAAATATGGAAGGTAAAAATACTTTACAGACAAATCCATTAATGACATGTCACTCATGACACACCCAATGTATCTAAATTCACCATGAACCGTTATTGTCATGGTTTACAAAATAAATCTAAGTACGCGATTCGTGACATGAATTAATAATAATCTTAAAGTATATGGACCATTATACACACTTTAAAATAGGAATATACGATAACATAACACATTAGGAATTCCAACTTGCATTCTTCTCTCAAAATCTCTTATCTTGGAGATTACCAAGTGAAAATTTCTTGAGAATAATCCTTATACTCTTTTGAGTAATCACACTTGATGATATATATACCATGTGTCCCATAAGAGTATTTTATCCATAAATATTACTATATTAATAATATTTTCATAGTTCTTTAAGGTTATCATCATAGCGGGGAACTACTATGGCATTATAAATGTGATAAATACTCTAGGACATTATTACCTTAAATTCATGTAGAACAATGAAGAATATGTAATAAGATATTTAATTAATATTAAATACGTTGAATATACATGCAATCAAAGTATAATCAGTTGGTCCCAGGACACAAGTTTATTTCCATTACATAATTGTTATGGTATACCGTTTATTGATTTATTTGGAACTTAGTTTAGTATGTATTTTGTTTTTTGTAACACATATCCTCAAAAGGATAATAGAATAATTTCATGACTCATCATTGATCTCACCATGTACAACAAGGTGCAGTTCCTTATTTTTCTTACAATATTACACTGAGTCTATAAGGAAGCATGAGTTGATATAGTATCCCGAACTCCCATAAATAATAAATGAATTCTTGATTAAGATGATCTTCACTACGGTTTGATTGGAATTTCTTAATATCTTACCAAGATGGTTCTCAACTTCATTCTTTCACTCCTTAAATTTATCAAAAGAATCCGACTTATACCTCATTAAGTATGTATATCCATATCTACTAAAATCATCAGTAAAATTTATTAAGTATGAGTACCCACCTTTGGATTCAATAGGAAATGGTCCACACACATTGGTATGAACTAATTCAAGAATCTATTTTACTCTTCCACCTTTTCCACTAAATGGGGATTTGGTCATTTTTCCTTGTAAACATGCATGACATACACCAGGCAGTTTTAGTTTAAAATAATATAAATATCCATCTTGATGTAATTTAGTCAAACATATTTCATTTACATGACCTAGACAGTGATGTCCAAGTTGGGTGTGGTTTGAGTCATGTGAATTAACTTCATTATCACTTTTCATTACTTGGTTAGTGTAATCCAACACATAAAGGCCATTATTTAAATTCAACTCACCATAAAAATCATATCTTTATAAAATAATCAATATTTATTCCAAAATTTGAAATAAATCCATCCATATCTAGTTTTGATATAAGAGAAAATGTTTTTTTAACTAAAGGAACATAATAAAAACCCTTTAATACCAAGATCATTATGGTCAGAAACATGAGGTGGTAGTCCCTAATAGATACAACAAAGAGTTTAGTTCAGTTGGTTACTTGTAGATCTACCTCCCCTCATTCAATCTTTCTAAGTCAACATGGTTCCTATATTTTAATACATATGTGATTTCCATAAGATATATATAGCATCCCATTTATAGAATTAGATATATTTTACTCGATAACAATTTCACCCGAATCTTCCCCTTGGTTCTTTGGAAGGGTGTAGTTTTTCATCCAGTGGAACTTCTTACCACATAAAAAATAGACAACACCCTATTCCATTTCTTTCCCTTTGATATTCCTTTTCTTGGAAGGGTGTGAAGAATCTTTGGGCTTAAAGTTCTTCTCTTTACCTTTCTTTTTTTACACCGTAATGATGGAATGATTTTTTCTTTTAGTATCCTTATGTTCTTGTAAAAGAAGACTTAGAAGATATAGTAGATACTTCTCAATATTTTTCATTTTAAAATTTAAAACAAATATATGGAAGCTCTGATAGAGTGATGTCAGAATGAGGCAATGCCCATTTATTTAGTGAGTTTAAACCCTAGAACCTCTAAGATGTCAATGTAACCAATTATAATGAATACATGAGGCCCAGCCGGGGCACCCTCTCCAAGATTTCTCTAAACGAGAACCTTGGAAATATCAAACTTTTCCAATATAGATCTCTCCTCGCAAGGACCATGAAGGTGCTCAAGCATACTATATGAATCAATATTTTCACGAGAATTAATGATTTCAATAAAAATAGATGAAAGAACCAAACATTGAATGTTGAAAACATCATTATAATTTTTCTTATAGATATGTAATTCTTTATCATTCACCTCCTTATCAAACAGACCAGGCATTGAGGATTCTAGCATGTAAGTTTTTTATTCACGACACAATATAACACGAATGCATCTAAACCACTGATGGAAGTTTCTGCTAGTTAGTAGGTTTTTTTCTCCAATATTTATTTTAAGGATAGTGTGGATTGTGAACTTTCCAATTTATTCTACAATTAAAATAGCGTAGTATTATTACTTTGATTGATTATATTTTTTTGAGAAATAATAAATTAATTGTTTTTTATTATATCTCTCACTATTTTATTGAGTCCAAATATCCATCACCATTGAACTCAGAATTTCTAGTTACTATGACATTATATTGGAAAGGATCCCCATTAATTTTCTTAATGATCTATAATTTTTCCATGAAAACCTTAAGATAGTAATTAGCTAGGCAGTCTTGCCAACTGCAATCTTGTAGCTCCTTGATCCATTGCGTAGATTCCCCTATCCTGAAATCCTAATTTGGATTTCCTCAACACTTTCCTCAAAATTTGTGTTGAATATACTTTGGATGTTAAACTCAATACAATTTCTATTAATTTAGTCCAAAACCCTCATGAGAATTCTCTGATAAAAGTAAGTGTACAGACTTTGGCCATGTACTACACTTGAAGTAAATACATATGTAAATAGATTTTTTTATTAAAATATTGATGAATATTCAAGGGAGAACAATCATGGGGGCCTATAATAGTGAAGTCCAAGGCTGTCCCATAAAAGAATGTCCGAAAATCTTGGGGGAAGTGATCTATTGTTAGTAAACTCCATGAAAGTAAACTCTTGAGAAGCCTTCGTAGAAAGAATGTCTGCCACATAGTTTCCTTCGTATAATGTGTAGAGAATCTCAATACCATTAGTAATTAAGGTATTTCAACTGTGAATCAAATAAGTGATTTCCTAAGGAGTAGAAATGAGAATTTTGAGAGAGTTACATATAATATTTGAGTTTGTATCCATTGTATCTAGGGAAATGTGATTAAAATGAAAAATCTAATGGATACTAAGGATGGAATTAGCCTACTACTTGAGAGAGTCACCCTTCCCATAGAACGCACTAAAAGAAAAAAATCACCAAACCTGTGGAATTATGAATCAATCCTACTCCCTTTATGAACCTATGACTATAAGATCCATTAATATTGAGTTTAATCCCAAGGTTGGGGGGTCTAGTATACCTTGTGAATCAGAGATGATATCCTAGAATAAGGTGAGGAATAATTTCTAACCATACAATTCTTTAGATAGGGAATCTCCTCCCAGTGATTTATAAGATAATAGAGTTCCAAAATGAGGAATATGGCCCTCACAACCAACATAGTACAAGAAAGGAGAAGACCACTGTGAATAAACTTGTTCCTATCCTCCCAGATACACCTACATCCAGCTACTAGATAAAGAGACCAATCCATCCTATTATTATTGTTCCTGTCAAACCCACTAAACCAAAAAAAGGAAATCCTAAAGGGAATCAATAAGTGTTGTAAAATTGAATAAATTTACAAAATCTCTCTAAATAAGGTTCTCCCACTCGATAAGACAAAACATTTGCAAGGTAATTTCTTTCTTATGGACCGTGCAACAAGATCACATAGAGGCTAAGTGTATTTCCTTAGCTTTAACTACCACATCAGTAGGGAACACATGATTATAAATTCTCCAAAACAAAAAGTTAAATTTATCTATAATATCCTTGAAATAGAGGAGACCTCAGACCCACACATCACTAATTTGAGACACATTCACCATGCTTCTATATGCCTTATCTGAGAAAAATACTCGATGCAAATCCCTTGAAAATACATGAATTTGGGACATCCAGCATCCTGATACAATAAAAGTGTCTTTTTTTTGGATGGGGTTTAAGACCAATTGGATGAAATAAAGGTTGAGTCTGGCTTGTTTGAAGTTAATATCTAGAGTGGTACATCCAAGATATCCTAACACTTGACCCACCCAGTTTCAGTCCCATAATTTGATATACCCCCATCCAATAATCTAGAGAGAATGATTCTGAAGCACTAGTATGTGGTGTTAAAGGTATATCCATAAAGTAGAGAAGTTAAATCTATGATATTTTATGTCCTTTATATATTTTACAATGAAAAATCTACTCTAAAGAGAATTCACTTCAATGACCTCCTAGGCTATTTTTCCTGGAAGATAGTGCATCGAATTTGACAAATTCCTCACATTCATACCTACATTATCCACTGGTCTGGTGATCCTATCCCATAATACCCAATTACATATCCTATCACCATGGTAATCCCAAATAAATGATGATAGGAGGTTATAAATATCTTTAAGAATTTCATTTGGCACCTTGAGAACTGAGAGTATGTGCATGGGGATGGAAGTTAGGATGCTATTTATAAGGGTGATTCCCCCTACAAATGAAATAAACCAATTTTTCCAATTCATAATATGGTTGGTAATATTGTAAATGACAAAATCAAAGTGACTGATACAAACTATACCAAGTGAAGAGGGTCACCTATGTAGTCCATGGGGAATTTATTCATTCAAATTCATGACATTGACTCAATTCTCTACATTCGTTTATCCGAGAACTTAGATGAATATAATCCCCAACTTCTATCATAGTTGATAATTTTACCAATACACATGGAATACTCTTCCATGATTTTATTAAAATTACTCTAAATAGAGATGGAACAATTTAAAAATAAATCCATTTCATTAGAAAAGAGAAGGTGCGAAGCCCCATTAAAGTGGGCCTTGCAGTGGAAAGGGAAAATAGTGCCGAGTTTCATGCCAGAAGTAATGTGACTACTGAGAGAATATAGAACCACGATAAAGATATTGGAAAAGTAGGGGTCCCCCTAACTTATCCCCATAATAGGATTTAAGAATAGACATTACCTTCTTATAAAAACAATTGAGATCCAAGGAGAGATATAATAGTGAAATATAAAATCATCAAACTAGTCCAAGAAACACATGCATCTTATCACCCAGATAATAAAATTCCACTTGATCCTATCATACACCTTGTCCATATGCACTTTAATGAAAATTTTAAAACCCAAAACATTATTATTAACACCCCCAATCATTTATTGTGTTATACCTATGGATCCTTGAATGGATGTTCCTTTGATAAATCCATGTTTTTCTTCTAAAACCCAACTACGGACGAATTGGGAGAGTCTCTTATTGATAATGGAATCTAAAAATCTGTAAGGGAAATTACATATGCTAATGGGACTAAATTTTCTTATAGATGACGGATAATTCTCTTTGGGTATGAGATATAATGTTGTGGTGTATAAAACCTGAGGGAGAGATCCTCTATGGAAGAAGTCATGAATGGATTCAACCAGATTGAGCTAGATGATATCCTTGGAATTCGCATAAAATGATCTCGGAAAACCATTAGGTACTGGAGAGATCTCATGATTAAAAGATCTGACTGTGTCTCACACTTCCTTCTCATATGATCTATTTTCAAAGATAGAGTTCACATGTAGAGGAACAATATGCAGAATATAATTGAAGATGTTTTCCTGACCACTAGGGTAACCCTCCTTCATACATGGGTTAGAGTGGAAAAGTAAGGAATTGAAATGAAAGGTGACCATACCTACAACCACCTCTAGGCCACTAGTGAAAGAACCATCCTCTATTAGAATTTTTAGAGTGATCCCGTACCATTGTTTCATTCAACAATTCATGAAAAAAATACAATATTGATATCTCCTTCCCTAATCCAAGTAGCTCTAAAACTTTCATGAAACATTCTATCATGCTCTAGAAGCATATAATTAAACTGTTTCTTTTTGAATTCAAGGAAGGTAAATGTGTCATCATAACATGCCTATTTTATACTAGCTTCAAGGATCCCCAATTTTATGAAATTCAGGTTTTGGGGTTTGGAGGATTGCGAGTTGGACCAAACAACAAGGTCTTTCCTTAGGTGTTGTATCTTGTTGTGAAAACCAATCAAAATCCTTCCCTTCCTAGGATTATACCATGATTAGTTCACAAATTTTTTATAATTTGTTTTAAATGGACACTAGTTGGAGAAGAAGAAATGAATATTATCATTATTCCTAGATGTTAGATTGATAAGAAGGTGAGAGTGGTCTGAAAGCTCAAAAACTAGATGAATAAATACAACACTTTGGAAGGAGGAGACGACATGGATATTGGCAAGGCAGTGATGCAACCTAAACTAAGTGCTCATGATGCCTCCCAGATTCTTGCACCAAGTATACTTATCACCATAATAACCCATATAAAGGAGGCATTTCCAAGCTGTGAAAGAATAGAAAATTGTTATATCCCTTAGGGGATACAATCCACCACCCTTATTCTTCAAGGAGTCCATGATTGTATTAAAGTCTCCTCCTAATAGCCAAGATGAGTCCCCTGGGTTTAAGTCTTGGAGATCATGCCATATTTTCTCCCTTAAGACAACATAACACTTATCATAGACAAAAATGAAGAATAAATTCACATTACTAGAACAAAATCTAACCGAAATGTACTATTTAGAAACATCTAACTTCTCCACAGAGATGGAGGACTTCTAGAATATCCCAATATAATGATTTACTGGTTCCCCATGCATGAAATAACACATAACCATTTTACTATCTAAGACCAGACGCTTAGAAGATAATATTTTTGGTTCAAGGACCATAATGAGAGACGAATTGTTCTTAGACACCTCATTAGAGATGAAGTCCATCTTCAACCATGATTCGAGGAACCAAGAATTCCATATGATAATGGATATCATTGAAATAGAAGTCACATAGATATGTTCATAGGCATGATAAGGATCTTAGTTAAAGAATTGAAACATGGGGACATCCTATTAGAATGAGACCCAGTGAAAAATCCATTTGAGGGAGGAGCAGGGGAGAAGGGGGGCCGATTCTTATCCACTAGAAATTGAGAGTATCCCAGGAAACATGAATGTATTGAAGAATAGAGATACAATATTTCTTTAGCAGAACATAATGCACTATAGCTGTTCTATATCAATACCTGGGAGCGAGCAGAAGATACAGAGACCCATGGAAGGGGAGAACCTATAGGAGAATAGGAATGAGTTATCTATTTCCATCAAGAATATGATCTTGTATGGTGAGGATAATGGGATGGGATATTGATACCTAGGGTAGTTGGGAAAAAATTAGGTAGGAAGTGGACGAAATACATGCATGAGATGACCAAGGGGACTGACGCCTGCTAAACTGAGACTGAAGAGAGAGGGGAGAACATCAAGGGTAGATCCGAGGAGTCAACATCAACTTTTTCAATCACTATGGTCATGAGATCTGATGTCCGGGAAGCCCCCAAGGCTAGAGATGAAAATATTATAGTGGTTGAGGGGTTCAGATGCCGTGAAGATACAAGAATAGAATTCTACTTTTTCCATACTAAAAAAGGGTATCTGTGTAGGTGAAATGATGAATAATATTTAGGATCTAAGGGATAAACAAGATGCTACCTCCAATCCACCAAATCGTTAACCTGAAGAAGGTTATGAGATGGATGAAGAGAGGGGAGATATAAAGCGATGAATTTTCAATCCATAAAACAATATTAAAGCATAAGGAAGAGATTATCCATACGCAAGAACTCTTTTAGCAGGTCCTAGATTCACTTGAGAAAAGAAATGTTTTGAAAACAGAGAAAGAGGATGGGAAGATGAACTAACACCACCGTTTTAAAGGGTTCCCAACCTTAGTGAACCTCCATAGACCAACATGAAAGTTGGAAGCAACATAAAAAGATAGATCATATCCACCAAGACCAAGGTTTTTGGAAGTCTTCTTGGTCATCTTGGATGATAAAAATAATTTTCTATTCAACTCAGAGATACTAGACAGAAGATCTAAGCCCCAGAAGTGAACAGAGTTATAGAAGTTCCCTAAAGAAGGAATTTCCCCACCAAATCAATCCCCAAAGGTCCACATAATAAGAACCAAGGAATCATCAAAGGTAGGGGCCTGAAATGTTAGCATATAAGATCCATCCATTGATATAATGCAAGGGGAAACCAAAGGAAATGATGGGAACTCTAGAAGAGGAGGAGGTTGGGAATAGGGAGATCGATGGAGAAAATATTTTAGCATCATCCTAGGAGGGAGATCATGACTTTAGGAATGAGAATCAATAGACTAATAGGAGGAAGGCATAATGATAGTTGACTTAGGGGGAAGGGAAGAAGTTAGATTCGCCACCGTCAGCTCCACTTGGGTGGCTGAGGAGATCACAATGGTGGGGAAATTTTGAAAACACATAAGATTGTATAGTTCTTTCTTGAGAATATGTTCTCTTTCCATTTTTATAGTTCCATATTCATATACTACACTTTGTTATAAGGTTTCATAACAATAAAGTAATGGAAGCCTTAGTACGACTTAATATTTAATTGAGGGATTTTATTTTATAATGCATACATTTTATATTGTTTTATCTTTTATATTTATTTTTAATATTAAGTGGATGTTACTTAATTAATTAATCAGGTTGGTTAAAAAATTTACACATAATCCATTTATTTAATTTCCTTCTTTTCACATTAATTAATTTTTTTATGTGATTTCTGCCTTATATCCATAAAAAATAATAATTTCATAGATAGAAATAAATAAATAATCTAATGACCTGATCATGAGCTTTCTCTTATGGTTGATTTAATGTGTGGACATTAAATGAACCATTGAACTTGGGTAATTAACTCCCTTTTCTTGTCTTGTATTGATTTATTACATTCCACCTATCCACACGTGTATCACCTAAGTTGGAATAATAATTGTTGCATCTTGATCTACCTTCATTCTCCCTAGGATAATCCATTAATTACATGTATTTATAACTCACATGAAGGTAAGGGGGACCAATGGATTGGTTAAAGGGGTATTACATAAATATCCTCTAACACATAGGTCTTACGTAATAATGGAGGGAGGGGTGACTAACAAGAAATCATTAAATTTAATATTAAATAATTAAAAACCCATGAAATTAATTAAATTAAATAAATTCCAACACATACATGGGTCTTTTTCAAGATCATTATTGGTCATACATACAACAGATATGAAAAAGAAAATGGATAGAATTAATTTATTTATTCGTTTTTTATTATTAAGATGGATGTGATTGTATTAAATAATTAATCCCCTTTTTTCTTAATGATCATATAAACTTTATTGTAGATGCTCATTATTTATGGAATTAAAGGAAAATAAAAGGAAAACCCAATAATGAAATTTTTATTATAATAAATTAATTGAGAATTTAAAACTATTTAAAACCATTATAAAAATTTCAAACACAAAGTTGTGTTCTAATCAATAAAATAAGGTTTTAATCATGAAATGTTTCTGTTTAATGTATTTTTTTTATTTTTTTCCATTAATAGGAGACTACAAGATATGTATATCTATATATACATCATGTATATTGGTTTTTTTTTGTATCTAGGGTACACGCCTGGGTCTGCATTATGTACCTAGACCATACTAAATGGCATATAAGACCAGGTACACACTATGTGTTCCAATTTCCATGTATCTAGGATGCACGCTTGGGTATTCGGTATGGATATTTGTGGACTACATGGTGTGTACAAGCCAACTACATGTTGAGTATTTTGTTGATTTGTGTGTCTGTTTTCTCTTCAAGTGGCTTGGAATGTTCTTCGGACATGGGATTTGATGAATTACACACTGTGTACACCACATACATGGTGTGTATATCATCAATGATCTAGTTTGTTAGTATCACATAATTTTACTATGTATAATGATTAAAAAATTGCATGACTTATTATGCTAACTTTTGTAGACTACAAGGCATGCACATCGATACATACAATGTAATCTGACAACTATATACCAGGTTTCCCAGTAAACATGTGATGTACACTATGTGTAATTACTTTATGGAATACCGTGTATCACTCAACACATCTAGATATAGTTCACTAGGGTAAAAATTATGTACATATGAGTACACGTCGTGTGACCCTGTCCTACTGGCCAAAAATTTGGTCGTTCCCAATGGCATCTCTGATCGTTCTTCATCTGTTCTTATACCTTTAAGAAAATGAAATTCTAAATGAACACGATTAATATTTGTTAGAATGATAATTAAAATAGGATTAAAGAATTAATTATATGAAATGAAAATCTAACCAAAGTTGCATATGGATAAAAAATAAAATAAATAATTAAAAATTTAAATGTGACTGCTCTGATACCACTTGTATATTCTGGGTGAAATAGAATCACATTTTGGGAAATAAGATAATTTAAATTTATTTTAATTTTAATTGCCTAAAACCCCAATAGATGAGATTGTATGTTATATTTATAATTAATTTATTTATATTTTAAGAAATCAATTACCTCATCTTAGGTTTATTTCTTCGTAGTCAATGTTAATCGTTCAAAAAGATACTTTCAAATTTTCTTCATTGCACTTGTGAGGATCCAAAGGTAGAATACCTCTACCAGTGATTCACACATTCTCTAATGATATGTGTGGAATGACACTCAATCTCAGGGTGATAGCACAATTAATATAATGTCTTTATTTTCTCATACTTTATCTCTCATTCTTCTATCTTGAAGAAATCTATCTTTCATTATCATTCTTGAGAGGTATATAGATGGAGGATTTGAAAGATAATTTTTTGTGCGCAACAATTCTATCTATTTTGATTTCCTACAAAATAGCCATAATGGTATATTTATATAGGTAAGTTTTAGGTTAAAATATTGTTTAATTTCATGTCAACCCTTAAATAGTATTGAAACCTTTAATAAATACCATGCCATATAATAATAATATAATTATTATTTTGTGGTGTGCACCGTCTTGTGCTAAGGATAAATAATATTTATTGTCTTGTAAATAATTATTTATCACCGAACGCGGTCTTGGTCAGTTCGACCTCCTAAATATTTATTTAATACCTGAATAAAATTTTTTGTTCATAAATAAAAATTTCATTCATCTATCAGAAAATTAATATTTATTAAATATAAAATAAAATAAATAAATATATTTTTATTCACATACTAGTAAATAAATATTTATTTACTTTATGCGATCAATATAACATGAATAAAATTATTCCTTAGTATTGAGAATAATATTTATTACATTAATTAAATTAAAATACAATTTAACTGAGATCAACAGAAACACATAGTGTTTGAACCTATAGGATTCTTTCTTGTTGAAATTAGGTGGGCTTTCCTAATGTCTAAGATTAGAATCTAGTAATTAGTCAAGGAACCCAAGAGAAGGAACCTAATGTTGTAACATCAACAACCACATATGAACACTGACTATGTAATATAATCTCATTTCAATAGTATCTCATCAAGAAGGTTTCTCATCCATTTCACCAACCTATATTATTGATATGTATTTCTTTGACTATCTAAAATAAACATGTCATTACACCATGGACATGGAATTTAGTGTGATGGTTTTATTCAAATCAAAGGGATGAGATATTAAATTCTATGATGAATGAAAGGACACATCCTTCCTCGACTTATCCACTAATGACATGTCACTAGTGACATACCCAAAATTTTCAACATCTCCATGAACTATTATCATAATGAATTATTATATATATATAAGTATGCTAGTCATAACATGCATTAATAATAATTTTAAAGTCTAAGGACCATTACACATGGTTGTAGATAGGAATATATAGTGAAACAAAAACATTCTCAATTCATACTGGTGGTTCTATTCTCATTATATCCCATCTTAGAGATTACCAAGTATGAACTTTGTGATAATAAGCCTCATACTCTTATGATAACTCACACTCAATGGTCTATATATATTGTTTCACATAATAGTATGTTATCTATTTATAGAACTATATTAAGAATATTTTCATAGCACTTCAAGGTTATTATTATAGTGTATAACTGCCTTGAACTTGTCAATTAAACAAATACTATAGGACATTATTATATTAAAATCATGTAGAACAATGAACAATATTTAATAACATTTTTAATTAATATTCAATACCTCGAATATATATATAATCAAAGTAAGATCAATTAGTCCTAAGACACTAAATCCAACAAGGTGACCATGTTGTGGCCAATGGTTCTCATCTTCATAGGCCACATTAGAAGAACTATCTTACCCATTACCTATAAATCACTATTGTGATGAATTACAATAAAAGTTGGTAGTGTTTACTTTTTGACAAAGGTTTACCATTTATTCAAATCATAAAATCCTAAGTTATATCATCTCAAAAAACTATTTGAATCTCCTACAAAGGTGATGGTTGGAGTACCTAAAATCTTATGATTTTGATATTTTCTATACCTCATGAAATAAGAATGTGGTTTTATATTCTTTGAGGAGGAAACTTCCAACCTAGGCTGTAAATTAATTGTCGGAAGTGTGGAAAATGATCGGTCTTTTTTCTCATATACAGTTGGATGTTTTGGAGAGTGATATTGTGAATATATTATCAATAATTCAGTTGAACTCCTCCCTTATCAAGATGAGTATTTAAGGAAAACATATTTATGATGAGTTTCACGAAATTAGTGACTCTATTTATGGTGGGGGACTATCAATGAGTGTCATTATCTTTTAATGGTATCCCATGCTTTTGAAGTCAACACATTGTACCATTTTGTATGTGAGAAAGTAGTGATGGGGAGTTTCCATAATTCTTAGTGGTTGGTTCAACTTGGTTTAATAAAGATATTTTATGACATGTGGTTTGGATTATAGTGGTTTAGTATGAGAAAAGATATTATATATTTTTTTATCATTATTATAACTATCACCAGTTCAACGTCAAGAACTAGAGACCATCGAATTTTCTTCATACATTCATATGATGAATTGGAAGTGGGATGAGATTTCAATAGATTTAACGGTTTTATTTCTTAATACCACTCAAGGGAAAAAATATATATGGTTAGTAAATGATCAGTTGACCAAATCAGCTCACTTTATTCCCATTTGATATGTAACCAAAGTTGGGGATTTCAGAAACCTATATATACAGGATATCACCAGGATTCACGAATTTTCATATAAAATAGTTTATAATAGGAATCCTCATTTTACATATCATTTTTTGATAGTCCACCAATAGGTTTTGGGATCCAAGGTCAGATTGATCACATCATATCATCTTCATATGGATGACCAAACATGATGAGGTATATAGATCATGTAAGACATGGTTTTTTCTTATGTTCTCAATTTTGTTGGGAAATAGGATAAACACTTAGTATTAGTTTAGTTTTACTAAAAATATAGTTACTAGTCATTGATTAGGATAGATCCCATTAAGGCCTTGTATGGATGAACATGTAAATATCTTTTGTGTTGGTTAGATATTGGTGAAGATGCCTTGGCTGGACCAAGTATGGTTCAAGAGGATGGGGAAGTAGGGAAAGTTAGCAATGACATACATGGGACCATTTTAGGTTTTCTATAGTATGGTAATAGTGGATTAACATTAAAATTTTCAACCTCAATTGACGTAAATTAATAACAAGTTTCACATGTCATAGATTATGAAGTATATGTTTGAATCATATCTTATTATGAGTTGGGAGGAACTTGAAGTGGATCCTGATTTTTCCATGACTGAGCAGCCAGTTTGGATTGTTGAATATTAGATTAACATAATTCATGGGAATTCCAAACCCTTAGTTTGGTTGATTTGTAATAATGGATATTATTCCCAAGATATATTGAATTTTGAGTAACTGATGAGAAAGTATTGGCCTCATCCCTTTGGTATTGAGTATTCTTGATAAGATTTTTAGGTACATAATGTGTTTATAGTGGGGATATTATAACATCCAGTTACAAGATTTTGTGTTCTTTTATACCATTTATTTTATCATATATTTTTGGGTGCTATTCTAGGTTGATTCTGGAGCTTTTTGGATTTCTTTGGAAGTTTCTAAGGTTGTGCATAGTTTGTACCTGGTTAGGGAAATTAGTGAGGTTTGGAAAAGGAAATAGTTTACCATGGAAGAGGGTTCTAGAAGGGGGTACATGTTTATTTAAAACTATGTGGCCTCCCCTTTAAATAGTGCATCATGTGAATGTGTGAATATTTAGGGTTGTCACATAGTTTTTCAAACCTTGTGAAAAAACCGATCAAACTTCTTAGTATCCCATAGAGGAGTACACAACACGCATACAATTTTTGAAACCATGTGGTCAAACCGCACATCTCTTCCAAAAGACTAGTGAGGGCACATGATTAGGTTCACGTTTAGTATTAATTGTGAATATTAACACATAAAAATGTGTTATGGGGTATTTAATCCCCTTAAAATTTTAATTAATACCTAAAACACACATTTTAATATGTAATCAACCCTAATAGAACCTAACCCGACCCTTTGGATATAGGAGGATATCTTGAGAGAGATTATGATCCTACATCCTGTTATCTTCTTACATCAAATTTTCAATGCATGTGATTGATCCCACTCAACTAAGTTCAGTATCTTAGGTTGTGAATTATTCTTTCTCCACACTTTCCCTATTTTAAGATTTATGAATACTATTTTAATTTATGGATAAAAATAATGATTTAATGTATTTTAATTCTAGGGTTTTTTCTATGATTTTTATTTCCTTCAATTATATATTTGATGTTCTAACTTCGGGTGTCTAATTGATCAGGTGATTGAAGGTAGGTGGTTCTGTAAGGATTATACCTAAACATGAATCTCTGATTTCTTTTCTTATTTTAAATATAATTTCAATTGATATCTGAAATTTGATTTGAAATGATATATAATATTATTTTGAAAGGAATGTATTTTTGAAATAAAACCCTATTTTGAAGGATTTGAAAATATTGGATCGATTTGAGAGAATATTTATTGATATAAGAGATTACTAGATTAAATTATTTGGAATTGATTATTGAGAAAAAATGGAATTAAATTAAATTTTTTTTAAAGGTATGAATTTGATAGAAAACTATGATTTGGTTTTTAAATTGAAATAGTATATTAAAACATGGAATTGGGAATTTAATATTTGAATGATGAACTAAATTGAAAATAATTATTTTCCCATTATTGATTGACTGAATGCTTGATTTATTAAAATAAAATTTATGCCTGAGTAGTTAGTGGCGTATTAGGAAAATCACACTAGGAATTTGACTTCCTAGAAATAGATTGATGATAATAACTATAATTAAATCAATATCATCATGATTTCCCCAGTGGGGTGTTGATAGATTATATCTTTATGGATTCAGCATTAGGGATATGGGAACATAATTTAATCCATGATGGATTGAATGAGTAATGCCAGGATTCTTGATCTTATAATGAATGAACCGTATAGAATATGAAAATGGTGTTTTTTTATTTGACTATTACAAGATAATATTTGTTGAAATATTTCACTCATGGATATATATTTTATAAAATAATCATTTAACCCTATTTTGATATACATTCCATTTACTTGATTTAAAATCATGGTTTGATAGAATATCTGAATTGATTTTCCATGCCATGTATTATTTAAATTGACGTATAAATTTTGTATATGTTGTGGAACTTTATATAGAATATTATTTAAATGATACTTGGATATTTTTTCTTACACTCTACCTTTACCTTTTGAAATTTTATGTTTATGTTATGCAAGGTGCATGAAAAGGAAAGTTCCAGATGGTGATGTTGAGTGTGATTGACTAGCTGAACCTTGTTTGATGACGATGACTAGTGTAGCTGTGATCCACTCATGTCATGGAGATATTTGGAAATTCTCTAGATGGATGTTGTGTCATTTAATTGGATAATTTACCATTCAATCTTTATCTATTTGATTGGGGGACTTTTCTCCTTGAGGATTGTCTGGCATAATAACTATTATTTTGTTTATCTTCTGTTATTCTATATTGATCACTGTTCGTGGGGTGAAATAATTCCCTCTAACCTTTTGATGATTCCCAAGTGATGTCCACATGCTTAAGGGGATCAAGAAGGCCCTTCATGCCATGTTTGTGCCGGTTTGGGTACTGGTGGTGCATGGTATTCAGTTTGGTTTTTGATAATATCATTAATTCTTTCAAATTCTATAAATAGAATTATATAAAAAGGGTATAATTTTTTAAATAATAAAATCAAAAATATCTTAGGGTGTTTTTTTGGAATTTCACTGAAATGATTTATTTTTCAATGAATAGTGAAAAATACCATCATTTCAAATAGTTTCATTTATTTTTTATTGAATCATTTAATTTAAAAGCACCATTATATTTTGAATTTGATATTAATGTTAAATATTATTGATTTTATTTATAACAATCTAATTAATTATTTTTTATCAACAATATTCATGATTTTTATATAAGTCAATTTTTAGGCATAAGAATTATTTTCTTTAAAAAGTGATTTTCCTTGTTCTTTACACATTTATATTAAAGTTGGTTTCTGAAACCTCTAGGAATTGAATCTTGAAAAATTAATCTCATATTTAGAATTAGGAGGTCTAGAATTTTAAAATAGGTCCCTTTTTATTTTTTTCATTAGTAATAGTAACTTTAGTAAATATTTTTCACATATATAAGCATAAAACATGTAAAAAT
Source organism: Viscum album (assembly GCA_963277665.1). NCBI lineage: Eukaryota > Viridiplantae > Streptophyta > Magnoliopsida > Santalales > Viscaceae > Viscum > Viscum album. The sequence goes on from OY728150.1 coordinate 583,280, forward strand.
CAGTTAAAACATGATGTTATATCATTAAAATTACTATAAAACATGTCATTATAATATTTGATTAGTGAAGTTCTAGAATTTTCATATAATTCTAGAAAGTATGTCCACTTGGTGGCATTTTTCTTTGATATTAAACTTTTTATTATTTTAAGAATATAATAAATACAAAATGTTACTCTCTTGACTTTAATATGTTTAATTTTTTTCCATAAATATAAAAAGAGGATATGTTCTCTTATAAATTTTTATTTTAAATATAAATGATTTTTTGTTATGGTGATTTATTTTTTATTTTTAGTGAGTAAAAAATTACCTTAAATTCTTATATAACACTAAAATAGTATTCATTTTATTAATGGAAAACTAATATAAATGATTTTAAAAATATTAAAAGTTACACAATTTGGGTGAATTATTGTGTTACAATTTTTTTAGATAAATATAAAATAACAATGATTCTCTAAAAGTGTATATTATAATTTTTTTATTTTTCTTGATGTATTTAAAGTCAAATTAAATTAACAGTGTCACAAATGACATTAATGGTATTTTATGTAAAATAATAATTTATTAAATAATTTAAAATTCTAAAAAATTATTTACTCTAAAATGATAATTTCATATGGTTGAACAAATCAATCATGGTCCATTTATATGTATGTTTCCTTTTTATGGTAATATTCATTACCCTTAAAGAGTAAAAATCTATGATATTGTGGTAATTATCAAAAGGGTTAATATGGGGTTAAAACTAAGAGTAAAGTGTTAAAACATCATCATAACTTTCCAAAATATTATTTCAAGAGATGATTTAGAATTATATTCATCCTATTTTATAATTTTCTAAATTTTGATCCACTTTATTATGAATATTAACTTATATTAACATAATATGTTAAGTATTTTCAAGAGTACCCCTCCCCTCACTTATAAAAGGGAACACCTTCTCATACCTTACACAAAATATTTTTATCCATATAGATCAGAAAATCTATAACAAAATGCCTAACTATATTCCCAACCCACATAATATAGATTATGTCCATTCCAAAAGACTATCCATTCAAAGCTTAAGGTGTATACCAAAAGTGGTTTCTCAATGAAGAGGTATAACTCTTAAGAGAGTACTTTCAAATTATTTATTCTTATACCTCATATAAATATATGATATTCATCATAAAATAATTATTTTGGTATCCTAAATATACTTAAATACTATTATGATTATGGAACCACCAATATTCATCATTTTTCGTCAAATGGGAAGTGAAAATATTGATCATGCGTATGTGTGGAATACCACCACCACAAAGTGATACAATTCATTTAACTTACCCAACATAAATAGAGGGTTATCATTATGGGTTTAATATTGGTATATGATATTAATTAAATAATAAGTATGGTGGAATTATAATATCATAACAACCTTCTTACATTCCCTTTGGTTATAAAATGATAATGTTACTCGTGCGTACGTGTGGACTACCAACACCACGAAGCGATGTGATTCGTTTTTCATTTCCAGTTTAAGAGGATGGTAATAAGGATAGATTTATTATATATATATAATTGATATAATAATAATTATGTTATGATGAATTATTATTTACCTTTCTTTCATTCCATCCACCGAAAATTAAAAACAACGTTTATGCATACAAACGACCTACCATCTCAATGAATGATGTAATTCATTTATAAACATATAAATCTTGTGTATAAATCAATATATATATATATATATATAATTAATTTATATTATATTTATATAATGATTTAAATTCTATAGATAATGTATCAATGATCAAATTACAAAAAAAACTATCGAAATGAAGTTCCCATGAGAAATGAAATGATTAATATAGTGAAATGACAATTTTAATAAGAAATTATTAATAAATTATTGTTGAAATTTTATAAGTGGATAATATATAATATTAAAAGTATTTAAATGAATATGGTCTGAAATTATAAAAAATATGATTTTTTATATATGAGGATAAATGTACTTATGAGGAATGTCAAACTTGAGGTATGGTATTTATTTTATAATCTCATTTTATTTTGGGATTGTTATGGTTAAATTTACATTGAATGAAATTATAGAAACATTATTAGATAAATCCTTTTAATTTTATTATACTTTTGTTATTCATGGAATTTTCATGTATTAGTACCATTATCTTATCTTAGATACTTAAAAATACCAAGAAATTATTTTTATAAAAAACAATATTTACTTCCTATTTAGTTGGGAATCTATTGCTTCTATGTCTATGTTTTAAAAAAATTGTTTTCAAGAATGTTTTAAATATTACCATATGTTTTTTATAGTTATTAGTACCCATTATTGAGTTATTAATTTTTAAGTGTAATCTTTTATTTTTTCCTGAATTAGGTACTTTTGAGTTTTTATCAAAAAATGAAAAAGTAATATTTGTTTTGACATACACAACATAAAAAAATTTCTGAGTTTCTTTCCCACTCAATTATTTGATGCTTCCATTATATTTTTTCAGTCATATTTTAAAGGAAAAATATTTCTTTAATATTTAAAACTTTTTTATATTTTAATAAGTTATTTTAATTTGAGAAGGGTATTATCCTCAATAAATATTCCTATGATATTTTAGAGGTATTTCAAACTACAAAAACACCCATCAATATTACTATGGATATGATCCATTATAGAATTTTTATTATTTCTCTAGATGGTTTATAATGATGAAGTATTAATGTTCTATATTTTTTATTTAATATAGAAAAATTATGGCTTATAAGGAAATTTGAGAAGGAATACTATTAATCATTCAAAATTATAAGGAATGGAAAGGATGTATAAGTGATGGCGGGGCCTAGATTTATATATCCTCAAGATGCATCAATATGAATTATGATACAAAATACCTAGAATTACATATTATATGGTTATTTGGTTTACACTTACCATTTATTAAGAATGTTGAATTGGTTAAGTGTCTATGACAGTAGGATTCATGATATATTTGTTGAGAGGCCTTGATCATGAACGAACATAATTATGCATTTATTTATTAAGAATTATATTTTATATATCCATTTTTTTTCTATGTTGATCTTATCCGCGTATACTCATTTAAATCAAGTGTTTAATCAATATAATGTGTTTTTATTATCCACTATAACATGTTGATTATGCCTTATTTAATCATGATAACTTATGTTGCATGTAAACCTTTACTGAGAATATGAGATAACCCTTTATTTATTTTATTTCCAACAGATATAAAGATGGATATTATGAATAATATCAATGATATTAGAATATTCTTATCCTATATATTTTATACAACCAATTTAATATGGGAATAATGTATGTATTTAGTTTTCTAAGATTGATAAATTGATTGATCCTGCATGGTGAGATACCTTATACCCTATACCATTAGAATAATGTAAACATTAACTCTATGTTAATATGATAGGGGTTTCAACCAATAGTACAAAAACCATTTCAAAATTCTAAGGGTTGTGAATGATTACTGAAAAAAAACCTTCACAATCAATATATTAGGATGGGGTTATGATATATAAAATGCTATGGTGGATCTTAAAAGTGAAGTTGTGGTAGGTACTCTAGTTATTAATTCACGAATAGTAGGAATACTATTTGATTATAGTTTTATACATTCATTCAAATCATGAAGTTTTATTAGAAATATTAAAGCACCACCTCAAAAAATGAAGGTTGAGTTATTAGTGAAAATAATTATCAGTGAAAACAAAACAAAATTAGAAATTATTTCATCTCAAGAATATAACTTTTACCTAGTAAATATTTGGGGTATAAATCTCACAAGAAAACATTTTTATAATCCATTAAATATAAATTGATGTCATATTGGTCATGGATTATAAATTCTTATATAGGAAAAAAAACACGAAAATGATATCACATTCCATATTAAAAAGACTTCGGTGATTCTGTACAAGTGAAACAAGGGAGATGAATATTATTTGGTAACAAAATATTAATGAAGGATATTATTGACTCATATGAAAGAATATATTATTTAAATTATTGAGAAAAAGGATAGGATAACTCTTGAATACATTCCCATTATATGGGAATATGTTGATGTATTACCAAAAGAGTTTCCTGAACTTCTAGTTAAATGATAGGTTGATTTCTTTGTTGAAAATTTACCTAGAGCATTGTTGATATCCATTACTCTATATAAAATGTACACTATTGGAAAACACGAACTAAATAAGTAACTATAATAGAATCTAGTTAACATATTTATATTACTATGTACTTCATCATGGGGTACACCAGTCCTCCAAATAATGAATAAGGATGGTTAAATGAATGTATGAATTGATTCTCATGAACTCAACATGATCATGATAAAGAAAAAATATTCATTTCCATATATTTAGTTATTTTTAAAATAGCTATGTGGATCCCATTACCTCCCTAAGGTGGATCGTTTATTGGAATATTACCAAGTAAATGTAAATAAGGATGATATTCTCAAGACTAATTTTTATATAAGTTATATGAACTAAAAGTTCATAGTAATTCTATTCAGACTCACTAATTCTCTAAAAATATCCATGGATTAGATTAATAGTATTTTTATAGATTAAAATAAAATATTGGTTGTGGTCTTTATAGATGATATTATCATATAATCCAAAATTAAAGAGGAACATGAGAATAATTTGATTATTATTCTAAAGGAATTAATAAAGGAGAAATTTTATTCCATGTTATGAAAGTGATAGTTTTGGGGCCAAAAAGTATCCTTCTTAGGTCATGTAATTTCAAGTGAGTATATATCTATGCATCCTTCAAAAATAGAGGTGATAAAATAATTGAATAGATAATAATCTATATCATAGATTCATAGTTCCCTAAGATTTTTTCGATACTATTAGTGATTAGTGAGAATGTTTTCCTAATTTAAAAATGCACTGCCAAGATAACATAGAAAGGTGAAAAGTTTTATGTATTGATGGAAGTGAAAAGTGATTAAAAGAGTTAAATAAAAGGTTAATCCATGCACCAATTCTCACACTAACCTCAAGTGGAGAATTATTTTTGATCCATGGTGTTTTATCTAAGAAGGGATTGGGTTTTTCACTAGTGAAAAACCGTAAATTGATATATTATATCTCTTGAAAATTCATGATCACTAAGTAGAACTATTTGACGCATGATTTGGAGTTGGATGTAGAGATTTCTAAATTAATGATTTGGATACATTACCATTTTAATAAGAAACATGACATATATATGCAACATTATATCCTCATTTATATATTTACAAAAAATAGATCCACATGAACAAATGGAGGTGGTTAGATCTAATCAAGGATTGTGAGTATTCAAGGTACTGGTATACTGGGAAGGAAAATAAATTAGTAGATTATTTGAGTAAAAAGGATCCTGAAACCTTATCTATGATGAATATTAAGAGGTATCCAATATTCTTATAAATGAAAAGGATATAAATAGAAATTAAAAAATAAGGAACGCCGTCCTACCCTGCTTAAATTACTTAACTATCCATCCTTGTGATGTTCAATGAGGCTCATAGAGTTTATGTGTTGCTGCAAAGAATAGTGGTGAATATTTCATAGTATAAATTTGATAAATATGGAATTATATGGTTTAGAACCCATATATGTTTCTCATCAAAACCCAAACTAAATACGTATATTTTGGATGAAGTATAATTCACATTCATCCATGTACATCTATATAGAAATAATATGTAAATATATCTAAATACAAACATCTGGTGGTATAACATGAAGAGGGTGATTGCAAGGATAGTATATCGATGCTTGATATACAAACAATTTTGGGATGAATAAAAAATCTAAGTTTTTTATGAAAACATTATCCATTTCTATATGGAAATTGGAAAACATCACCATGTGTTTTATCAAAGGGATCCTATGAACATCTAATTTCCATAACACCATTCAATTTATTGTTGATCACCTTATGAAGTCATCACATTTCATTTCCATCAAGGAATATTTCTATCTTGACCAACTTTACAAGATATACACAAGAGAAGTATTAAGGATATATGAAGGTCAACTCTCTATTGTATTTGATCAGGATCTGGGGATTACCACAAGGTTCTGGAGATGTATTTATCAAGAATGGATATAGAGTTATGTCTTACTTCTATTTATCACCCATGGATAGATTTATATTCAAACAAAAATTTTAAAAATATGAATTATTTTCTAAGATAAATTTCAATGTACTTACAAGGATATTTTTATCATCACCCTTCCCTAGTAGATTTATTATATAACAACAATTTAAATTCATGCATAAAAATGAACCTTTATTAAGATCTATATGGGAGGGGTTCTATACTCTAAAAATTTTGAAATAAAATTTTATAATAGGATAATACATGACATAATATTTTCCAAGAGATGATAGGACAAGTTCAAACCATTCTGAGGTATATGAAATTAAAATATATTTAATAGAAAATCTATATTAATATCCATCAATGAGACCTAGAGTTTGAGATCAAAGATAATGTGTCCCTTCAAATATCACTATGGAAGAACATCATGAGGTTTTGGAAGAGGTTAAATTAATATACCAGATACATCAAACCCTTTGAGATTATTGATGGCATCAAAGCTATAGTTTGTCGACTAATAATTATACATAACCTTTATCAAGAACATGATGTGTTCCATATATCCCTCTTTAGAATGTACATATTATGTCCTCCACTTTTACTAAATTAAGTGGAACCATTATTGGATAATGATGATTCATATGAGGAGAAAATGATGAAAATATGGGATCATTGAGATAAAACTATATGAAGTAATACAAATCACTTAGTTAATGTGTTGTGGTGAAACTGTAAGTGTAAAGAGGAAACATGGGAACACAAAAAAGTGATGAAATATAATAACTATAATCTATTTAAGGGTATAGAATTGAACTTCAAGCGAAAAATTTATGAATAAGTAAAGTATATAATGACCCAAAAATTAATATATAAAATTTTCATTCTATAGGCTTCACATATCTAGTATTGTATTGTAGTATAAAACACAATTCTAACACTTTATTTCATTAGTTGAGAACATTAAATTTATTCAACAATAAATCATTATAAAATAAACAATACAGCAATCAAAAATTAAATAGAGAAAAAAATAAAATACCAAGAATTGTAAATATTGGATCATATCGATCTTTTAGGATTATTACACATGTGTTGAATATAGTAAAAAGGATATAGAACATTAAAAATATAATATTATTTTTAAAAATGAAGAATATAAATCATTTATACAAATTGAAGTAACATAAGAGTGAATAAAATAATATATTATTATAGGAAGTATAAAACCATTATGACTGTTGGGAAAGATGACCATTGGAATGATGAGTGTGGGTAATGTATCTGTAATAATGTGACCATAAAAATAAGTATAAATTAAGGATAATTAAGAGATCTAACTGAAGAAAATATGAAAATAAATTCCTCAACATGTAGAATAATTCCTCACAGAGATCAATTATTAGATTTTGGGAGGGAGATAGTATCATTAGTGTTTGAACTTGATCGAGCCTAAGAAGAGCTTTGTTTAGTGAGGCTCGAGTAGAACCACCTATAAGAAAAGTTGAAGTTAGTATAAATCACAACTACATAACTGTTTTTTGAGACACCCCATGAATGTACCACCATATTATAACTTACTTTTAGAGTACATGTCGGTGTAATAAGCATTTAAGTATCTAGAATATAGTATTATAATGGCATTATTATCATTTTAGAAATTAATTAGTGGTTTATTCATTCCAATTATTATTTTTAAATAAAATATAGATGAACATAATATGAATATAATAAATTGAATTTTAAATACATTGAAAACAATATTTTTTTTGGAAAAATATATTATTTCTACTAAAATAATCTTATTATAAATTTAAGAATTTGTTTTAAAAATATATTTTTAAAATTATCCAATAAAATATTATTTATTTTAATATTAGTAATAATTTAATTTTATAATGTCCTATGTAATTATTATAAGTTTAAAAAAGTTGATTATTTCATAAAATATGTTATTTTTTAATAAATAATGATTTATATTTAAATGTTAAAATTTATATATTTGAAAAATTATTTAGAGAAAATAATTATCATTTTTTAAATTTTCGTCATAAAATTAGTGGATGGTAGTTTTTTAATTTTCTGAGAAATTTGGTTTTTTGGATAATAATTAATGACTGTATGAATAGACGTCGATATTTTTAATGACGTAATAGAGAAGCTTGAAAATCTTAAGGCATTTTTAAAGTTTCAAAAATAATTTCTGTATGAACACGAATCACTTCGTTATCATGAATGAATTTTTTTTAAGAATTATGTTTTTAACTAAAAAACATTAAAAAATAATCCTCCTTGGAAATACTAGGGGGAAAACTATGGAAAGAACATTGGTTTTAGATTTTTTTATTAACTAGATATCAAAGGTCTATGTTTGGTTATTAATAAATAATCCCTCCTATATTTTAATAAATACCCTTCAATGCTCTCATTAATATTCACTCAAAAGGCATCATGCATGAATTAACACAAATTTTCCCCCTCTAGAGCCCTCACAATGTGTTTCAAAGGTTATATGGAGCACCTATGATGATTTTAAAAGAAACCTGTCCTGGTATGAGTTCTATACGTATTCATTTCAATTCAAAACATTTTAATTATTATATTCCTTTTTATTTTAAGGTTTTTTCTCATGTGTTTATAATCTTCCCTTATTATATAATAAATTACTTATAAATGAGATACTACACATTTACATCATTAATTTCATCTATGAATTTTTATGTACACTCATTATGTTGCTAATATTATCTATTTATTTTAACAAACCATACGTTTTTGTTTTGAATACCCATCACTACTTTTATTCAAGGTTATTCAATGAGATATAACTATCATTCACTGATTAGGGACTACCATATAGGAAACCAACATCCCCCATTATTATTACTGAAATGATTAAATGTGTTCTCATGTTATATAATTGATGTGAACCATGTAAAGACTGACATATGAAGGATGTTCCCTGATAGAGTAGAAATGAGTAAGGTAATAATAATATCTTGTGAGATACAATGTTTGGTGAATATGTGGCTTTTATAAACACATTATTCTATGTTTTTTGGGTTTTTAGCCTCGACTTATGCTTATGATGCCACATATTTATGTTTTTCCACATTCATATGATATCATTATTTAATGATGTCATTTTATCGTTCCATGCCTCTATATTAGTATATATGATTCTTACCTCTATATGTTATAATGATAGGCCTATTTTTTAATGACCCAATTTTCTAATGTATCAAAATTTATGTCATTCAATAAATAATATGAAATCATTGTTCAAAATTATAATATTTTATTATAAAGGTAAATTTTAATTATATTAGTTATTGAGTTAACTATATAATATTTAGAAACCTATGGGTACATATCAATGAAATTAACCATTAGTGATTTAGAAATTAATTATAAATTCAAATAATAGTATAAAAATTATTAAAATATATTTAAATATTAATATATATAAGATAATTTGAGGATAATAATAAATATATTTAGTAATAATAATGAATTTTAATTTTAATATTTATGTTGGTGAATAAAAAATTAATTCAAAATATATATATAAGTTAAATAACTAGTAGGAAATATAGACATTATTACAAATAAAATGTTCATTTAAAAATAATATAATAATAGGTAAAAATAATATATCAAATCAAAATTATAATTATGAAAAAATGATTAGGATGTGGAATATAATGTATTTTGAGTACATGTATATATTTTATGGATTAAATATTTTTGATTATATTTATAAAAAAATGGGCTATAAAATGATATTTAATATATATATATATGATATGTTTATGTGTATAAAATTGTCACTAATATACATATATACATACATAAATAAATAAATACATACATATATATATATATATAATAAATAAATTATAATTATAAAAATGTATACTAATATATATATAATAAATCTATTAAAATATAAATAAAAAGAAAAAAGAAAAAGAAACGATTGAAAAGAAAAGAGAAATTCTAAACATGGGGCACTGTATCATCTTACCCAGCATCATGAGACCACCCAACCATTATTTCCATAATAATTAAGTCTGATGCCACACCTAATCCATAATACCACCACCAATCACCTAGTATCATGAAGAAACCCCTTCATCACTGCTAGACTTCCCCAATATTTTCCACCTCATCCACCAACCACCACACCACATTTTTCCATGAAAACTACTTCTTATGTTCCAAAATATATCACCATTATGATTTATCACTTAATATGAGTGTATAAGGATTTGTATTTTCTTCTGGTGTGGTTCGGTAGTGAGGTTGTCATAGGTGATAACCACACACTGCATATGATAAAAAATGGTGGTAAATATTTTGGGTAAGCAAATGAGAATTGAGTCCATATAGGTCTTCCTTTCCCTACACAAGAAAAATACAAATGATTATATATATAACATCTAAAAATATAATATTTTGTAATAATATATCATATATCATGTATATAAAGATGCTCATGGGAATTGAAGCACCACTAAGATCCTTCACTAGTGTAAGATGTGCCTTTCTATTGTAGTTGGAAAATTAAGAGAGTGAGATAGAGAAGAAGAATAGATTTATGGAGTTTACTTCAGAGGGAGGAATCCATGTAAATTTTAACTAGAAATATAAGGTAAGGGGAATAATTTTTTAAACTCCATTTTAAGATATTTAAATCCTTGCCTTCTTATTATTTTAATCTCATATTAAAAATGTATATTCAAAATTATTTTTTATTGGATGATGTTTTCAAATTGATGTTTAAAAATATCTATTAAGACCCTAATAAGGGAAAATAATTTTAAATTTCATCTGATTTTGATGTTATTTTATGAAATTATTTTTATATTTACTTTTGTTTTGTAAGGAAAATTAAAATTTTCTATTTTAATGTTTTAAAAAATATTTATATATTTTCCTAAGTGGGTTACTCATTCAAAAACATATCATTTCACGTGAAACTATTTTTTAGTTTCTTTTATTGAAAAATAAAAATCCATATATATGGTAATATGTTTTAATATATAATAAATTTCCAATTTGATTCTAGAAAATTTAATATAATATTATATGTAACTCTTTCATATTCTATAATTTCATGTGTGAATTATTGTGTTAAAATATCATTATCCTAAATGAAGTTATTCTTATATGAATTTGTTTCTTCCACAGATGTTATGAATTCTTGATATATCATATGGACATACAATATTTAAATTGTTATCCCTTATATTTTTTATAATATAAAGCTTTATTATAATGAATTTTTTATTTCTTATTATGAAACATATATATATATATATTCACTTATATATTTATATGAATCAATTTTCATAGTTTTAAAAAAATGACTAGAAACCCCATTAAAAAATGGAACACTCAAAATGTTTTATTAAAACTTGGTTCATGGAATTTCTAAGCATGATGAGGAATGGTGAGTTAACCCAAACATTAAGGGACATTTTCCACCAAGAAGGGTAGGCCCTACACAAACTTCAATGTTTGAAGTTTCTTCAAGGTTATCACTTCCAATCTTCCAAATAATTTTTTTTGTAAAATAAATGGATTATATAGAAGAAAGTATTGTAGATACTCCAATAGTAATTAAAATTTTATTCATTAGTGACTCAATTTTATTTCAAGGATTGGATATAAGAGACAAATATTCAGTATTTTAATGTGTTTTTAAGAAATATATGTTCTTAAATTTTCGTTTCCATTTTGAAAAAATATTTATTTATTTTTTAAAGGTAACAATTAACTTTATATTATGATATATTTTAAGAAATGTTTTTAGTTTTAAATATATTGTTTTTAATTGAATGTTTTATTATATTTTTTAAAAATTTATAATTAAATTTTAAACTGCCCTTACCAAGATGTTTACTGAAACCAAGCATTTAAAATGTTTTTTAACAAGGATTTTAATTAAGTAAGAATTAATTAGGAGGAAGATATCATTTTAAAGATTATTTGAAGCAGAGTTGGAAACTGTAGTATATGTATTTGGAAAAAACTTATATTTTTGTGAGATGGTTTTATTTTTTTTATTAATCATCCAAAATCCTAGACCTAAATGATCCTAAGACTGTATATAAGTTATGTTCAATATTTTTTAGAAACAATATATAATGTTTTATGGAAATAGATCCGAGGGTGTTGATCTGGGGAACTTTAGTTGTTATCAAATGGAGGTTTATAAACTTTAGGTATTAGTATGTAAAGGATGATTTATGAATTATAAATTTTCATTTTTAGTTTTATCTTATTATTTTTTGTCACTATTTAGATTAGAGAACTTTCAATTTATGTGAGAATATTAGGAAATTCTATGATTTAGTAGAACTATATTTTATATGGGAACATTTTAATGGATTAAATCCATGTAATTTTTGTATAAAATTTTCTTATTAAACTCTAGGTAGTCATAACTTGAAAAAAAGAATATATGCTTCTTCTCTGCTTAATTAAAAGTTAATTATTATCCTATAAAATTAAAAAATTATGGGGACACAATTTTTAAGGGAGAGAATCTAAAGAAACATGTTTCAAATGTATCCCAGTTTTTTTCATTTAATAAAAAAATATAAATGTAGTATTTAAAATTATAATATTTTATTACAAAGTTCTATTTTAATAATATCATTTATTAATTTAACTATATAATTAATTAGGAACTTTTGAGTACTGTATTAATAATATTAACCATTAGCGATTTAAAACTATTTATAAAGTCCAACAATAGTATAACAATTATCAAAATAAATTAAAATATTTATATACATAATATAATTTGAGGTGAATCATAAATATATTCATTAACAATTTTGTAATTTAGTAGTTATGATTATATAGGAAGTTAAATAATAATTCAAAATAAATATATAATATTTTAATAGTATAATGGAAATATAGACATTATTAGAAATTAAATGTTAATTTAAAATGAATATAATTATAGGCAAAACATAATAAGGTAAGAAAAATATTTATAATGAGACTTATTTTGAATAGAAAAATGATTAATATATGGGTTACATTATTTTTAACTACCTATATATATTTTATGGATTAAATATTAAATATTATAATTATAAAAAACAAATGGGTTTTAAAATGGTATTTAATATATTTTTATATATATATTTTCTATATATATGTATAACCATATAATTAGTAACCACACACACACAAAGACACACACACACATATATAAACCACTGTGGTGAAACAACATCATCGCCACTACCTAACTTCCCCACCATAATCTATCTCATCTACCAATCATCACACAATATTTTCCCCTAGTAACCACCCCTTCTTCACTATGACACATCACTAACACATTGTGGAACTTCATATGAGTGCAGATTGAAACATATTGTATTCTTGTATGGGACACCAGTAAGGTTTCCATTGGGAATACCCACAAATTGTGTTAGATTAAAAAAGTTGGTGAACAATTTGGGAAAGCATAAAAAGGTTTCATCCCTACAGTTCTTCCTTCACCCACATGAAAAAATATAACTAAGTATATATATATATATATAACATCTAAAAAAATAATATAGTAATAATATATATTATATAAATTATATAAAGGTTTTATCAGGAATAGGACCACCGCTAAGACCCTATTCCAATAATTTATGTATAACACATTGAGATTTAAAAAAATATTTTATTGAAATAAATTTAATTTCTTTGATAACATGAGATACAAGCAACAACGAGTTTAGAAGAATAGTGATATACTATTAAAATATTATTAATACATAGTCATTAGATTAGATTGTATAAATATGACTACCTAAAATAATAAAATGTATGTTTTAAACATGTATAAAATGAATGAATTAGTTATTAATTAATTTTAAATGAAAATAAAAATCATTTGAAAATAATAGAGATGTTTATCTGAAAATCTATTTTTATATGTGGAATATAATTTTATCCTAATAAATTAGATTTATTATAATAGATGGATTATTTTTTATAAAATTTACTTATTTTATATTCAATAAAATGTCTTAACATTCATATAATAATTTTTATCATGCAAAGGATAATAATAAATCGAGCTTTATGCTAAAAAAGTATCTTTCTAAAAAGCGTTTTTTGTAAATTTTTGAAAACCTACATTAAAATTAATTCCTTAAATTTATAGGTATTTAATTAGATAAAAATAACTACATATTTAAAATTAGGAGGATCAAATTTGGTAAATTTCAATTTTTTAGTTTTGGTCAATATGAATAGTAACCGTGTAAAATTGATAAATTTGATAGAGTAAATTTTGTTCATTTAGGTTAAATGTAAGGGATAAGGCCATAGGTTTTCATATTGATTATTATTTAATAAATGTAATTATACCCCTATAAACTTATTATTATAATTTATTATTATAATGGACACTTTTTTATTAAAATTACCTTTATAATATTTAAATCAAATAATGTTTCAATATGATACTTTTTTTAATATCTCTTATGTGTCCATATAGGAACAAAACCAAGTTATTAACCAATATACGCCTCTATATTAAACTTAATGATTTTTTTTCATGATGAAAATTTATTTACAATTTTTCATAATTATATAATGATCTTAATTTCTTTTGAAACACTAACAAAGTATTTCTCTAATTAATAAAAAATATACAATAAATAATTTTAAAAATATTAAAAGTGATACAATTTGATTGATTGAATGTGTACCATGAATTTTATAGATCCATATGACACATTATTCTTGTTTTAAATCATTATATTTGAATTACCTCTTTTCTGTGATGATTTTAAAGTCAAAATAATTGAATAGTTTTAAAAATTACATTAATTAAATTTTATAATAAATTATATTTTATTAAATTACATAAAATTCATAAAAATATTATATTATAAAAAAAGAATGGGATATGGTTTTACACATAATTCATGGTCTATTTATGGGGTTTTTAATTTTATATTTACATTATTAACCCCTAAAGTCAAGACTACTTTAATATTACAGTAATGTTAAAAGGGTTAATAAATGGTTAAAAAATGATAAGGGTGGAAATGTGATAAAAACTTGTAAAAATATTATTGGATGTGATTATTTCGACTTATACTCATATTATATTCTATTATTATCAATTTAAATCCATTTTTACATCAAAATCAATTTATATTAATTTAATATTTTAAGAAATTCAAAGAGTTCCCCTCCCCTTAATTATAAAAAGGCACCCATCTATTCCAATCGTCACACCACATTGGGATTTCTAGATAAAAATACCTATACCAATTTCACTTATAAATTATCTAAAATCATTCTATAGTTACAAGTATTCAAAAAATACCAACCCTAGAGCCCTTTAGATAAGATATAAAGGATTTTTTTTTCAAAGAAGAGATAATCGCCTTAACCGGTCACTTTATTTTAAATTATTCTTTTAACTCATCTAAAAATATTATTTTATCCGTAAATAAAAAATTATTTATACTGAATATACTATAATTTTATTCTATTTATTATAAAATTATTATACACCTTGTTTACCATCAAATGGGAAGTGAAAGTGTCCCTTGTGTGTATGTACGACTTACTGTCTCCATGTAGCAATAATATTCATTATTAATTACTAACTTTTATGGATGTGTATTATGATGTTTTTAATATTTATATATAATATTTATGAAGCAATTATACCTCTATAATTATAATATCATGTATAACTTACTACTATCCAATTTATTGGGAGACAATAACGTCACCCAAGTGTACGTGTGGACTAACACCTCCACGAAGTGATGCGATACGTTTTTCATTTTCATTTTTCTTCAATGATAATGAGGATCGACTTTATGAATATATATTGTATATATGATATAATTACACTAATTTATAAGTTAATTAATACTTAAGTTTATTTTTTACATCCCTAAAAATTTAAAATAATGTTCATGCCTACGTATAACTTACCGTCTCCATGAACGGTGTACTTTATTTTTCTATCCCAATTTTTTTTGGATGAATATAAATATATATTTATAATTAATATATATGATATTTATACAATGATTAAAATTTTAAATATTATTTAACTATGATCAAAGTAAAATTATAGATACTACCATACCAAAACATACATGAAAAACGAATCAATTATCACCCAAAATAGTGATTTTAATAAAGAATTGAAAATAAACAGGTGATAAATAGTTAAAAGTAAATCATATGTGGTTTGATATATATGATAATGGTTCTAGAATATATGTATAATAAACCTATATTTTTTATATAGGAGGTTCAAAAATGTATGAAATATGTCATACCTGAGGTAATGAGTTTTATGTTGCAATCTCATTGTTTATGATTAAGTCACGATGATGAAATAATATGATATACCTCTCAAGATAATCATGAATTTTCTTATCCTATATTTATTTCGTTAAAATATATGTTTTAATTTTATTTTTCTCAACATATGTAATTAATATACCACAAATATATTTTTATAGAAAATGACTTTATTTCTCTCTTCATTCATAA